>CM042170.1:42985677-43045922 GCA_023376005.1 Doryteuthis pealeii | reverse complement strand
ACAATAAACAAAGTAATATATATATATATATATATATATATATATATAATATATATATATATATATATATATATATATATATGCCTTTGTTTAGTTAAGCTGACGACCCGGTATTGCCGGGGATCTAAAAAAGTTAAAAAATAAATTTGTTGTCTATATTATAATATAGAACAATAAAAAAATTTTCTATACATTTATTTTAATATTTTATTCTTTATATATATATATATATAAATATATATAATATATATATATATATATACAGTTTGTTTGATTATGGCGATAGCCGACAATTTTGGGAGAATATGTGCTTAATTGAAGTCATATACCTAATTTGAAAATTAATTAGTTGATAATTAATGAATTAGGCGAATATATCTATTCAAATGTAAGGCGTAAACAAATCGAGAAAAAGTCAATCTCTTTCTATACATTTCGGCCTATTTATGCCTCATCAGCAGGAAGCCGCTTTGTGTGTGATTCGAACCCCTAACCTGCCAGGCTGACATGCGGGGATTCTAATCATTACACTAGCTGTTTTTTCCAGATTTCTCGTTGTTTAATAAACTGATATATTCTACATTTTTATATATATATATCTGCGTGTGTGTGTGCGTGTGTCTGTGTATGTGTTGTGTGGTGCTGTGGCGCGCGCCTCCCCGTGCGTGCGTGTGCGTGCGTGTGTGTGTGTATAATTTTATGTGTGTTTACCGAGTCAGTTGCCAGATATTGGAGCTTCAATATATTCATACCCAAAAGGTGTTTTGAGTATGGTAAATGCCTGATGGAGGATATTCGCTGAGTAGCAAGTCGTGTAGATGATTTTAGAATAGTTTAACCATTAATGTGTCACTCGGTATAATTGACAGTTTAAGGTAAGATAAAAGCTTGGCTTTCATTGGACGATGATAACTTTTAATGAATCAACAGAAAAACCGGTTATTTCTTATAAGTCTAACATAAACAAAGGGGAACCACTCTTGACTGATAAATTATTTATCTGTTTATTGATCTACTAGGAAAAAAGAAGACGGGGCTAAGGTTAGGGTTAGGGTTTAGGATTAGGGTTTAGGGTTAGTTTAATGGGAAAATAAATAAATAATTTATCAGTCAAGAGAGGTTCCCCTTTGTTTATGTTAGACTTATAGGAAATTAGGACACGTATCTAATTTCTATCTCGGGTCCAATGAGTGGTCCGACTGGTCCCCCGGATTCGAATGTGTAAAATGTGTTCAAGACATAAAGTTATATATATACCAGCCACTCTGCACGAGTACGATGTGACACACGGTCAATTTCTTAAGCAGAGTTTAACATGTTTTAATTCAGAGTTTTTCTACTCCTATACTGGTTGCCTAAGGTCCTCAGTCTGTCCTACTATTTACCCTTCTATTTAACCATATCTAGAGGGTGAATAGTTGGATTCATACATTTCCCAAGGATATTAGCGCAATATGAAATGCAAACAGCCTCATCCAGTATATGAACTCGGATTGACAAGTCCATGTTCTTTAACTCTAACCATTACACCACGCGCCTACATAGAGTTATATATGCAAGAAAGAAGAATTCTTTTGGTTATGCATCTCACGGATAAGAACTGAAACAGCATGAAATTGCGGGAACAGCCGGTTACGAAATACGAAAAAAAGAAAGGAGCTGGGTGATTGAAGAGAAGAATAGACGATATAACATTATAACACTCGAATTATATTCTTACTAGCGTAGCGTGAATATTATTGCGAATTATGTGTAACGAGTTCGTGAAGGTGATGCCAATTGTACTTGATGCCCTTGAAACAGTCCTCAAAAATAAGGAAAAAAAGATTGGAGGAATTGGAAATCAGAAGAATCGAAATCACCCCGATAACATAATCGTTAGAATCAGCCAGAATACTCAAAACATTTCTGGAGACCTGAGTAGACTTGCTGTCACTCTGCCCCTAAGTGAAAGACCCCCATCTAACGTAGGTGTGAAAACCAGCCAAAAGGGATCATAATTTATTACGACGACAAGGTATTGGAAGTGTTTGGTCCATGAGGGGAAGGGGCTTTATTACGCTGACAAATTCATATACGAGACAAGTGCGCAACTATAGTGCTCCCAGTTTGGTGGAGTACAAGTTCACACCTTAAATTGTTTGGATTTCTTAGATAAAATATTTTAATTATTGATACTTAATAACTTTTTGTTTTCAAAAATGAAATTTTTGTTTTCAAAAATGATTGATTTTAACGGCATGTCAGTACGTCTAGGGCTATTTAATGCTTAGGTTAGGGAATCGTGTTCATTGTACGTACTTCTTAAGATTTTTAAAACTTTTACACACGGTCCCATACGAATAATTTCTGAACATATCTATTTGACCCAGAGATGAGACCCTAACAGAAAATATAACTCTGGGATAGAATAGACCCGAAATAATAGCAATTAAATCTATATCTCCAGAACTGGAACCTCACCATCAGATGCAGTTTATTGTCATGCGCAGAACCCTCCTTTTCTTTTTATGGGGGAGGGGGGCGTCTTACCACTATCTAAGTATATTCTACGCTCTGCTGATAAGGCGTGTTTCTATTCTGTTTTATGAAAAAAATTAGATCGGGTGGTTGGGAGGTTGGTACAGAAAACCGAACGGCCTGGCGCCCCCTTGTCAAACAAGGCACGAAAAGGGGCGAAAAAGAAAGAAAATAAGCCGAAAAGAGAGCCAGAAGGAAAGAAAGACAACAGCAATTCCAGCAAGCATCACTTTATGTTTGCAGTCACTGCGCCAGAGATTGCCATTCAAAAATTGGCCTTTTCAGCCACTCGCACAGATGCAGTTTTAAAAATGGACACTACGCCATCGTCTTTAGAAGACAGAAGGATGCCAGCATTAGATCGTTTAATTCTCTACGACTACTGAAATAAGCAGCAATAATTAAAAAAATAAAGAAGTGGCCTCTGCCGGGACCCGAAACCTCTCTTTACTCGACGTTAATCGATTAATTAAAAAAAGAAAGGGAGATAGCCCAGTTGTAATCAGAATTAGTTTACGAAGGTTTCCCTCTTCCTCCTCGTTCATCGAACTTTCTCTTGCTGACCAAGGATCCCTTTTCAACCAACCGACCACCATTACTCATCAAATATTTCCCTAAAGAAATGTCATCCTTTGTTTCAACCTATCAAAGAACACTTGCTGGTAATCAAACCTCCTTCTTTACACAGACGTCCGCCTTGTGAAATTGTTTGTGTGAAGTGACAACCGAATCAATTTCCCCAGCCGCACAAGTCCCTTGACACAGTCTTTTACCTGCAACACTATCACAGTAGCCCTTACTCAATCTGTCAAAAGTTCATTCGTTCAACACACGTATCTCTTAACATTAAAAAGATCAAAACACAACCGTCCGTGGTGTGGGAAGGTAGGCCTTAAATAATAAGTAACTGCCCTCCCCAAGAGCTTACATCCGAGCTAATCACACTCAGCGCTGCCTGACCCGTACAAAATTTTCATATTCAACGGGGGTGACAGTAGTCTGCATACGAGCCGCTCCTCACAATGAGGAGGCTTCGAGTTCAATATCTGTAGTCGCCCGCTACACCCCCCTCCCCTCGCACAGGCCAGACATATACGGACGTGCATAGTTTTTGGAGGTAGGGAATCTTCTAGTTCACACCACAAACAACCTTCCCTCGTCGAAACCATAGCTCACATTTCCTACATATTTACATAATCCGTTCACCAAGGGTAGGATGTGACACAATTTCGCAAAAATGGAACATTTAGCAAGATGGTCCATGTAATAGCGTAACAGAGAAAAAAATAAAATTGAAATAAAAAAAAAGGTGATAGAGTTCTGAAAAAAATTCCATATTCCCTGATTTTGTGAATAAGAATAATAAAATACATATTAACTAAGCTTACTTATAGCGGTACTATAAAAATGGAGTACCCAGTGAGGATCGAACCTACAACACTGAATAAATGGGTAATGGAGACTTACTTTCTTATAAATAACAAAGAAAACACCGCGACAGTTTATAAAATAAATTTTAAAATATAGCTGCAAAGAAAAAATATCCAAGGGAATTAACTCTAAATTCTTCTTGAGTTATTGCCCTTAGATTGATATCTCTAGTTAATATTTTATTTATTTTGTACAACTGTAATATCTCTTATGAGGTTTGCATTCCATAGACTAAAATATATTCTGAGCGAATTGCAGACATAAACAAAATTTTATCCGACATAAGATTACATTAATACACCTCTTACCTAGTTATTTCTCTTTGATATAAATAACATACCGGAATATAATCGAATTGTTTCAGCAATTATTATCAAGGGAGGTAACTTTATAGGTAGTAAAATAAAGTTGTTCCCCTTGGACTATCCAATGAATCTCAAATTTATATTTCAGTGAAGTTGATATTTATTGTTTCGCTTAATAGTAAGGGCGAAATCAAATCTTTAGAGAGTCTTCATTTTAAAATTAAACAGCAAGAGCAATTGTTTTTAGATTAAGCATTTCATTATGTTTATTTCATTAAAATCTTTGTTGCCTCCAATTCCTTCATGAAATACTAAGATAATAAACTCTTCATAATTAACAGTTATTTTATTACATTGCAATATTTCTTTTTGTTCTTTTATCTTAACAGTAATCTCATCATGGTGTATTGGTTAGCAAGCTAGTCTCGCAAGTCCATTACTAGGGAAAAGCGAGTTCAATCCTCTCTGGGTGCCCTTGTGTCAAATCTTACTTGTAAGGTAATTCTTCTTTTTTTTTTTTTCTTTTCATATCCCAAAAGTCTGAATTAAAACACTTTTCATCATCATCATCATCATCATCATCAACCTCATCATTCTCATCATCATCATCATCATCATCATTATTATTATTATCAATAATTATCATCTATATATTGATACTCGTGTTCCTTAATTATACAACCGTTATCATCTTGGTTAAAAATGAAATCGTCCAAATAATCCAAGATGAAATGCAAAAATGCAAATCCTGATTATCTGCTGTTGTTTATCCATCAAATTCTTATTTCTTATGCGTGTCATCACCTCAGCTAAATAATAGACCATTCTATTTTTATTATAAAGAAAGGAAGGGAAAAAAGACAAGCTACACAGAAAAAATATAAGAAAGAAAGAAAGTAGGGGAAAGTGAGGGGGGAATAATGCTAATCTGTTTCAATTGAACATAATGAAAAGATTAAAAGAAGGAAAGAATGTGAAAAAAGAGTGAGAGAGTGGTATATCAAGATTACTATAATCTTTATGTATTGAACTATTTTTCAATAGCTCTTGAGTAAACATATCAAACATTGCAATAATCAAATTAACATACTGTGTTATACCCACAGGTCCTGTTAGTTATTATTATTATTATTATTATTATTATTATTATTCCTTTTGAGTTTTCACATCAGTGTTAGCTGATGGTCTTTCACTGGAGTCTTGAGTGACAGCAAGTCTCCTCAGGTCTGCAGGTCTCTTCTGAGTATTCTGGCAGATTGCAGCAGTGCAGTGTTTTGAATGGTTTCAATCCTTCCTCTGATTTCCAAACTCTTTTCCAATCCTTTTGGGACTGTTCCAAGTGCACCAACTACAATTGGTATCACTTTGACCTTCATATTCCATAACTTTTTCAGTTCTCTGGCAAGGTCCAGGTATTTGTCCATTTTTTCATTTTCTTTTAGCTTCACCCTGTGATCTGCTGGCACTGCAAAATCCACCAGTTGACAAGTTCTTTCTTTTTTGTTTATCAACACTAGGTTTGGCCTTCTTGCTGGGATAAGGTGATCCGTTTTTATCTCAAAGTCCCAGAGAATTTTGTGCGTTTCGTTCTCAAGAACAGATTCTGGTTTATGCATATGCCATTTTGTTGTATGGTCAAAATTTAATTTTTTGCATAATTCCCAGTATAAAATTCTCAGGGTCTTTGAAATAAAGTCAGATTATTATTATTATTATTATTATTATTCCTTGCAAATTGTTCACACCAGTTTTAACTGGTGGTATTTCACTAGAGTAACAGACTGACCACTAGAGTAACAGAGTCACCTCAGTTCTTCAGGGCTATTCTGAGTATTCTAGCCACATATGGTCTTGATTCTATCTCTGATTCCAATTCCTTCAGTCATTTGTCCAAACCTTTCAGAACTGTTCCAAGCTCACCAACTATCATTGGTATAACCGTTTGTAGTAGTCATAGCCTCTCTCCCCAATGTAAGAGGTACAAAATTGCCTGCACCATACAGAGGCATGAAAATTACTTAGTGCCTCAAGCCTAATCAATCATATGGGTGTGAAGAAAATCTGCATGACTAACTGAGGGACACATAAAAGCTGGCAGAATTCTTTTGTTGCTGAGAACAAGAATTTCTATAACTGGAGCATGTGGAAGAGAAACCAGAAATCTGTGTGACTACCAGAAAACATTACCATTATCTTTATGAAATGAAATTTATTGTGTACAGTGCTCAGGTGCACCACGACTCATCAAAGTCTCATGTCAAGTACACAGAATAATGTATAAGTGTCAGGAACATGAACAGTTTACAGTAGTAATATGCATGTATGTGTGCGCGTGTGTGCATATGTGTGTGTAGAGGGGGATCAGGTATAGTGTCGGCAGACTACAGGAATCATGGAGGCTTTGAAAGATTCAGTATTTAGGCGGCCTACAACAGATGTGGGCAGCTTATTTCATGCCTCTGCAATTCTGAGTGTGAAAAAATGTTTCCGAAAGTTACATTAGCAGTGCTGTTTTCTGACTTTGCAGGCATGCCTACGTGTGTTAGAAAGATGGAGATCAAAAAGGTGCTCAAGGTTGCTGTTGTTAAGATGATTAATGACCTTATGAGCATTTACCAGGTCAGTTGCCAGATGCCGAAGTTTCAACGAATCCATTCCCAGGGCAGCGAGACATTCAGAATATGGTAGATGCCCGATGGAGGGTATTCATTTAGTTGCATGTCTCTGTACAGTTTCTAGGAGGTTAATATTCTGAGCAAGATAGGGGTTCCAGACTGGTGATGCAAATTCCAAGTAGCTTTGTACAGCTTTAAATAGATAGCCAGTGAGCGACTGACAAAGGTCTTGCTGAGTTACGCCAGGACACCCTCGGCTTTTTTTTTTTTATGTTTCATAGCTTTTTTTAGCACTCTAGCAAGATACAATTATTTGTCTATCTTTTCACTTTCTTTCATTTTCACTTTGGAGATTTCCAGAGGAAATGGTTCTGAGTGATATTTTTTAATGAACAGTTCTTTCTTCTTGTTAATTAGCACTAGATCTAGTCTTCTGGCCAGGATTAAGTAATTAAGTCCCAGAGAATTTTATATGTTTCATTTTCTAAGATGGATTCTCGTTTGTTCATATCAATGCTTGTTTGGTAGTATGATCAAATTTGAATTTCTTGCACAATTCCCGGTGAATCATCTTTCCCAAACAAGTGTGCCTAGTTTTGTATTCCTTTTGTACCAGTTTGATGCATTCACTTTTATTGTAATTAACTATTTCATCTCTGTCTCCTCCTCGTTACTTTATTAGTGTTGTGGGGTTTTAAGGGTCAAAAATTAGACAAACGACTGGTAACAATGGATACAAATGTATTGAACACAAAGGAGTAGAAATTACAGCAAAGAAAGTGGAGATTGCGTCCGACCATACAGTTACGAGCTGACTCGCATTTGCTTCGTATCAAGCCACAATTGTTCCTGCTACTTATAGTAATTGTCGGTGCATTCCATTTATGTCCATAGGTTATATCATCTATAACAATTAGTTTTTCTCACTTGCTCTAATTGGTGGATTTTCACTGGAGTCTGAGTGACAGCAAGTTTCCTTATATCTCCAGGACTCTCCTAAGTATCCTAGGTGATTTTAGTAGTGCAGTAGTCTGGATTGTCTCAATTCTTCTTCTAATCTCCAGTTCATCATGTCTCTTTTCCAGGTTTTTGAGGATTGTTCCGATGACACTGATGACAATTGGTATTGCCATCACATTCATGTTCCACAGTTTTTACAGCTCTCAGGTATGGTCCTGGTATTTGTCTTGCTTTTTGCCTTCTTATACCTTCCCTCAGTGGTCTGATGACATAGCAAAATCCACTATGTGACTGGTCCCTTTTTTCTTGTTAATTAAAACTATGTATTATTATTATTATTATTATTATTATTATTATTATTATATGATTGAATGGCATCATTGCTATATTATTATTATTACTAGTACAAAATAAAAAACACCCTCCGGGTGATGTAAAAATACATTTTTGAAACATACTGCCTGAGGGGTAGGAGTAAAAAATTCAATGTCAGCGAGTTTGTACCCTAAGTAAGTAAAATCATCAAATTCATTAAAGGATTAAAAAAATAAAACAATTTGAATTGTAAACATTAAATATGTATTAAAATAAAACAAACTATATATAGATATATAATACCAGTCATGTATTTATTAAAAGTTGTTTTAAAAAACAATGAGGACTGTCTAATGTTGCATGTTCAACTTTTGAGTGTATTTATTCTATGTTATGACGATTTTGGGTAATGTGACGTAAGCAGTAACGTAATTTTTGTTACAGACAAAAATCAGAAGCGAATCTCCATTATTATTATTATTATTATTATTATTATTATTTAATTTTTAGCAATACTTTCTTACAATCATTCACCATTCCTTTATCCAAGACCTAGGATGAATGAAGGGAATGATTATATGAATTCTATGTTCCATCCACATTCTTAGATGTTACTTTTCCAATCCCATTAATAGTACTCTCTTAACCAGTTCCACAAAGTGTATTTTTTGTATTTCATATTGGCTGGGACTGCCAGTTAGCTTGTTAATCTGTTAATCTGTCCCTTACTTGATCCCAGTGTTCCAATTATTACTGGCAGAGTGGTAGTTTAAAAGGTGTCACATTATTTCAATTTATATTTTCAGGTCTTTGTATTTACTTATTTTATACTCTTTAATGATATATTATTATCTGTTGACACTGAAATATCAATTAAAAGGAATGTTTTTCTTTTATAATTCTTAGTAATTATATCTTTGCTTTTTATTTTCCTATCAGTTTAGAAAGTAAAGTTTTGTAATTGGTTCTGGTTGGTGTTTATACCATTTTTTTAGATTTCAGTATTCCATATTATTTGCATATTTTCCAGTGTATATAATGTTGTAACCTCATAAATAAAGGATTCATTTCCAGACATGCACACACATACATAAACCGACAGGCGCCAAATCTTTGAAATAAAATTCAGTTCTTATCCTGCTATCAGAAGAGTGTTGACTTGTTTTATTCTCACTTAAAGAACTCACAGTGACCCTTTTTTATAAACTGGGATATAAAAAGGCAAACTATAACATATATATATTTACCAACCTCTCTGCATGAGCAGGATGTGACACAAGGTCAATTTCTTAAGCAGAGTTTAACAGGTTTGAATTCAGAGTTTTCCTTCTCCTAGACCTGTTGCCTAACCACGGTTAAAGAGCCCAGTCTGCCCTACTATTTACCCATAGCTGGAGGGAGAGTAGAATTTGTACCTTTCCCAAGGGTATTAGCACTAAGTGAAATGCAATTACCACGTCCAAGATTTAAACTCGGGGCGACGAGTCCATTTCCTATGACTTTAACCATTACACCACGCACTTCCTACTAAAAAATCTATAACATATAAGGTCCTATTTTATCATGCATTTCTTTATATTCTCTGTTTTTATTCTCATCATTATTATTATTATTATTATTATTATTATTTACTCCTTTTGAGTTTTCACATCAGCGTTAGCTGATGGTCTTTCACTGGAGTCTGAGTGACAGCAAGTCTCCTCAGGTCTCCAGGACTCTTCTGAGTATTCTGGCAGATTGCAGTAGTGCAGTGTTCTGAATGGTTTCAACCCTTCCTCTGATTTCCAAACATTCCAGACCCTTTTCCAATCCTTTTGGGGCTGTTCCAAGTGCACCAACTACAATTGGTCTCACCTTCACTTTCACATTCCATAACTTTTTTAGTTCTCTGGCAAGGTCCAGATATTTGTCTATTTTTTCATTTTCCTTTAGCTTCACTCTGTGAATTATTATTATTATTATTATTATTATTATTATTATTATTTACACTGGTGGTTCACTAGAGTTATTATTATTATTATTATTATTATTATTATTATTATTATTATTATTATTATTATTTTCACTGCTTTTGAGTTTTTCACATCAGTGTTAGCTGGTGGTATTTCACTGGAGGCTGAGTGACAACAAGTCTCCTCAAGTCTCCAGGACTCTTCTGAGTATTCTAGCCAATTGCAGCAATGCAGCAATAGTCTTGATGGTCTCAATTCTTCCTCTGATTTCCAGTTCCTCCAATCTTTTTTCCAATCTTTTTGGGACTGTTCCAAGTGCACCAACTACAATTGGTATCACTTTCACTCTCTTATTCCACAGCTTTTTCAATTCTGGCAAGGTCCAGGTATTTATCTATCTTTTCATTTTCCTTCAACTTCACCCTGTGATCTGCTGGAACCACAAAGTCCACCAGTTGACATGTTTTCTTTTTTTTTTTGTTAATCAACACTAGGTCTGGTCTCCTGGCTGGGATAGGGTGATCCGTCTTTATCTCAAAGTCCCAGAGAATTTTATGCATTTCATTCTCAAAAACAGATTCTGGTTTATGCATATACCATTTTGTTGTATGGTCAAAATTTAATTTTTTGCATAATTCCCAGTATAAAATTCTCAGGGTCTTTGAAAGTCAGATTGTCTTATCCCAGCCAGAAGATCAGACCTAGTATTGATTCACAAATAAAAGAGAACTGGTAAATTTTGCAAGTTCCAGCAGATCACAGAGTGAAGATGAAAGAAAAGAAAAGATAGATAAACACCAAGACCTTGCTAGAGAATAAAAAAACTGTGGAATATGAGGGTGAAAGTGATACTAGTTGTAGTTGGACACTAGGAACGGTCCCCAAAACCTTAGAAAAGAGACTAGAGGAACTGGAAATCAGAGGAAGAATTGAGACCATCTTGACAACAGCATTGTTGAAATTATTTCTTTATATCATTATTATTATTATTATTATTTTTCACACCAGCATTAAGATGATGGTATTTCACTGGAGTCTGAGTGACAACAAATCTCCTCAGATCTCCAGGACTCTTCTGAGTATTCTAGCAGAATCACTCCATGTGAGTTTTTCTTACTAACATAAGCTGATTGTCTTTCATTGGAGTCTGAATGATAACAGGTCTCCTCAGGTCCCAGGACTCTTCTGAATCTGGATAACTGAAGTTCCAATTTTGGAGCTCAAGGGAGTACGGAGTATCCCTTCATTACCATTACTCCAAAGTCCACTCTGACCCAGTTTTAAAAGTGAGTTTTAAAAATGTGTTTAAAAATATTGAGTTTTAAAAAAATTTGAATATCCATCAAGAATGAATAAAACAAAACATTTCCGGCATAAAATAACCCAATATGCCATAGAATCCAACCAACAAACCTGAACACTGGGTAATTGCTTACTCTACTGATATGAGGTGAGGATAATGTCATATGACTCCCTTTGACCAATGAGAAGGTGCCACCAGCAGTGCCCCTGAAGCATATAAATACACTGGCCAGCCTCTCTCTCTCTCTCTCTCTCTCTCTCTGTTACCCCTGGCAATGAAAACATCGGACCATATGACCTTTAGGCACCCTTTTTGCAATCTCTTTTCATAAGGACATTTTTTTCATTTACACTGTCAAAATCTGGTTGTTTGTTTGGGGTTAGGGTTAAGGGTTAGGGGTTAGTTTTATGATTTTTTAAAAAACTTTAAAAATCATCAGTTGACAAACAACCGGATTTTGACGGTGTAAATGGAAAAAATGTCCTTATGAATCGAGATTGCAAAAGGGGTGCCTAAAAGTCATATGGTCCAAAACTTCTAGTAAGTGTCATGGAAGGTGGATAGTAGGACAATATGTAAATATAATACTTACAGAGACTGGGGTTGCTGAGATGGTACTTAGATAGTCACCAAATAGTTCTCAGGTAAGATAATTCTCACTAGACTCAGTTACCAAGAGAAACAGTTACTGAGAATCCACAAGACATACCCCAAAAGAGATATATATATTCAATATCAATTATATTTGGTAATTTTAAGAGAGTATTGTTCTCTTTCTTTCTCATTTCCTTCTTCTGGGATTTCAAAGGATTTAAGCCAACTACGGCTTCTGCATTCACAACTCATCATGGTCTACCTTCATTTGGAAGATGGTGAATTCATTGGTTGGAGCCAGATCAACCGACCCAAAGTGAATGCCATCATAGATACAGATACATATACAACTCATTCAAAATAATTGATGACATTATCTTGAAACCCCATCTGTAGGGCCTAGAATACACTAACTGCATTCCCTAACAAAGGAGTAAGTCCCCACCAACAAAAAAGGGGCCTAGATAATGCGCAAAACTGCACTCAGTTCTTGAGCTTTGAGGAATATGAAGTTACACGGATGTTAACCCAACAGTACCTTTAAATAAATGAACAAAACAAGTGTTCTAGACAGAGGCTCCATGCAACGTTCCGGGTGAAAAACAAAATTTATAAACAATTAAAAATATCCTCTATTTAATGTTTTTCAACCAATCAAATTTTCTCCCAAATGCCTATAAAGTGAATCTCGAGCCGGTTCCTAACTATAGAATAGCTGACTTAAAGTCAATAAACCAGTACACAGAGTGTTGCTTGACCAAGCCAAGATCAAGGAACCACTATACCTCTGACCTACACCACACCCGGCGTCACGCAGAACCGAGTCATCAGCCAGAACAGACTTTCAACCCCACACCTGCCCTCATTTCACTGAGCGAAAAAAGAATTATCATCCCAACAAATCCAGCTTTTGTTTATTTTTTAAATAAATGAAAATAATCCAATCTTTCTCGTCTGTTTTTCTTTTGCTACCATACGCTTGCTTAAGATATTTCACTTCCATTGCCATTACTCCCAGATCTACTCTACTCTGACATACACATTTACCAACCGATCCATACAAGTAGGATGTGACACAAGGTCAATTTTTGTGTGGATTTTGACAGGTTTGCAGTCAGAGTTTTCCTTCTTGCCATACCAAGGTTGAAGAGCTCAGTCTGCCCTACAATTTACTCATAGCTGTTGGGAGTGACTCTACTCTGCTATTACCTGCTACGGTTTCATCTATGAGTCAAATAGTTCTGTTTGAGATAATGAAATGTCTACCTGTTTAAAATGATTGCAAAGATACATTTGTGTATCACATGTGATTGGAGAGCAGAATTGTAAAACTGACTATGGTATAAAATAATGCAGTGAGGGTTGACATCCCATAAAACCAACCAACCAACCTTTGTAAAAACACCTTGTGACAGTGTCTTTGTGTATAAACAAATTGTTTGAAAATCAAAATAATACTAAGTATAGTATTGAAATGATGCCATTCCTGATAGAAAATCAATGCTGCTATCGGTTGATTATTCAATCTGGAACAGCATCATTTCAGTGTAACATAAAATGAGCACAAAAATCTCTCTGTGTGTAGCAATTACAGATTCACCAGCCTTTAAAAAAAGTTTCAACAGCAAATGCATGTTATGCCACAAGTCATGATCATAACTGATTGTATCTAAAAACAATGGTACTTTAGCTAGATAGAACTACCATTGCCACTTGCCTAAGTTCTCTTGTGTTACATAATCTATGGATAGATTATTGTCAACCACCTGTATTTCTAAAGGGATGGCCCCTTTTCATATCACGGGTGGAACTTTCCATAGAATATTACAAAAAGCCCGCGAAATACGTGATGTCACGTGGGACCTGGTTGGCTCTTCAGTTTCAGCTTTGACGTCAGGTAGATAAGGTCTTTCTGCCTTAGCTGAAGCTCACTGCACACGCGCGTTATGTTAGTTACATGAAATGTCTAGTTAAGTAAATAAAGGTTTAAATAAATAATATGTTGTTGATGAATGTCTTGGCAACAAGACTGACCTAGAAGAAATGAATCGGGGACGATCAACCAGCAAAACAGAGAAATAGAAGACCAGACACAACGTCCCCAAGACTAGGTCCAAACGCTAGAAGAAGAACGTAAGATACCAAAGATGAGAAGAATAATAGAAGTAAAAAGAAGAGTATACAACACTTGTACCACAAAGGTGACAGTTTAAAACATGTGAGGTACAGGGTGACCCCAAAATTCAGGCCCCACATATACTTTTATTTAAAAAAATGAGGTTCTGTTTTTTTTGGTCACCCTATATTTCTGTCACACCCTATACTATTGCCACTGCTAATTCCACAATACACCTTCAGTTTTTATCCAGTTTAATGATAATAATAAAAAGAATTGTGGAATATGAAGGTGACAGTAGTGTCCATGATTTCTGGAATACTGGAAATAGTCCCAAAGAATCCAGTAAAAAATAGTTGCAAGAACTAAAAATCCAAGAAAGATTTTTTACCATCCATGCTGATGACAGCATTAACGAAAACACCAGGGATACTGAGGAGGGTGCTGTAAGATTAAAGAAATTTGCTGTCACTTAATTTCCAGTGTACATTATCGTATAATAACTCAGAAAAGAACTTGTCAGGTCATGGACTTTATGTACCAGCAGGCTACAGAGTAAAAATAAAAGAAAGTGACAACTTAGATAAATATCAGGACCTTGCCAGAGAGCATAAAAAGTTATTAAACCTGATGGTGATAGTGATACCAATTATAGTCAGTCCTCAGAACAATCCCAAAGAACTTAGAAAAGAGAATGAAGGAACTAAATACCCAAAGAAGAATTGAGAATATCCAAACCACAGCACTGCCGGGATCAGAAAGAATATTTAGAAGAATCCTGGAGATCTGAAGAGACTTGCTGTCACTTGGACTCTAGTGAAAACCACCAGTTACTGGCTCAGGTGTCATTAAACCTTTTTGGCATCATAAACCTGAAACCTATTAGTGAAATAGATTGCTAATTAGGACTGAGCCTATTCTAGTGACCACACCAAGCAGAGTTTAACAGGTTTGAATTCAGAGTTTTCCTTCTAGATTGGTTGCCTAATCAAGGTTGAAAAGCACAGTCTGCCCTACTATTTATCCATAGCTGGAGGGAGAGTAGTTGGATTCATACTTTTCCCAAGGTTATTAGCACTATTTGAACTGTAGCTTCATCCAGGATTTGAATTCAGGTCGATGAGTCCATTTCCTACCTAATATTCATCCTCTTTTCATTCCATCCTTCCCATTAAAAAAAATAATTTAAGAATTAAAGGTGCATTTATATTCAAAGTTTATTGATTCTTTTCTCCTATAAATTGTTTTAAACACATGCAAATCATTCATCTGAAAGTAAGACTAGAGGAACATTGCAAAGCAGTGGTACAAGGGGAAATAGAACCATATATGAAAAGAAATGGGAAACTCTTGTAGGCTAAAATTAAAAAATAGGGAAGAACATTAGAGAATAAAGATGTCTCAAAGAAGCAGTGCTTATGTGAACTCTTGAGTAGACAAAACATAGAGATGAAAAAATATGGGAACCAATAATTGAAAAGGCTAGATTAAATCATTTAATCAAATGCAAAAATAAGGACAACAATCTTTCAGTTAAAATAGAGGCTATAATACACAACATTGGTAATCTCAGAATTAGAGAAAGTTTATTAATAGCTAAATTAGGTCCTAATATAAACAATAGATTAGAATTAAACACGTAATACATAGTTAACTAAATTAACATTGACCGGATGACAAACAGACAATATTGGATACAGGGTTCAAGCATTTGTTCTCAACAGACATTAAAAAAAAAAAAAAAGAAGAAATTACAGTTATTCGCCCATTTCATTCATAACATAAGGAAAAAAGAAAGGAGGAGAAGAAGAAAGAAAAAAAAGGAGAGGAAAAAGAAATAAGAAGAGAAATTATAACCACACAAAGAAAAACGTAAGCACATACATTTCTGATACAAAACTCTGATGATGAAGTTTATGCTTCGAAATCGATAAGACAAAAATAACATCTTTTTGTTTTTATTTTTTTATACGCATTGTATTGGCCTTCAAATTATTAATATATTTTAACATACTTAACAATGCTTCAAGCAAATTACCAATTAATAGATTAAATTGTTTTTAAAGTAGATTACTTTAAAAAATTAAAAATTATTGAGAGAATAACTGATGTTATTTTACACTCCAAATTTTCAAGAAATGCAAAATGAGAAATTCTTTTTTTTTAGATGATTGTGAAGCTTACTTGTGACGTTTCTTGGATTGATGGGTGAGCAAAAACAATAACATTATGGTGATAGGTAGGGCAATTTGATGTCAATATTTAATAAAAGTGTTCAAACATTTAAAGACCATAAAACAATCAAGCACATGGCATAGAAGACAAAACTCTTGATTAAACAAACAAAATTGTATTAACAAAATGTATACAAAAAGGTAGCATCGAATACTGGGCGAGGTTCAGCCAAAAGTTCTTTTTTTAAAGTTCAAATGTAAAATGTAAGATAATATTTTACAATTCACTCAATGAGAAAGAACGTTAAAATTTTTATGTCACAATAATCATCAGTCAAGCTGTATTTGTACTGATATTTAGTTTGTCTCTTAAAGCGATGATTATTTAGAGAGAGAGAAAATAGTTTGTACCTTCTGCATTAAAAATTCTTAAAACAAATGACAAGGATTCTCTTAGGCAGGCAAAATCTTTCTGCTTGAAAATGAAAAAGTCTGAGCATTTATAGCAATCGGGTAGGCTCTGTAGGCTCCATTCGATAATTTTTCTTATTAGGCGGGAACGCCTCTGATTGGTTGAATTTTTACGACTTTTATTTTTAATTTTATTTTTTACTAGGGTGCGCGATCCACATGTGCAAACTACTTATTTTTGTCATTCGACTTCTGTCCGTTGAAGCAAGAACTTCCGGCTCACCACAACATCATTATTTGTACTAGTACAAAATAAAAAAACACCCTCCAGGCGATGTAAAAATAGATTTTTAAAACATATTGCCTGAGGGGTGGGAGTTAAAAATTCAATGTCAGCGAGTTTGTACCCTAAGTAAGTAAAATCATCAAATTCATTAAAGGATTAAAAAATAAAACAATTTGAAATGTAAACTTTAAATATGTATTAAAATAAAACAAACTATATATAGATATATAATACGAGTCATGTATTTATTAAAACTTGTTTTAAAAAACAATGAGGACTGTCTAATGTTGCATGTTCAAATTTTGAGTGTATTTATTCTATGTTATGATGATTTTGGATAATGTGACGTAAGCAGTGACGTAATTTTTGTTACAGACAAAAACCGGAAGCGAATCTCCATTATTAATAGATGAGATCTTCAAAAGTTCTTTAATGCTTATTTGCTCAACAAACCAACTATTCAAAATGATTTCCTAGGTTGAATCATTGCTATGTTCAGACAAACAAGGTACACCTGAAGAAGGCTCAAGAATGGTTGAAACATGGTTTTTCTATATATCATATATATATCATATATATCATATATATTTTTCTATATAGTCGATCAAAGAGACAAGTTTTATCTGTGTTGCCAATTAGTTTTTTTATATGTTTAGTTGAAAATGATTGTGCTGTTTGTAATGGTTTGTGGAGAGATTATTTCATAGGTATTACGATCATTGAGGATTTCAAACATTTTGTCTTTATATTGTTTTGAACACATAACGACCACTCCTCCTCCTTTGTCAGAGGGAGTGATGTGTATGTTGTTGTTTAGTGAAAAAATAAATTTAGTGGGGCGGCCTAATGTCGATATCAGCCATACAGTGAAGGAGTCTATCCCCTTTTCACTAGCACTAGACCAAGGAGATTATTTTAGCATCTGAAGTGGAGAACCACACCTACCATCAGCACCTCACTTTACTGCACATATCCCTGTCTACTCATACACTGGGTTGGCGAGGGCTGGTATTGAACCAGGAACTTTGTGATTCCTAGGCACTACCGACTGAGCTAAACTGTCCAAGAACTACAGTAAAAAAATCTTAATAATAAGGTGAATTAGTTTTGTTTGGTAATCTAATATTCAATTAATTTATTTGGGAATGAATGGAAATAAAATTTAGTTACAAGGGGTGCAAGTAATAAGTTTGAGAAGCCCAAATTTTGACCATGTTGTTAGTGGGGTCTGCAAAAATATTGAAAAAATAGAATTTAGTTGATTGATCTTAGTGGCATGTCAACCTGTCTAGGATTATTTTATGCTTAGAAGTTAAGGAATCACATTCATATTTACATAATTTACAGTTGTTTCTTCATAGTTTTTTTTTTTTCTTTTCACATGTTCCTATCAAATATGAGCAATTCTTAAACAGATCTATTTGACCTATAGATAGGACCCTAACAGGTATTACCACTCTGGGGCAGGGTTGACCTGGGAGTAATGGCAATGAAGAGGTACTCCACACTCTCCACAACTCCAGAACTGGAGTCAGACCATCATTAGATGCAGTTTAGTATCATATCCAGGACTCCCCTTTTTTTGTGTGTGGAGGGGTCTTACCCCTCTGTAAGGGAAAGTTAGCATATTCTAAGCCCCTCCAACAGTTTGTAAAGATAGTATTTATCTAATACCCAACGAGAGCAAAATACAACAATAGATCAGGTTTAATGTTGGGATCCACTAGCAAAAATGTAGGTAGTGACAAAAATTCCTTTGGCCTGGGCTGCAGGAGATCCCCTAACCTTTCTTAGTACAGTGGGGAGGTGCAGCCTGAGGGGATAGGTTTCTTAGACATTATATTTAGAGTTGGAGTCGACAGAGGTGGTAGAGTTTTCATATTTACTATAATTCAATCTCCAAAGGTAAGGTCTACAAAATATTTAGAAATCATAAAAACGTTTATTGTTTATAAAAAAAGTTGTCGGGGCCGCCTAATTGTCGGTACCAGCCAATCAGCGAGGGAGTCTATCCCTTTTTCACTAGCACTAGGCCAAGGAGATTGTTTTTGCGTCTAGGGTGGAGCACCACACCTACCATCAGCTCCTTACTTTACCACACAGATCCCTGTGTTACTCATATGCTGAGTTGGCGAGGGCCGGTATCGAACTAAGAACCTTGCGGTTTCTATCCGAACGCTCTACCAACTGAGCTAACCCGGCCCCTTATTGTTTTTAGTCAAAGATATTTAAATTATTTAAAACTTTGAACATATATCTATTTTTCTACATACATTTTTCCAGGCACTGTGGCAGTTTTTGTATGCCCATGTCATACCAGCTTGCTGCCATGTTGTTGAGGAAGTGTTGAACCTCATCATCGTTGCAAAATTGCGGATGTTTTTGATATTTCATACACTTCCATTAGTTGGCCTTGAATGTTAGTTGGTTTAATACCTTTTGTATTCAAAAAAGTGTGTGAACTTCACACTTGGCTATATCATCAATCAGGAGCTCCATCAAGACTGACCATGGCAGCGAGGCACGCACATCAGCAGGCACATGCACAACAAACATAACAGTGTTGCCAATAGCCACATAAACAGTTTCTCTGTGTTCCCAGCTCTTTGGAGACCTTACTTTTGGGATTACACTCGTATTTGGTGTGAATATGCAAAAACAGAAAATGATAATAATTTATTTTTTAAGGAATAAGAGAGCAAGACTTGTTCGTTTTATGGGGAACTTGGAATATTCATCAAAACTCTTGGAAATTATAATAGAAAAGTTGAAAATCAGTAAATTGTTTTTTTGTTGTTGTTGTTCTGTCTTGTTTTATGGCAATATCAATTGCATATTATTGAATGCTGAATCAAGTAATCTATACATAAATAATGTGTGTATGTGAATCGCCGGAGGAAACTTTGAAAATAAAACAATTAACGACAAAGTAAATATATATATGCATTCACTATCCCCAGGGCTTGGTTTTTGAGCAAAAATAATGAAGATTTTATTTATATTTGGGAAGATAATTAGAAAAATAAAATAAAAATGATAACAGCATGGAATTTTTTGCATTTATGATTTCAAATAGGAACATTAATTTTTCTTTTCAAATTGTTTGGATCAATGCAACGCCTTTTTTACATAAGGGGGATCCTGTGAGGATCAAACTCCCAATTCAACAATAATGGATCTCTGAGACTACCTTTTTACCACTCCCCCCTCTACCCAGGTGGCGCTGGGTAGCCGCTTCTAGTTTTTGATAAACAAATAACTTGGGTTGCTTACTGTACCTTGCTTAACTGGTCACCCAATTAAGTATTGAACTGGCTCATTGTTGCTTAACTTTTGGAACCGGTGCTTTCAGCATGACTTGATCATAAAGGAAAACAATGACTATCTATATAACGCTAATACTAAAACTGAGGAAAGTACTTAAATATTGAAGAGGCTTGTTGTCACATGATTCCTAGCAGGAACCATTAAAGCAAAAAAAATAAATAACTATATATATTGATTTATTTCTTTTAAATCGATTTTTTACACTGTACTATCTTTGATAGTTGTCACTGGGGATAAAGTGGCAGCAAGTCTCCAGAATCTTTCTCAACAGACTCTTCCATAAATATTTTCAATTTCGTCTCTAGCTTTATCGTCACTACTACTACGACTACGATGACATCGCATCTGTACCGGAAGTGGTTAGGTTATCTACCCTTACGCTAATAAAACGCAAAATATCAAATAAACCAATTTTAAACTATTTTCGTCTAGTTTTACATTTTTTTAAATTGACGAACATTGTTAAAATACACTTGTAAACTGTTGGATGTATTCAAAATAACTCTAACAGTTTTCTCTAATTTTATATTACACCCAAACGAAAGTAGGAACCATCCTGAGTGGTGTCGCTCATTTTAGATAGGTATATAACTCAGCCTTCCCTTTAGAATGATAGGAGAGGGGCAGTGGTAAGCTCGTTTCAGGGATTACATGCAGGTACGCCTGGTTACCTCACGTTACGGCGTTCGAATCCTTGGGAAGGTCTGAGAGAAAGGTCATTCGATGTTCCAGGCGGACACCCCTATAACTAACGGGGGTGGGTCACCAGCCACACGGTTGCCTATCCCGGGGCGTTAAGGGCAAAGGACGGTGAGGCTGGTTAGCCGGGCTCACCCGATGCTAAGTCCTACGGATTATGGTTGGAAGAGGCCCATGACCAGCTGGGTGTAGCGAGATAAACGAGATGGGCCACCGGTGTGTGTCCATAACTCAATTCAGACTACTCTACTTCTGCTCCATCCGATTTTTGATTTAATTACTTTAAATTTTATTTTATTTATTTTCTATTTAAATTTTTTTTACAAAAAACAAAATAATTCCTGAAATATTAAAAATAATTTCATTTTACTGAGAAAACTTAATGTTGAATATAAAAGTAATTTTCTTGGTAAAATATAATTTTACAAATTGTTTTAAAATACACAGGGGGGATTTTCTCTTAATTTCTGATGTGTTAGACTTAGATTAATACAATAAAAGTAATTAAAGAAAATAATAGAATTTTTACTTTTACCAATAAAATAAGCTAAAGTAATTTTCTTATATTGGTAAGTCCGACACTCGCAATCTTTTTTATTTTAGTTAACTTCCCTTTTTTTATCCTTGTAATTTAAAAAATTTTTTTAAGATAAACAAAAAAAAGAAAGAATAAATAAAAGGCTATTTTATTTCATAAATTTTTTAACTTTTGATTTTTCTTTTGAAACAAACAAAAAAAAGAATTCTGAAATATTTTTCAACAAAAAATAATTTTATTTTGAAATAAAACCTTAATAATATCGTTGTAAGAAACAATAGAAAATCCAATTTTACAAATGTTTTTGTTTTTATCTATTTTAATCATTGGTTTTTTTTTCTATAAAAGTTTTAAAAATATACGTTATCAAATTGAAGTTAGTTGTAAAAAGTTATCAAAATTTGTATAAAACTAAACAGCAAAACTGAATGATAGATTTATTTAACACGTGAAGTTAAAATTACACGTTGTTTTTGTAGTAATTCATTTTCGTTTTTTAAAATCAGTTGTCAATATTTAATAATGATTAAATTTGAATAGCAGATAAAAATGAAATATTGTTAATTTCAAAGAATTTAACTGGAGAAAAATACTTTATCTTGTTTAAAGTTCGTTAAATAAATGATTTAATCGTTTTTTTTCCGGAATAGAATGTCACCGAAAAAACAGACCAAAATTTTTAAGGAACAGTTTTTAACTCTGTACCGGAATCTTCGTCAATTCTTATGCATATGTTAGAAATTTAAAAATTAAACCAACGTCAAATTATTTAATTAATTCTAATATTAAATTTTAAATATTTTCAGCAAATGATAACAGATTAAGTAATTTTATAACAGGAAATAAGACAGAGCAGTTTCGCAGTAACACATTTTCAACCGGAAGTTTAGTGTCATTTATACAACACTAAGTGTTAGATATTTTTATCTATGAAATATGAAAGAACTACGGAATATCGTCATTGATATAATACAACACTGCATATAAAGTAATTTTATTCTTTGCTATTAAACTAATATTTATTTCATTTTTTTCCCCCAAATTTATTAGAAACTTTAGGTGAATTTGTAATTTTTAAAAGAGAATAAGGTTAAACTTGCAAATTGTCGTCAAAATTAAAACGGAAACTTATTTGGTGGTGATCCATCACAGTTTAACTGAATGAACTTTTTTGCGAATTGGGTTACGGTTTAGGGGTTTGGGGATTAAGGTTGTTATTAAATACGTATTGCTTTAAAAAACAAAAAACAAATTACTACACATTTAATTAACCATTGAAATTAATTATTGAATCCAACGGTAGACACATTAGTCTCAGTTGTTTGTGTTAGTATTGCAGTGTATAATTTCAATTAAACTTGGTTTAAAAAAAATATTTTTCAACATTAGATGTATAGTAATTTGGGGATTTTTTTTTAAAGCAATACATAATTAAAACCACCTTAATCACCAAACCCATAAATTTTTTCCCACCAATTCTAAGGTTGTCTCTAAGGAGTTATTTTAGCATCTGTGATGGTGTGCCACACCTACCATCAGCTCCTCACTTTACCGCACAGATCCCTGTGCTACTCATACGTTGAGTTGGCGAGGGCCAGTATTGAACCAGGAACGTTATGATTCCTAGCCGGACACTCTACCGACTGAGCTAAGCCAGCCCTGTGACATCTAATTCTTATTATATACTGTTATATTATTAGTGGAGGTGTTTGGTGCAATGGTTATTGTTATAAGAAATGGACATCTAATTCTTATTATATACTGTTATATTATTAGTGGAGGTGTTTGGTGCAATGGTTATTGTTATAAGAAATGGACATGGTGAGTTAAGTTCAAATCCAGGATGAGGCAGTTTGTATTTCACATAGTGCTAATACGCTTGGGAAAGGTATGAATCCAACTATTCTCCCTCCAGCTATAAGTAAATAGTAGGGCAAACTAGGCTCTTTAACTTTCGTTAGGCAACCAGTCTAGAAGAAGGAAAACTCTGAATTAAAATCTGTTAAACTCCCCTTAAAAAATTGACCTTGTGTCACATCCTACTCATGTGGAAAGCTTAGTAAATATTTATAATTCTTATTATTCAAAAAGTGAACTCCTATTTACATGGAGTATATATGCATTACAGTTGAAGGGCTGGCTTAGCTCAGTCGTAGAGTGTCCGGCTGGGAACTTCGAGGTTCCTGGTTTGATTCTGGCCCTCACCAACTCAGTGTATGAGTAGCACATGGATATGTGTGGTAAAGTGAGGAGCTGAGGGTAGGAGTGACACTTCCACCTCAAATGCCCAAACAATCTCCTTGGTCTAGCACTAGTAAAAAGGGGATAGACTCCCTCATTGTCTGGCTGATACTGACTTTAGGCCATTCTGACGACTTTTTTTTTACATATGTAATTACACATGTACATACACAAAAATATCTTATGTATTTATCTTATGTATTTATATATTTATTTGTATCTTATGTATTTATCTTATGTAATTACACATGTACATACACAAAAATATCTTATGTATACTGTATATGCACCATATGTACCGGCCTGGTGCAAGATGATTTAGTGCCCTAGGCAAGCCTTTAGATGTGTCCCTGTAAGGGCAGTCTCCCTTTTCTGAGGGTTTTGGTAAATCTCCTGTGTCTGGAGACCCTAGGGTGGTCACATGACACAGGAACCCAAGGAGGGAACCCTCTTCTTCTGATGCCACTGAACAAGCCTGGACGTGCTCGTCACTTCTCCCCAGCAGACACCTATGGTGCATGCCAGACGCCACAGACACGACACTGCTCACAGTAAGTGGTTTCCACCCTATTTTGTAAATGAACATTACTGTGTTGTTGGGACTCTTGTGACATTTCATAGTCTGGGGAACTTCGTTCCTATATACATGTTATATTAAAGCCTTTTAAACGTAACTAACGTGTTTGTCGTTTTTCCTAACCGAAGTGTTCAACATTGGGTATTTATCCTTCAGGTAACCCAATGTTTTATAAGAACCCGAGATAATACTCGGTGAACCTCTTATACCCCCTTGAAAGTTTTGATAAGTTAATGTAGGTAATAAGCAAGTAAAGTTGTCGGGGCAGCCTAAAGTCGGTATCAGCCAATCAGCGAGGGAGTCTATCTCCTTTTCAATAGCGCTAGACCAAGGAGATTGTTTGGGCATTTGAGGCGGAGTGTCACTCCTACCCTCAGCTCCTCACTTTACCACACATGTCCATCTGCTACTCATATGCTGAGTTGGTGAGGGCCAGAATCAAACCAGGAACCTCGAATAATCAAGGAGATTATTTTTAGCGTCTGAGGTGGAGCACCACACCTACCATCAGCTCCTTACTTTACCGCACAGATCCCTGTGCTACTCATACGCTGAGTTGGCGAGGACCAGTATCGAACTAGGAACCTTGTGGTTTCTAGCCAAACGCTCTACCGACTGAGCTAACCCCAGTAATCAATTACTACAAGGAAGATTTTAAAAATGATCTGCTCTCTTGTTTTATGGAAGCTGAGCTGATCATGGATGATTTGAAAGGCAGAACCATGACTAATCTGCAGAGAACAAGCTATCTCATTGATGATAATTCACCAGTTTGCTATGACCATCTTTTAAGCTTGCTGAATCTTCTCATCAGTGATTGAGGTTGACAGGTCCTCCTTTCTCTTCATACATCCGGACAATTTTAAATTTCTCTATTCACTCATACTCACTTCTATACTGTAGTGCTTACCCTTGGAAAAGGTATGAATCCTACTCTCCCTCCAGCTATGGATAAATAGTAGGCAGACTGGGCTCTTTAACCTTGGTTAGACAACCGGTCTAGGAGAAGGAAAACTCTGAATTCAAACAAACTCTGCTTAAGAAATAGACCTTGTGCCGCATCCTGCTCATGCGGAGGGGTTGGTAAATATATATACTGTAGTGCACTGTCCCTGTATTGTGATAAAAATCAGGCTCAAACTTTGTTCATTTGACCATAACAGTGCCAACTATAAGCACACTTGTAATAAAGATATACTCTCAGTAGATAGAGTGTTCGACTAGAAACCACAAGGCTCCTGGTTCAATACCAGCCCCCATCATCTCAGCATATGAGTAGCTCAGGGATAACTAGATAGATAAATAAATATATACATATGCATATTCTGTGTGTGTATATATATATATATATATATATATATATATATTCATGTTGTATTTTAGGGGTCACCGTATGTTTCTCTCGGTATATATTTTTATGTTTTTTTTAAGTTAAGCGTTATTACGAAGCATCTAAAAATAAATAAATGAACTCGATGTTATGGAGTATTGGATTCACTTATTTTTTTATTATTTGTTATCATAAATTTTAGGTTCGTTAGATACCTTTTTCAAATGAATGTTGCTCCTGTTCATGGGTCTTTTGTTTTTGTTGTTATTGACAGTGGCAGTGTCTGTAAAATATTTATAATAACGGAGTATTCTGATGTCAGCATTCAGTCCTCTCTTATATATATATATGATATTACCTATCAATCACCTAACTCTACGGATTTTGAATTCCTGTGACTTTCAATTCAAAATCCAAGTACACTAAGTCCAAATAATGGTTTATCAATATACAACAGTAAGAATCCCCCTAATCCCCCGATATGGGCTAGATAGTATCACTACTGTTCTTCTACAAGGATAGCTTTGGTTTTAAATAACCCACGGAGGTTGATATGCCATTAAACAAAGAAACTAAACTTCTTGTGGGGTGTGGCTCCAAGTTGAGAAGCATGGATCTCAAAGGAACGGATGTTTTTAGCATGACTTGTATAGTAATACAGTTGTTGTTGTTTCAAATTCACTTTAAAATCTCTTCAGAAATTCCTAATAATCAATATAAATTGTTTTAGTGCAGTTGACAAACTTTCACATTCCGTTTGTCAAATTTTCTATGTATAAGTTTTGATCCAATGTGCAAATATAGTAAAAGTAAAAAAGTTGTGGGGTAGCCTAAAGTTGGTATCAGCTATGCAGCGAGGGAGTCTATCCCCTTTTCACTAGTGCTAGACCAAGGAGATTATTTTAGCGTTTGAGGTGGAGCGCCACACCTACCATCAGCTCCTTACTTTACCACACAGATCCCTGTGCTACTCATACGCTGAGTTGGGAGGGCGGGTATCGAACTAGGAACCTTGTGGTTTCTAGCCAAACACTCTACCAACTGAGCTGACCCGGCCAATTCTTGTAAAAATACTAGCATGAATTTATTTAACATTTTTTTATAATTTATAGATTAAAAAAAAAAAGCATGAGCATTTCTTCACTTATATGAGACTTATAAGTATATTTTTAATTTAATTTTAATGTTTAGGATTAAATTAGTTCCAGAGAGTAGCGGAAAATTCTTTAACTTTTAATCACAATCAAAATAAATAAATAAATAAGTATATATATATATAAGTCTAAGTAAGTAAAGTCTATGGGCGGCCTAAAGTCGGAATAAGCCAGACATCGAGGGAGTCTATCCCCTTTTCAATAGCAGATAGAGATTGTTTTGATGTCTGAGGTGGAGCACCACACCTACCATCAGCTCCTCACTTTACCGCACAGATCCCTGTGATACTCATACACTGAATTGGTGAGGGCCAATATCGAACCAGGAACATTGGGGTTCCTAGTCGGACATTCTACCGACATCAAAACAGGGTGTCTGTGGATGACTATATATATGTGTATAAATATATATATATATAGTCATTTCTCTTGCAGGTTACATTTCACAGTGCTATTATCATCAGTAAAGGTATGAATCCAACTATTCCCCTTCCAGCTATAGGTAAATAGTAGGACAGACTGGGCTTTTTAACCTTGGAATGTAAACTAGGTGAAGGTAAACTCTAAATTCAAATCTGTTAAACTTTGCATCCTATGTGGAATTGGTAACTACATATATATATATATATATATATATATATAACGCTGATCAAATACAGTTACACAACTAAAAAGATTTTCATCTCCTGTCAGTTATAAAAACATCCATCATTTTCTTCACCCCAAGATACATCCTGATGAAGGTTTAATGAAACCGAAATGTTTAAACATCGATAATTAAATTCATCCTATTTTCGGAACACTTGTTTTTTCAAATTTTCTTTATATATATATATATATATATATATATATATATATATATATATATATATATATATATAGTGGTGTAGTGCTGTGGGAATACATAGAAAAGCATTACCCTACATATTCTGTTTGAGAAATGGAATGGCATTCCGTATCTATACGCTACTAAAATTCTCATTATGTTTATCTCTTTGTACCCACTAATTAGCCAAAACATTGACGTAAAAAACTTGTTTCACTCACTGATTTGCTGTGCTTACTAGAGCAAGCAACCAAAGCCTGCATTCCAGTACTTCTTTTTTGCTGCACTACTTTACTATATATATATGCATATATATATATATATATATATATATACATACACACACACACATACACATATATATATATATATATATATAAAATTATAGTTATAATTATCAGTAGCTCATTTGTTGAGTTAGTGGTGGACCAAATTTTCATTGTCTTATTCTGCATGAAACCATGGGTTACAGAAATGGCCATGTAATATATATATATATATAAAGATAAATCTAATGAGTCAGACGAACCTACTAAAAGTTTCGCTTAATGCTCTTCAGGGCTAAGATCTGAGTCAGATCTTAGCCCTGAAGAGCATTAAGCGAAACTTTTAGTAGGTTCATCTGACTCATTAGATTTATCTTTATTATTTGCTCTACTTAGGTATTGAGCACTTTTTACTTATTAGCTTTAGTCTCCTGGCGGGTTTGTATGTATATATATATCTTATATATATACATGCATATAAATTGTTTTTTTCTTTTGGCAAAGATATTGTACCAATAGATTATTTTTTGTTGGTACGATTATCTTGGTCTTTTCTTTTTTACAAAATTTTTTTTCTTCCCGGCTGATGTTTGGTAGTATATTTTTACAATCAAACTATTTGCTGTTTTTTTTCTCACCGCGAGGATTTACCAACAAGTTTGGTATATTATATATATTATATATATATATATATATATATATATATATAAAGGAATGTTGTGGTACGTGCGTGTTGTCTTATTACCCCGAAAAGAGATGTCATTCAGCATTGAAAACTCGTATACATCTTCATATGTTTATAATTAAGAAATGTACAAAATTTAGTTTTTGATTTTTACTGATTAAGTGATATAATTCCATAATTAAACAAAAATCAGTCAATTTGCAGAACCCTTCCCATTTCTTTATAAGTGAGTACAAAAATAAACACAATCTATCATTTGACTCGACTAGGTGAATACATGTTACCATATTGTGTCTTTAGTTTCAGTTTCGAAAGCAGCATATGCTTACCGGCCTTTGAGCCTTGTATCTATGAAACGATAATACTTTAATGTTTATGATAAGGAACAGTACAAAATTTAGTTTTTGAATTTTACTCATTAAATGATAAAATTTAATAATTAAAAAACCAATCAATTTGTGGAACTCTTCACAGTTCTTCATAACAAAGTACAAAAATACCCATGCAGTTTAAATATCACAAGTATGGGGCAGCCACTGAGGAACAAACTTCACTATTCGGTAGTAATGGATCAGCAAGACTAGCATGCTAACCATTTCACCACAATGGGATTTCTTTAATATTTTTAATGTAATCCAAAATATAACCTATTCCTAAAATTATAATACGCAAATTTTTAGCTTCTTTTATCATTAAACTTTGAATAAATGAATAATTCTTATAATGTTTGATTCTTAGCTTAGAAGCTAAGAATTAAACATTATAAAAATATAGAACTCATTTTACAGACAAAAATAGATTACAAAAAGTTGCCATTTTTTGCAAACCACACTAAATTTGGAGAGCTAAAAATTAACATAATTCCACTAATTTTGGGAATTGGAAGCTCAAATTTTGGGGACTATCTAACTTTAACATAGTTCACACCTGTACAAAATTTCAGAAAAATTTAAGGGGGTGGGTGACAATTTTACTTTTCTTTAATGATTTTACATGGAATTACCATTCTTTTTAAGTGTTATATTTTAGGGGTAAAAAAAAACACTACATTAACTTAACAACCAATTAAAAGTGAATTTAAGTTTAAAAGCATCTGCCTATGAACCACAAGTTTCCAGGTTCAATATTGGCCCTTGTCAACTCGGCGCATGAGTAGCACAGTTTGGATCTGTGTGGTAAAGTGGCAATCTGATGGTAGGTGTAGCGCTTCACCTCAGCAAAAACAATCTCCATAGTCTAGCACTAGCAAAAAGGATTGACTCCCTCACTATCCAGCTGATACTGACAAGAGGCCACTCCGCCGATTTTATTTTTTTTACTAGGAGTGCATTATTGAGTTATATAATTTTAGTAAATAACAAAAAGAAGTTTTCTAGTTATATACAAATTACCTACAAATATTTAAAAATTATATTTTCTTTTTAGGTAGATTAAATAAATTAAAAATTTATTGATTTTCTTAAGCAATGTTTTGGTCAAATCAGATGTCCCACACATAATTTGCAGGTTCTGTTGCATTTTTGGTTAGAGCTACTCTTCTTCTTTCATCAGGTAAGGTTCCATCTACCAACCCTTCAGTCACTAACATGATGTGACTCAAAGTTAATTTAAAAAACAAGTTACAATGGTCACAACAGAAGAGACTATAGACTGAGAAGACAGGTTTATATTGTTTTATGTATAGAGCTTCTAGTATTTGGAGTTTTTGTTTATATATACATATATATATATATATATATACCTTTAAAATCGAATGGTTTAAAAACTACTGACTTAAGTTTCTAAGGAGAAACTTAAGTCGGTAGTTTGTAAACCATTTGATTTTAAACGTCTATTTAGCTCTTTATATTGAGTACTTTTTGGATCGGTTTTAGAAAAAAATCCAGAAGTAAATAAGATTGTATACTTATTTGCTTAGTGGATTTAATGGTAACTGTGATATATATATATATATATATATATATATATATATTATTTATATTTTTGCTTGAAGGCAATTACAATGCGTATATCGTTATAAAATTCGATAATAATATATTTGGTGAGAAGTGATCAATGACTGAGGGTCTTAGTGTCCTGGGTATGATGTTAAACTGCATCTCATGGGGAAGTTCCAGTTTTGGATCTTTGGGAAGTGTGGTGTACCCTTTCATTGCTATTACTTTCAGGTCCACTCTGATCCAGAGTGGTAGTACCCGTTAGGGTCCCATCTATGGATTAAGTAGGAAAAAATTGAGATTAAAAAGATATTTTGAACACCCATCAAGCATGAATAGAACAAAACGTCTTCGGCATAAAATAACCCAACAAGAGTTGACATGCCATAAAATCCACCAAACCAAATCAAACCAAGAGAAGACAACTTTACAACAGCTGGTCTGTCAATCACTTTGTGTGTGTGTGTTTGTGTGTGTGTGTTTGTGTTTGTGTATGAGTGTGTGTGTATGTATGTATGTGTGTGTGTGTGTGTTTTTACTATTTGTATCCTGGATCATTGAAATTAACTTTTTTGATCTGTCATCCAATTTGCATAGTTTTCAAAGATGTTAACTTTAAAATCAGCTTCCATTTTAGTTATCTTTTTTTTTCCAATTGTTTTTGTTTTTTGTTATTTTCACATATTCCTTTACTTGTTTATTTAGTTCTTTATTTATCTCTTTTGCTGTCATTTATTTTGGATAAAGTTTGCATTCACACCTTCCCTTGCTTCTTTTTTTCATATATTTCTATCAATTTGGGCTGGTTTAGCTCAGTCGATAGAGCACTTGTCTAGGAATTGCAAGGTTCCTGGTTCAATACCAGCCCTCGCAGAATTTGAGTAGCACAGGGATCTGTGTGGTAAAGTGAGGAGCTGATGGTTTGTGTGGCACTCCACCTCAGATGCAAAAACAATCTCCTTGGTCTAGCACAAGTGAAAGGGGGATAGACTCTCTTGCTGTCTCTGGCTGATACCGACATTATGCTACCCTGTCAACTATTTTGTATACATTAACTTGTTTACATTGTTGTATACTCTCTTTCCTTACTTTCTTACTTCTATTATTCTTCTTCCAGCGTCTCTTCTAACGTCTCTTCTAGCGTCTGGACTTCATCTTGGAGACTTTGTGTCTGGTCTTCCATTGGGGATTTCTCTTTATCAGAAGCCTTGTGTCATTGGTAGTTTTTAGATAATAACACAAGACTTCGATTTAACTTAGATCATATTTTATTCTGAAATCCCCACCAGACTACCTGCGCAGATTGAGTCGGCCGCGTGCATAACACGACTTACCACCGTCGTGGTTTTCGCCGATCTGACTAAAAATCTCTTTCTAATCTAAACCGGAAGAGGGTCTTCTCCAACGATTCTCACGGTATCCACCAGATCAGGATGAGGTCAAGCCTTGTCATTCAATCCTTCAAGGCCGTGGGCTGCAACTTATAACAGCCATTTTGGTTTCTACACTACTGTACATAAATATTAGGAATCTAATCTGACTAAAAATCTCTTTCTAATCTAAACTGGAAGAGGGTCTTCTCCAACGATTCTCACGGTATCCACCAGATCAGGATGAGGTCAAGCCTTGTCATTCAATCCTTCAAGGCCGTGGGCTGCAACTTATAACAGCCATTTTGGTTTCTACACTACTGTACATAAATATTAGGAATCTAATAATTATGTAACAACATCTCTTAAGTCCAACTAATTTTTCTTTGACTTTGTTATTGTTTTAAACTGATCATAAAGTTCATCAATATTTGAATCTAATAGCAGTGAATTGTTCAAAGTGTCCTCCAATCTTTATCTCAAAACTCTTTGCAATGACCTCATCCAAAAGCTTGTCAATATTGTACATCTTGAGAGTTTTGTTCATTTTTCTTAATTCAGTTGTAGGCATCATTATATATTAAGGACTGGTACAAACAAATATCTGTGGGGATTAAAATCAAATCAAAATTAACAAAAAAGAAAAAAAAAATCTCCCATGACCCCTCATACAGGAAGAACCATTTGGGCATGCACAGGAAAAAGGACCCACTTCCTACCACCAAGAAAATCTTTTGGATATTCAGGACTCATCTATTCCTGGATAGGAAGCAATTTACTCTCCATGAGGTAGCTATGACCCATGAATAAAGTCTGAAACCTAAAACTACCTTTTATCTTTGTCTCTTCCTTTTCCTTCCTTTAATTACTTTTCAGCTCAACCACCACAAGGAGGAAGAACCCCCAAATATAATGGGGTTAAAAAGAAAACCTGCAAACACACAGCAGAAATGACCAATGACCTCAAACCAACATAAAATCATTAAAAACTCACATATCTGCTGGGTTGTATATGTGACAGGATTTTAAAAAATCTTTTAGTTCTTTATTTCTCTCTTTTGCTGTCAAATTTTGGATATAGTACGAGGGTGAGTCAAAAGGTAATGCCATTTTGTTTAGGACAGGTATAATTATCAGCACAGGAACATAAATCAAAATGAAGCTGGTCCTCTGTGGCTCACATCTCTACTTCTCCACAGTCACCATTTCTCTCAATAATAATGTTCCACCTTCGAATGAGAGCATGTATCTCTGCCCCGTAAAATTTTGTTGACTGTTCTTTGAGCCACTTCATCACTACAGATTTCATTTCCTCATCACTGGAATAATGTTTGCCTGTCAAAACCTCTTTTATGGGCCAAAGAGATGATAGTCTGAAAGCGCTAAATCTGGTAAGTATGGATGATGCGGTAAAGTTCTCCACCTGAATGAGGTGATTTTCTCCCTTTTCCTGATGCTTGTGTGTGGCCGAGCATTGTCATGCAGAAGGAGAACATTGTCAATTGGAAAATTGGGTCTTACTCATTGGATTCTTGCTCTGAGCCTCGTTAGGGTCTCAATGTAGGCCTCAGTTTTATAAAAAAAAAAACTTCACATGAAATAAAGAAAATAGCATTACTATATGTATGTATTCACACCTTACCTTTCTTTCCATATTCTTATCAATTCATCTGGTAAACGTAAATGCATGCATGCGTGTGTGTGTGTGTGTGCATTAAGGTAGGTCGATTTTTCACTTTTTAAAAATATCTAATTTTCCATTCATGTGAAAGTTGTGTGTTAGTATACTGAATACTGATACTAAAAATTAAATCTTTTACTTGCACAATTGTTTGAGGAAATAGCATCAAAGATCATCTACTAAAATGCACTAAAAATCCTCATTTTTTAAGGCTAAATTTTGCTAAAAAAAAGAGTTTTGTGCATTTTAGTAAACGATCTTTAATGCTATTTCCTCAAACAATAGTGCAAGTAAAAGATCTAATTTTTGGTATCAGTATTCAGTATACTAACACACAACTTTCACATAAATGGAAAATTTGATATTTTAAAAAAGTGAAAAATCGACCTACCCTAATGTACATGTGTAAACAAACACATAGAAATAACATTAAGGGCTTCAATCAATCATCAAAAAAAATCAGTGAAAAAGAAATAAAAAAAGAAAGCAGATAACATATTTAACATCATTTTTATTGAAATGCTGACATTAAAGAGTCACCTCAGCCAAAGGGAGATAACTTTGCAAACAGTCATAAATGCAACATTGTTAAGGCTAATGGTATTGCCTCACTCATTAGTAAATCTACATTGCAATTGTGAATAATTCAATACAGTTTAAGAAAGATATCACTATTCACACACAATCATACATAGATAAGTACAAATATACACATATATGTATACATATATGTATATATAAACACATATGCATATGAGCCAATAATGTACATATATCTTATTTTAGGTGGATATGAATTGATACTTGTCTTTAATTTATTATTGTTGGAGGGAATAAATATATTTCAGTGTTTATTTTATAAATTAATTTCTTTTATTTCATTAATAAAGTAAAATAGATATGAATTTTATGATTTTTTCAATTTTGGTAGATAATTAAAACTGAATGAATTGTTGTTGAACGAAAAATAAATTTAGTATAAAAGATACATTTTTGTGAATTGTTACTGTTATGATGTTTAAGTTCAGAAGTAGTGGTTTTACTGCCGGCAACTGGTGAACTGTTGCGGAAAGGTTCATTTATATTAATGTCTGGTTATGCTAATTTCTTACTAGCAAGACCAATTCCATTACAGTCATATAAAGGTTTTTTTTGTTTTTGTTTTCTTTTCAAAATTCAGGAAAAACTTGATTCTGCTTTTAAAAAGCAAGACAGAGCATCGAAAATAATCTTCTACAGTATTATAGAAGAAAAATACTCTTTTTGCTTTCTGTTGTTTTTGAAAAGAAAAAAAAAAGAATTCTTTAAATTTCTTTATGAGTATAAAACAACAGAAACAGAAAGAACTTTATTTCTTACAAAATAAAAATAAAAATCTTTTCTTGTTTGTTTTTGTTTTATTTTTCTTTAAAAACTCTTTTTGTTATCTGTTGTTTTTGAAAAAAAAAAAGAAGAAATTCTTGAAATTTTTATATATGTATATAAAGTCAGTATTTTCCTGATCTCTCACCAAGCCAGATTGACACAAGGACTTTCTAATGTGAGGATATGAGTATAAAACAACAGAAACAGAAAGAATTTTATTCCTTACAAAATAAAAAAAATCCTCTCTCATTTTTTGTTTTCTTTAAAAACTTCTATTGTTTCACACTAAAAGCAGAGCCTTAGAACAAGTTATAAAAAGCAACCATCCACAAAAATGGCTAACGTTTGTAGAAACAAGTTATCCATTGAAAAATAAGTCCCAATTTGGAACTAGAAATAAAAATATCAATTAAAAAAATGTTTTTAACTGTTGATTTTGTTACAGAATTATCTAAATAAAAACAAAAACAAAAAATTTGAAAATCAATCTTTAAAAAAACCCATAGAATACAGATATGAATATCAATATTTTGTTTTTTTAAAGAGTAAAAACTTTAAAATAACATTATGTGAAAAAAAGATCATAACAGTTACAAAAATGCATATTTTATTGTATTATCTTTTAAGGTTTGATTTTTATAAATCAGCACTAAAAGAATTATTGGCTTTGAATAATCAGTTTTAATAAGTAAAAGTGGACACAATCGTCTCTGTTTTAAAATGAAAAACACCTATTAGATACCTGATCCAATAATTTGTGTCCTTCTTTTTAAAATCATACATATACATATATGTATCCATGTATTTTATATAAGTATGTAAATATGCAATTTCAGTAATACCTCTTCAACCATCTGACATAGCAAATTATGTTTGAAAGAACAGTTTGCCAACAGAAAAAAACATGTCTCTATTTTGGCTTTTCTTGCATAGTGTCAATGATTAGTACTAGCATTTTTTTTTATTTAAATAAGAATAAAAATAAATTTATGTTTTTACAAGAAAGGCACTTTTGGTGAGCAAAAAAGCAATGACAAAGGTTTTTTTTGTGTTTTTTTAAGTATTTAAAAAAAAAACTTTTGCTGTCATTGAATCTTTTAAAAATCAGATAAAAAGTAAGTAATTCTCTCCAAAAAGTCAAGCAATATGTTTAAAAAGCCAAAAATGTACCCATATCTTGGCATTTTTGTAATGCAAAAAGAAAAATCATTATATATATATATATATATATATATATATATATATATATATATATATATAGACTGATAAATAAGAAAAAATATTTGCATTGTGTGTGAGCAAGAAAGAGATCAGGGAATTAAGAGTTTTATTCTTTTATACAATATTCATTTATACCCAGAAAATTAGTTCAGTTTTACTAAAATTATCTTTTTACTAAAATTATCTTTTGTCTAATAAATTAATAATTTTTGGTGATTATTCTTTCATATTGTTTTTGATGTTGTTTCCTATTGGTTTTGATACTGTTACTTTTGTTCTGTGCATTTAACTTGAAGTTATATGATGTTAATATCAATATTGTATATAATTTCAGAAAAAACAAAATATTCAAAATGTGAAGATTGTTTATTCAGTCAAAGTATTTTAAATACCATTTTAAATACCATGTAACTTCAAGATTCCATACACTTTAAGAATCTTCCTGCCATTTCCCAAGTTATGATTCCTTAGAATTTTCCATTTACTAAAAGAATTCTGTAGAGATGGATATTTCTTTAGAAGAATAGTTTTATAGTTATATTTTCAATGTTCACTGCATTTTTTAAAAATTCCATTTTTTGTCTATAATCATTTGCATGCACAGTTAGATATAAGATATTAGTTATTACTATTTGATACTAATAATTTATTCATAATTGCTGTTGCATAAGTGGTCACCCAGTTATGTATTGAACAAACTCATCAATGCTTAACTTCAGTGATCTAGAAGGAACTGGTGCTTTCAGTGGGACTTGAATGCTCTCTTCTATGTCAACCATTATGGCATACCAGTGACAGGACCTCTTTTCATCAAGAAGTATGGCAATAAGACAATGTTTAGGGATGCCTTTTTCATGGTTGTTTGTGTAAAGTAAATACAAGCAGTTAGAATTTAAACATAGTTGATTCACTTTCACCACTTTAAACATCTATTTTAGACACAGCATATGATTATATATATTGTTCTTAATATGATAATAATAATAATTATTATTATTGTTATTATTATTGTTATTATTATTGCTCTATATTTTTGATATATTGAGCATGTTTGGATTTTTTACTGATGCCACTGCAACTGAATTGTTAAAGTAGCAATTGAATACTTGTTTTTAATATATATTTATTATCTAAGGACACATTTTGTATAGAGTTTGGGTCTTATGTCTTGATAATCAAGGACTTTTGTTTTGTACTAGAATGAGTCTAAGGGAATCCATCCATCGTGAGATGTCATTTATTCTTTGGTTTCTGGGGTTTTAGCCCCCATTAAGATTGAAGTAAAAAAAAAAAAAGGAACAGAAAATTCTGAAAAATCCAACATCACTAAAAAGGCAGGTTGAGATATATGATAAAATCTATAAGATTAGTATTATCACAATTATTCAATAATTTCAGCTTAACCAAATAGAGTTCATTATTTTCAATTTGGCCCAGTCGTGCACACACATGTCAGTCCCCCCACAAAAAAAATCAATAAAATAAATAAAACATAAAATAAATAAACTATTAAAAATGAATAAACAAACTGTAATTTCAGAAATAAGAAAATTTTCAAAATGGAGCTTGCTGATCCAGTCAAAGCATGTTATAATCATTTTCTTTGTTTTTATCATTTTTCTTTTTTTTTTTTGATTTTTGCTTTTATGTTCAACTTTTTCACCCCTCACATTTTTTCCCATGATCCTTCAGGCAGCAACACACATACACAGTTATATTTTTTTTGTTTGTTCTTTTTTTTTATTTTGTTTTCTGGAAGGAAAGATAAACGTAATCAAACTGACAACATCCCTCCAGGATTTTTCTTTTTCCCCACTCAATTATCAACTCATGAACTGTCTGGCCTGGGCAGGGCTTTGTTCTTTTCATGTGACTGCAGCTTTCTGTAAAAACTCTGAACGTATGTGAAGACACACTTCCAGTCGGGATTCTTCATTCGCACCATATCGTCTGTGTCCAACAGAGGAGCGATATCAGCCAGCTTCCTGATTTTTATAAAGAAATATATAAGAATTAGACAAAATAACAAGAATATGCACCCTCCGGGCATAAGTATTTAAGTTTTAATGTAATGAAATATATCAGACAACAACACACACCCTCCGGGCATAAGTATTTAAGTTTTAATGTAATGAAATATATCAGAATTAGTAAAACAAGAATATATAACAGAATTAGTAAAAATAACAAGAATATAATAAGTATTTAAGTTTTAATGTACAATTATAACAAAATTAAATAAGAATGCATATAAAAGATTACAGTTATTTTAATTATATTTTAATTGGTTTTTTAATAAAATCGTTCATAGGGTTCATTTTAGTACATTGTAGAATAAAACAATAATATTAGAGATAAATAAAACTAAGTAATTATTCAATTTTTGGTAAATAAATTTCTTATTATTCAACATGAAGTCTATTTAATTTTGTTTGCTTAGGACTTGGAATTACTTAGATATTCAAATTTCAAATGACGTTAACAAAATGTTATACCCTATATATATATATATATATATATATATATATATATATATATATATACACAAGGCACGAGTTAAAAAACTGTCCATTTTTTTCAAAAGCCAACGTCTCTAATGACGGATAAACATCTGAAACCATTGATAAGATGAACTTTGTATTGGTGACTTAAATAAATAAATAAATATATATATATATATATATATATATATATATATTAAATTTTTACTTGAAGGCACTTACAACGCATGTATCGCATAAAATTCGATACTATTCTTATAGAAAATAAACTTGACAAGTGTAATCCCAGTAAAGGATGGCTCGATGTGTAGAATACCGTACAGACTGTTTCGACTTGATTAAGTCTCATCAGCGGTATATACTAACGATTTCCCTCCGACAGAAATCGAAACTGGGACTTCAGCAGACGCAGTGAAACACTAGTGAAACACTTTTATCGCCTCAGCCACAGTACACAGCTGACCATCCTAGCAGAATTAAGCTTGTCAAGCGATACTACGCGCCTCTACCATAATAGGTAAGGGGGCGCTATTGAGAGAATAATAACAACAAACAGCCCGAATGCCCTTCGGCGAAGTGAATAAGATTTTTGGATGTTTGTTTATTTAGAAACGTTGCTGATAAAGTATATATTAAATTTTTACTTGAAGGCACTTACAATGCATGTATCGCATAAAATTCGATACTTTTTCTATATATATATATATATGAGGAGATAACAGATTTGGAAAAATCCAACAAAATGTGAGTAAAAGTTAAGGAACACAGTGAATAAAACACAAACAATTACATTAAATTAATATTTCACCTCTGTCACAGAGGTGAAATATTAATTTAATGTAATTGTTTGTGTTTTATTCACTGTGTTCCTTAACTTTTACTCATATATATATTTTCTTGCTGATGAGGCCTGATGGGTTGAAATGTACATTCAGGGATTGACATTTTCTCGATTTGTTTGGCCTTACATTTGAACATATATACCCGCCTAAAATTCATTAATTATTAACTAATTGATTTTCAAAATTGGGTGCGACTTCAATTGAGCACATATCCTTCAAAAATTGTCGGCTTAAAGCCATATAAAAATAAACACATTTGTTTGTTTACTTAACCTCATATATATATATATATATGAAGTTACATTGTATTTTATATATATAAAGACATTTTACTTTATATATATATATATATATATATATATATATAAAATCTGACAAAATGTGAGAAAAAGTTATAGAAATACATTCAATTAGTATTTCGTCTCTGTTGGTCTAAGACCAACAGAGACGAAATAGTAATTGAATTATTCATTTTTTTCCATAGCCTTTCCTCACATATATGTATATAAGTTACATAGTGTTTTATAAAAAAAAAAAAATTGTTCCATAGCTTTTCCACACATATATATGTATATGTATATATATATATATATATATATGTTACATAGTGTTTTATATATAAAGACATTTTACTTACTCAGCAGTGTCAAATGCCAAATTAAAGTTGTGTCTCCTCTTTTTGGGGTCCAATGCATCAAAATCAAAGGCATCAGGGAAGAAATGGTGAATCAAAGCACAGAATGCCATTCCATTATTCCAACTGCTTGAGAAATTGGTAATAACAACTTTCTGAAAGAATAAATTTATTGAAAAAGATTCCATTAATTTCTTATAATAATATTCAAAATCAAATATCTGTTGTTTATATATGACATATATCATCTATATCTTCTATCAATCTATAAATGTATAAAGGGCAGTTTGTGTGTATGTATATCCGGAGGAAACATTGTAAATAAAACAATTTATGACAAAATAAATGTATATACATATTCACTATTACTAGATCTTACGTTTTTTAACAAAAATAATGAAGATTTGATTTATATCTGTGAAGATAATTAAAACATAAAATTCAAATGATAACATTTTTTTTTGCATTTAGTATTTTAAATAGGAAACATTAAAATTTTTCTTTTCAGAGTTTCTGGATCAACACAGATATATTTTATATAGGGATTTTAATAGGGCATCCTGCGATGATTTACCTTGCAATTCAACAATAATGAATCTTTGAGACTACCTTTTTTTTTTACCTCTCTCTACCCAAGCAATGCCGGTTTGCTGCTTCTAGTACATATGTAAAGGGCAATTGTGTGTATGTCCAGAGGAAACTCAGAAAATAATACAATTAATGACAAAGTAAATATATATACACATTCTCTGTCACCAAATCTTGCTTTTTGAGCAAAAATAGTGAAGATTTGATTTATATTCGTGAAGATAATTAAAAAACAAAATTTAAATAGTAACAGCATGGATTTTTTTTTTGCATTTAATATTTTAAATAGTAGACCTTAATCTTTCTTTTCGGGGTGTCTGTGCTCTTTTTTACATCAAGATTTTAATGAGGCATCCTGTGAGGATCCAGCTCCTGATTCAGTAATGATGTATCTGTGAGACTAACTTTTTTACACCCCCTCTACCAGGCGATCCTGGGTATCCGATTCTAGTTTAAATATAAGGGTAATCCCAAAGGTAAGGTTTCCAAAACATTTAGAAATCACAGAAACGTTTATTGTCAATGATGTTTACATTATTTTAAAATTTGAACATATATTTATTTCTCTTGATGATCACCATTTTGATTGATATATTTTTGGAGGCATTATGGCATTTTTTGTATGCCCATGTCATAACAGCTCACCATGTTATTGAAGAAGCATTGAATCTTGTCATCATTGCAAACTACCTACATCACTTTTAAACGTTTTTGACATCCATGCACAACTCACCATATACTTCCATTAATTGGCAATGAATTTTAATTAGTTTAATGCTTTTTGCATTCAAAAACAGAATAACGGTGCAAACTTCATACTTGGCAGTAGCAACAATCAAGAGCTCAATCAGAAACAACTGGCAATGTAGTGTTATATCCAGGATGCCTATTTTTTTTTTTTTTGAGGGAGGGGGGGGGCAAAAAATAAACAATAATTATTAGGAAGCTTTAACCAAACATAGATTTTATACCTTCAAACTTCAAAAGAAAAAAAAAAAATAATAATAATATATATATATATATATATATATATATATATATATATATATATATATGCTCCCAAATTTGGTTGAGCACTTTAATTAGAAGGGATTTAATTGCAAAATTCAATGTATTCGGCGCACAGCTAAACCTCGCTTTGTTTACATAAAGTTTGAGGCCTCTAGTGAATTTCATTTCCGCTTAGAAATGTAGCGATTAAATAGTCTCCTATATTTGACGGCTGCCTGTGGCCATACGGGTAAGAGGATTGGCGAACAAAAGTTCATTCGGGTCTCGAACCCGGCCAGAGGTAGCAGTCAAACGGTATAACCACACTGATGAGAGGTAATACCTCGAAACACGTGTCTGTGGATTAATATATATATATATAAGAAAAGTGTCCTGTATAACTAAAATTACCATGGATTGGCTACACATCTCTACAATTACTTGAATGCATCAAATGATCTGTCCACCATTGCTTCAATTCAGTTAAGCTGCGAGTTATTCTCAAATCCAATACGCTCTTTCCCTCCAATCTTAAAGATAGTGTGACCCCTCACCAAAAAAGTTGTCTAATTTACAAATTTAAATGCAAATGCAATGTTTACTACATTGGGCGCACTACCCAAAGATTGGAGGTTAGAATAAACCAACATATTCCATCTGTTATTCGCAACAATAACTTTGACCGGTCTTCCCCGCCAAGCAATCCATATTCACCTTCCACCATTGGGCGACACCTTTTGGATAATCCTGATTGTGCTGCAGCATATAATCCCTCAATGTTCACCATCTTGGCATCCTCAACCAACAACTTACACCTAGCTGTACTCGAGGCTCTCCTCATCAACAAATTCCATCCTGCTCTTTGCATACAAAAGCAATTTTATTCTTTACTCCTTTGTGACCCTACCATTCTTGATCACACCAACATAAAAAAATATATATATCTTAATATATATAAGAATAAATATAAATTAGCTTATATATATATATATATATATTTATTGCATGGAAGTAATTCTGTGACCCTGGATTTCATACCTTTATTTTCAGTATTTATCAGACAGGACTCATGATAAAGACTGAAATCCAGGATCCCAGAATTACTTCCATACAATATATATATATATAAGCTAATGTATATTTATTCTTTATATATATATATATATGTATGTATATATATATATGTATGTATATATATATATATATATATATATATATATATATATATATAATGTAATCCAAAAGTCCAGAGAAGAAATCTTCCTTACGACATAGGAGTTTTTTTAAAACAACTTGTCGCAGTTTGAGAGCTCAATGTGTGCTCTTATTGTTAGAGTCACAGAGCAAATTTATAATTAAAGAAATAACAAAAGACTTAGAGATTTTGCATAATAGACTATTTCGGGGAGCTTAGACAAAGTGTCTAATTCTCCCGACTCATCAGATGCGAATGATGAATTCTTTATTACTTTTAAGGCATTTGAAAACAAATTTTTTTTTTTTTTCCTCCCTTCCTTTTAAAATTGTCCCGTCTTGCTCAGCTGTAGAGTAATAAAAGATGTGAATAAAAATAGGAATAAAAATAAAAATAATAAACAATAATAATAAAAACCAAAGATATCTGATATATATATATATATATATATATATATATATATATATATATATATATATATATATATATATGTGTGTGTAATCAAGTTGACATAAGTTGGTAAGCCTTGTTTTAGGCAGTGAATGACTTACATCAGAATATTCTTGAGTCATAGCTTTGGTCCATTCCAGCAACATCTGTTTAATGGCACTAGGACTGCGAGTAATTCCCCTGCCACGACCAGCGGGGGCCAAGCTAGAAAACAAATTAGTTCTCATGAATAAAGAGTCTCAATAGATTCTTTAGAAACAAAAGAATCGACAAACAATATGCATGTAAATTAACAGAAATGAACAAAAATGGTGGACAAAATGAAATACAATCACAGAAAATACTGGGCAAATAATTTAAGAAAAATATCTTAGTAAAATGTGTTTAAAGATATAATCTCTGGATACAATGTGTTTAAAGAAACAATCATTTGGTAAGATGTGTTTAAGGAAAAATCTCTAAGTAAAATCAGTTTGAAAAAAAAAATGCTGGTAAAATATGTTTAAAAATAATATCTTTATAAAGTGTGTATAAAGAAATAATTATTTGTTAATGTGTTTAAAAATAATATCTTTGTAAAGTGTGTATAAAGAAATATTATTTGTTAAAATATGTTTGAAAAATAATATCTTTGTAAAGTGTGTATAAAGAAATAATTATTTGTTAAAATGTATTTAAAAAATAATCTTTGTAAAGTGTGTATAAAGAAATAATTATTTGGTAAAATGTGTTTAAAAAATAATATCTTTGTAAAGTGTGTATAAAGAAATAATTATTTGGTAAAATGTGTTTAAGGAAACAATCTCTTGGTAAAATACATTAAAAAAAACAATAATTTGATAAAATGTGTTTAAGAAAATAATCTTTTGGTAAAATGGGTTTAAAGATATAATATGTTGGTAAAATATGTTTAAAGAATCATTTGGTAAAATGTGTTTAAGGAAAATTTATTTTGGTAAAATGGGTTTAAAGATATAATCTCTTGATAAAAAATATCTTTAAAGAAATAATCTCTTTGTAAAATGTGTTAAAAGAAACATAGATTTGGTAAAACTTTTTTAAGGAAAAATTCTCTTGGTAAAATGTGATAGAAAAAATGAAAAATAGAATGTATTTAAAGAAACAATTACTTGGTAAAATTTGTTTAATAAGATAATTTTTGCCAAAGTATGTTTAAAGAAATGATATTTTGGTAAAATTAGTTTGAAAAAAAAAATGTAGGTAAAAGATGTTTAATGAAATATTCTTAGTAATATGTGTTTAAAGAAATAATTACTAGGTAAGATGTGTCTAAGGAAATAGTATCTCAGTAAAATGTGTTAATAAAAATAATCTCTTGGTAAAATGTGTTTAAAGAAATAATTACTTGGTAAAATTTAGAATAGCTGACTGTATGAAAAGGCTGAAGAATGAATCCACAGAAACAATGCATTGCAACCAGAAACTTTGATGGTCTAATGAATATACAGGGTAATTCCATGTCAAATCATCCAGAAAAAAGTAAAAATATCTTTTTGGTACAAATAATGTTCAATATATTTGAAATAATAATAGAAAAATTTTTTTGTCATAGATTCAGTGCCACATCTAGATATTGATCTTGCTATGAAAAAATCAGAAATTCTCAATAACTTAATTGGTTGACCTTATGACTTTTTTATAGCATTTTTGGATTCCTTGTGAAAAAATGCTTTTATAAACCAATTTTTAGTAGTAGGGAAGTTCTAGAACTCATTTTTACAGACAAAAATAAATTATAAAAAGTCAGCATTTTTCATTATATATATATATATATATATATATATATATATATATATATATAAAATGAATAAAAAGTGATAAGAAAAACAGGAATATTTCTTTTATATTATTTATTTTTTAATTGTTCTCAACTAGTTTCAAACTTAGTTCATTGCCGTAGACAATTTCAAGTCACAAAAATAGGGTGGAAAAATATACTGGTAATAGTGACTGGTCCATTTGTTTAGTGAAAACCATCTACTGGTTAAATTCACTTGGATTGTTTTACATGATGAATTTTTGAAGTATACATATATATATATATATATATATACACACACACAAGTGTGTGTGTGTGTGTGTGTGTGTGTGTAGGCACACTTAGTGCAACCTTTATTGTTGTTGGAAGTGGAATCGATGACTTGAGTTCAAATTCTGGATAAAACTTTGCATTTCCCTTCATGCTAACGCCCTCTGGAAAGGCATGAATCTATATCTTCTCTCCAGTTATGAATAAATAGTAGAACAGACTGGGTTCTTTAGCCGTGGTTAGGCTACCAGACTAGGAGATGGAAAACTCTGAATTTAAATCAACTTTACTCCGCTTAAAAAAATTGACTGTGTGTCATATCCTGCTTTTAGTAGAGGAGTTGGATAAATTCACACACACACACACACACACACACACACACACACACGTAATCACAAATATATATATATATATATATATATATATATATATATATATAGTGTAGAAAAAGTTTTTCTCTCTACCACTGTTTCAGTACTCAAGCTGCACCTTCTTCAGGGAACTAAATAGGCAAGACAGCTACATCTTATATATACCAGGCCTCATGAAAAGTTTTCTGGTTTGGAGTACTGTTATTGTGGTTAGTATTTCTTTTTTACAGCAGCTTTTTTAAGAAAACACTAAATTCATGATAGTCAAGAAAGTTAGAATCGTTGCTTCAATGCTTATGAATGTTGATACTTAAGAAGGAAGTGAAGGATTCTAAATTAGTATTGCATAGTTAGCAGCTGTCCATGATGATATTGTTGCTTCTATTCAGGAAGGAGTGAAGGATTCTAAATTAGTATTGCATAGTTAGCAGTTGTCCATAATGATAATGTTGCTTCTATTCAGAAAGTAATAAAGGACTCTAAAATCAATATTTCATAGTTAGCAGCTGTCCATGATGATATTGATACTTCTGTTTAGGAAGGAGTAAAAGATTCTTTTTTATAAACTTTGGTTTCTAAATCTCGTCACTATTTTGCTTAAAAGTTGTCTGTGTGTTTAACATATCCCCTTCTGTTTGGCTAATCTAATTTGTAATTTTATCTGTCAGTTCCTAGTTTGCTGCCGCCTTCTTTTTGCTCTATATTTTACTAAATACATAGAGCACTTTTTGGATTAACTACTAATGCTACTACAGTAAAAACAGCAGCTCTACAGCTTCTTACCTCCTTTCACACAAACCATCCTAATAAGACAAACAAAATATGCAGGCCACTGCTGGAGAAGTAAGGACAAATTCATAAGTGACATTCTCCTATGGAATCCCAAACATGAACACACCAGTGTTGGCCAACCCGCAAAAACTTACATCCATCAGCTCTGTGCAGACACCTGATACTGTTCTAGAGCAATGTTTTCAAACTTTTTTTACTAAGACCCACAGCCAGACAGCAATTCAAATTGCAACCCATTAAACCATTTTTTAAAATTGCAAGCCATTAAACCTTATTTCCTTCTCCTAGTCTGGTTGCCTTATCAAGGCTTAAGAACTCAGTCTATCCAATTATTTCCACATAGCTGTTAGAACAGATGGAACCATGCTTTTTGAGTGTATAGTGTTTGATCTATTTGATTAATAGAGAAATGTTGTTGTTACTTAGTGAATAGGCATAGCCTATCATTTTTGTAAAGAAGTGTAGTAAGTATTTGAATTTAACCGTAAATTCAAGGAAAATCACCCAAGAGTTTGACAGAAAAGCTTTGAACTCAAGTTGACTGATTGGTTGATGGATCATGTGACCAAGCACTATAACAAAAGGTCAGAGTGGGCCTGGGAGTAATAGTAATGAAGCAGATCTTCAAAACTGGAACCTCACTATCACATGCAGTTTAGTGTCATATTGAGAACACATCTTTTTTAGGGGAGGAGGTTTAAAAATAAACAATAATCAGGAGGAAGTTTTAACCAATCATATAGAACTTCATACTCCAAACATATATATATATATATATATATATATATATATATATATTATGCTGATGGGAAGAGCTGGTTTGAAATTAATTTTTCTTGGGTGTGCAGTGAGAAGGTTTAAGCATTTTTTGATGGGTATGTTTGTGTAGAGTGAGGTTATATCTAAACTGTTCATAGTTTTGTTGTGCATGTTGGTGTTTATGATTTTGTTGAGAAGATCACCAAAGTTGACTATGTGTGAGGGACTAATTATGCCTAGTAGGGGGGTTAGTATCTTAGTAATGGTGTATATGATTTTGTAGGTGGTGCTGTCGATGCTGGAAATTATGGATTGTAGGAGTGTATTTGCTTTATGGGTTTTAGTAAGGCTGTATAACGTGGGGGTTGTGGCGTGGTGTTTGATGAGGGAGGTCCATGTTTTGCTATTTTTAACTACTGTTTTGAAAAGTTTGTTAGTATATATATATATATATATATATTTGTTGTTGTAAGGTTTTTGTGTATGCTTTGCATATTTGTGTTATAAAAGATAAAATAAAATGAATGATTCTTTTAAGCATGAGTTGATGGTGAATGTCCATGTTAAAATAGACTAATATCTAAGAAATACTGTATACTTACCAATTGTGTCTGAATTAATAATGTAAGTTATACAGCATTGTAGAGATATACATACTCATTATTTTTATTACCTGATTAAGGCAGTAAAATTGCTGATGTAATTTTTTAAAATTGCTTTTTTATTGGAGGATGATTTGCATGTTGCAAATTATCTAGAAAATTATTTACTAAGAAAGGCTGAGTGATTTGGTAATATTTTAACTAAATAAATTGGATAATTCTTAAATTGTGATGAGTCATAAATGTAGATTATGAGTTATCTCCCTTGGACTGTTTCACTTGAAGGAACTCTTTAGCAAAAGAGTTAGAAAGTTGGATTTTTAATTTTTGTGTATATTGGGTATTAAGGAGGCTATTTAAGTGGTGTTTTTTTGTTTTTATAATTGGGAGTTTTTTTTGTGGGGGAACAGGGTGATTGGAGGGGTTATCTCATTTCAATTGTGTTCACCTTGAACTTTTTAAACAATTAAAAATAGTGTATGGTGTACGACAGATTCCAAGGCACAGGAAAGTTCTAGTCCCTACAGCATCAGATGATGACCAAGGGGTAAAATATATATATTGGGAAAGTGATATTTAGTCAAGTAAACTGCCATTTTCTGTTGATGGTGATTCCATCTGTGCTGCTTCTATCTGCCACTTGGTTAAGATGGGATTCAGGAATTAAATAAAAAATTGTGTACACCAAAATATGTCTCTGTGTTCCTGATTAAGTAAGAATCAAGATTGAACCCAGTATTGGAGAAATATGATTGGTTATCTGCCCTTGGCAGCCAAGGAGTCAATCAGTGCATTACCATGGATTAGCATCCATTTTTGAGATCTTTTCATTTACATCACCAGTAGTGCTGACCATCCCTACATCAAGACATTTTATATAGTCACTACCAGAACCAAGATGGATTACAGCAGATAAGTCTGGTGACAATGCCATTAAAATTGCAACTCTTGTATTTTTTTTTATATATGTTTGTACTTTCATATTGTTTGTTGAGTCTTCTTCATCGAAATTTGAACACCTACCTGTTAATGTGGGAAAATATATGAGGCCCAGCAAAAAAGATACAACACTCGATACAAAGAAAATAGAATAACTCTGATACACCCCAGCTGAAGTTCAAAGAATTTTTAAAAAGAACATAGAAGATAATAGAAATAATATAGTAAGTAAAGTCGTTGGGCTGGCTTAAAGTCGGTATCAGCCAGACAGCAAGTGAGTCTATCCCCTTTTCCCTAGAGCTAGACCAAGGAGATTGTTTTTGCATCTGAAGTGGAGTAGTACACTTACTGCCAGTTCCCCACTTTTCTGCACAGATCAGATTACCCAATCTGTGCTACTCATTCAATGAGTTGGCGAGGGCCAGTATCAAGTTAGGAACCTTGTGGTTCCAAGATGAATACTCTACCAACTGTGGTTTAGCTCAGTTGGTAGAGCATTGTAGTAATTGCTGTTCTACTGTTTTGTTTTATGGCATATCAACCTCGGTGGGTCATTTAATGCCGATAAAGTTTTGAAATAAATCAATTCTTAATAGATAATACAATTTTGTTTATCAACTCATGTTTTTCTATTTAACCCATAGATGGGACCCTAACAGGTACTACACTCCGGGTCAGAGTGGACCAGGGAGCAATGGTGATGAAGGGGTGCTCCACATTCCCCAAACCTCCAGAACTGGAACCTCACCATCAGATAGAGTTTAACGTCATTCCCAGGACATGTAGAACCCTCAGTCACCGCCTTCTAGCACCCATATGATAAAAAGGGGTTGGGGCTTGCCATAAGGGCAATAGGGTTGAGAAAATCATATAGGTGCTAGGGCTTGACGTGACCAGCTGATTGATCAGAGGGGGCCTCTCTGACTGACCGTCTAGCCCAAGATAGGGCCAAAGTGGAGTATTGCAAAGTCATGAACTGCTCATCCACCTGGGCTCTATCCTTAAGCATCACGGGTCGCCACCCACGGCCAACAGGTGGCCCCATTGGGGGAGTCTTACCCCTCTGCAGAGGTGCAATCGGTGCATTCTAACGCCCCAGCCGACAGGGCGGTGCTGTTCTATAGTTTATGAGAAACAAAATATAGGTTCACAGAAAGCAATGACAAAAGGGAAAGCACATGTACCTTTTAACCTATTTTATTAACATATAAACACAATAACAGACAATATAACAAGTACTTAGAGGCAGTACTCACAGTTCTTATATTTCCCTCGTTGAGGGGGGTGCTCAGGTTGAGTCTTCAGTTGTGACTCCCTCACTGAGGGGGAATTCCTTCAGTCACCGGGGACTGAGATAAGAGCTCACTTCTACAAGGCTCACTCGTTGGTACCAAAACGGTAAAGAGGGTCTTCCACTCAACCCGACCAGGGACGTTACTTTTTCTACTTCCTGTCCCCAAGGCACAGGAGAGTTCTAGTCCCTACAGCATCTAACTAGCAAGGTTCTGAGTTTGATACTGGTCTCTGCCAACTCAGCATATGAATAACACAGATTGAGTAATCTGATCTGTGCAGTAAAGGGGGGAGCTGATGGTAGATGTGGTGCTCCACATTAGCAAAAAAAAAAAAAATCTCCCTGGTCTAGCACTAGTGAAAAGTGGATAGACTCCCTCACTGAACTCATTCAATTATATGTATTCCCAGTCTAATGAAATTTATCAACCATATTATAAACTGTCAACTTACTAGGAAGTGTACTCCTTGAAAAATAACATAGCTGGCACAACACTAAGGAATGGAAGCTCAAATGAGGCTACCACATGAGGCAATGATTTCAATTGCTAAATACTGTTGTCTCTGTGTACAGTGTAGTCATCTGCTTAATACTGTAGCATATATATATATATATATATATATATATATATATATGGACTCTCCCGTCGATCAACGTATGAGTGTTCATACAATGAACATCCACACAGTGATTTGTTTATAGTGGTGAAGGCTTGTGTTGGACCCTTCCACACTTTTTGGCACAGTCGATAGGAAAGAATTGGTGCATCAAGGGTTGCCACAAACCCAATCAACGACCGACCTCAGGAATTTTGAATTCAGAGTTATCCCTCTCCTAGACTAGTTACCTACCCAAGGGTGAAGGGCTTAGTCTGCCCTACTATTTAACCCATAGCTGGAGGGAATTTTGAATTCAGAGTTATCCCTCTCCTAGACTGGTTACCTACCCAAGGCTGAAGGGCCCAGTCTGCCCTACTATTTAACCCATAGCTAGAGGGAGAATATATGGATTCATACCTTTCTCAAGGGTATTAGCGCTATGTGAAATGCCAACAGCTTTGTCTAGGAATTGAACTCGAATTGACGAGTCCATTTTCCACAACTCTAACCACTAGCCCACGCGCCTCCATATATATAATATATATATATATATATAAGATGAACAAAAAGGGATAAGACAAACAGGAATATTTTTTTAGGCTGATACCGACAATAAGCCACTCCGCAAACTATTGAAATGATAAGTAGCATTTAACATTCATAGTGAAAGATTATGTTGAAAAAAATGAATTTTTATGGTTAGGTTAATAATGTTTTTTTTATCATTAGGCTATGGATTCATTGATGTATTTTTATATATTTTTTCTTTTTCTGTTTGAATGTGCTGAACATATTTTGATTGTAAAATGAAAAAAGTTTTCCATTGTTGAAATTTTTGGATTTTAACCAAATAAAAAAAGTGCAAATTATTTACTCACCCTCCAGGTGCTGCCATTGCTCCACCTTAAAAATAAAAAAAATAAAAGAGATATTATTCATCAGATAAAAATGTAATATCAATGAAACAAGCTATATATATATATATAATGAATAGAGAATGAAAAAATGAGAAAAGTATTGGCATGAAAAGGTGCTCAATGCTAATAAAGCAGAGCAGATTTATAATCAATAGTAATATTATGGGTTTACACTCATAACTTGAAGTTTCATGGTAATCCAATCATCAGATGAGTCCAATGGTTGAGATCTTAAAAACCAATCCTGGTTTTTAAAATCTCAACCATTGGACTCATCTAATGATAGGATTACCATGAAACTTCAAGTTATGGGTGTAAACCCATAATATTACCATTGATTATATATATATATATATATATATATATATATATATATATGTCAGAATATATAAACATATACATGTGTCTGTCTGTTTGTGTTTATATATATATATATATATATATATATATATAATATTTTGTGGTTATATAAATATATGTGAGTGTGTGTGTATAGTATCAAGTGTTTACATGATAGGATTCAAACAAAATTGAGAACTCAACCATACATACAAAAAATTTTCTCTCACATAAATATCAGTATTTGCATATTTTTACATATGCCAATCATGTTATAAATAAATATGAATACTCTAATTTATCATAAATAAATTTATTTCAGCTACCTATGCCTCTTTATAGCTGAAAATAGATTTATTTCTGATAAATTAAGGTTTTTATATATATATATATATATATATATGAGAAAGAACAAGATGGAATGAAAACACCACACAATGCTGTTAAAGAGAAAACAATTTATAACATAATCATAGCTGATATTGATCAATATTTCGATTTTACAATCTTGTTCCGTCTTGTTCTTTCTCATACTGTCGGATTCATTTCTTCTCTTTTAAAATATATATATATATATATATATATATATATATGTGTGTGTGTGTAAAAAATAACAGAAAATTTAGATTTGGTAATGACTAGACAATTTCTCTAGGTTCCCTGAAATAGGCTATAATGCTAAAAACCTAAATCTTCTGTTATTTTTTACTAAGATTATTTTGCTCTGTGACAATAAGAGCATACATTGAGCTCTGCAAACTAAAACATTTTTTAAAAAAACTACTACATCGTAAAGAAGATTTCTTCATCTGATATTTGGATTATATATATTATATATATATATATATATTATAAAATGGGTACAAGAGATAACCTACTCGAGTTTCACCATAAGGATCTTCGGGGTTAAATCCACTGAATTAATCGGTGTCTCGATTAATTCAGTGGATTTAACCCTGAATACCCTTATGGTGAAACTCGAGTAGGTTATCTCTTGTACCCATTTTATAATAAATTTGCTCTACTTAGTATTGAGCACTTTGTATGTTATATCGCTGACTTAACCCCCTGAATTCCACACTTACTAACCTTCATGACCAAATTCACTGGTAAGTCACCTTTTCCTTTATATATATATATGTATTTACAAGTCTTGTGTTTTTCTTGCCTTCTTAGTAATTTCAACCTTGTAATGTCACTTTTATCTGCTGAACACTGACTCAGGGATTGATCTCATAACCACAAGAATACAACCAACACTATCAACAATTTTAACCTGTCGGGCCACTGTCCCATGGAACAATTCAGAGATCTTGTTTGTTTTTTTTTTAATTAAAATTGATTAATTAATATTAATCACCAGATAATTATGTAATATCAATAAAACAAGTGGTATATATATATATATATATATATATATATATATATATAATATATATGGAAGAATGAATAAAGAAAGAAAGTAAGGAATGGATAATAAAAGATGAATTTAATCAATATCACTTACACATGTGTTTTGGTCAGTTTATCTATGTGTACACGATTCAAACTATTATTATCATTAAATAAACAAATGATATGAAATAATAATAATAGAAAAATGTAAAAATATTCCGTACGCAGGGAAAATTCGACCTTCATCAGAGTGAAATTTTATTTTGAATGAAAAAAATTTGTTGGAGAAAAACGGAGAAATTTAAAAAATGTTCGAAGAGAATTTTTTCAAATTCACTTTCAGGACGCTGATCGATATAGAGCCGTTAGAAAATCTCGAGAATTTGAATATTTGATTCATTCTTCCTCATATCGTCGGATTCAATTCCAATTCCATTTTTACATACATATATATATATATATATATATATCATAAATAAAAAGATTTTCATCTCCTGTCACATATAAAAACATCCATCATTTTCTTCACCCCAGAATAGATCCTGATGAAGGTTCAATGAAACCGAAATGTTTTAAACATCGATAATTAAATTCATCACATTTTCGGAACACTTGTTTTTTCAAATTTTCTTTATATATATATATATATATATATACACACACACACTCACACACGAATTTATCTGTCATTGGGGGCTCCCTGTCGAGTAATGGCTAACAGGACACAAGTTCGCAAACTAAGCAGCATCCAGTGAAGATCAAACTCACTATTCAGTAGTAATCTATGAGACTAGTTTGCTAAACATTACACCACGATGGGACGCCTAAGAAGGATGTATCAAGTAAAACGTTTGAGAAGCCCTGATAAAAATTAACCTCATAAGTGTTCTATTATTATTTATTAAACTTTCCTAAGTCTAACATAGCTTACACTACCTGTAGTTACTCAGTTATCATCCATCTAAGTATTGAGCAAACTTATCGATGCTTATCTTCATAATCTGGTGAGAACAGTAGTTTTCAGCTTGATTTGATTGTAAGTCAAGTTAGTGACTTGTTGGATAAACTTTTATTCATCTACAAATAAATAAACGCATACATAAGGGAGATAACTCTATAATTAGTATTTAATAGTTATTTTCTTCAATTGGAAAAAAATGCATGTTTTTATTATAGTAGAAGTTATCTCCCTTAAGTTTTACTGACAAAAAAATATACAAATACACGTGGTGTTTTATGATTATAGAAGTCATCTCACCAAAGTGTTACTGATTATATATATATATATATATATATATATATATATATATGATTAAAATTTAATGCTAAAAGTATTTTTAATCAGTAAAATATTTAATGTATTTTATGCACAAAAATGTAGAGCAATATCCAAATATATTTCGAGTATAAAATAAAATAATAATAAAACAAGATAAAAACTCACAGGATAAAGGCAGATATGTCGAATATTAGCTCACCAGGTAAGTATAGCGTAGACCTAAAGTCAGCAGCGCTTGGTAACAGTCAGTTTCTCACCTATACAATTCAAAATCAGATAGGCGAAAAACTGACACTTACCAAGTGTTGTTAACTTTATGTCTTTGCCAATGCTTTTGGGCTCTCTTTACTTATAAATATAACAAACTATAAGTGAGTGTTTATTATATATATATTACACATACTTTAGACATAGATATATAAGTGTAAAAGTATATCAGTGTATCAATATTATATATCAAAATAATATAATAAAATTATATTCATAAATTTTCTTCATGCAGAAATAAAAATTAAACTAACTGATTTGATTTTGAGCTTTATTCAAAGATCACATCGAAAACCAAGAACAAATCTTGTAAGTTTGTTTTTGCTTTTATTTTTTAAACATTTTTCTATAGTATTTTTTGAGATGATATAAAATATGAATATTTCTAAGCAAGAAAACAAATTCAAAGATACAAGATGACATTTAAAATAAAGCACAATGATTAGAGACTTAAAATAGAATAGCTGTTTGCACACATACACATTCTTGTCAATAATATTTCCCAGAATCCTTCAGTATAGACAAGAAAGTTTTAAAAAAATATTATTATTATTTGTTTGTTATATCTACATGGGCATCTTCCCTTTTTTCCCCTCAAATCTTTGCACTGAACATATACAGTATTAATACAGTATATATTTATACGGATCAAATTCTGTTAACTAATTCATTCAATAGTTTTCAAAAATGCCCTCTTAAATTCTTTTTCTTTCCATTTTTTCTGAAATCATCAAAATTAAAGTTATTTTTTTTTTACACTATTACTGTTTTTGATTTGATTAGGCAATTTCTTCCAAAAATATCTTACTCTATTAGCAAAATATCCAATTGGTTAATAGACATTGTTTTTAAAATCTACTTTGACAGTAAGCTTCCAGTTTGAATATGAAAATGAATAATAATAATAATAATCTTATTATAATGGAGATTGTGTATTTTTCTGTCTGTAACCGAAACTATATTCCTACTCAAGTCACAATTCTCTTAGTTATTGACATCACATTCTCCATGATTTTATTTTTATCTAAACCTCAATTATTAATAAAATTGTCTTACATTATTAATACTGTTAACTATGTCTACATACTGACAACATGCAATTATATTTATATATACAACAAAATAGCACTTTACAATGTGAACGGGAAGGCTAATTTGCATATTAATATTAAAAAATCGAATTTAATAAATATGTGCTTAGTATTATTGATTTCTGTTTGGTTTTATTTTAATGAATATAAGCAAAAATCTCCTCAATGAATCTTAAATGAAATCCATTAACAAGATAAAATAACTGTCATTTTATTCTTTACTTCCTCTTATAACTAAATACTTAAATTAGAAAAAATAACAATGAAAGACGAGAGTGATGGAAGAGTAAGTTTCAGTTGTTCCATTTTTTATTATACCCCCTCTGTTTCAAATCTTTTATTATACTCCCTCTGTTTCAAATCTTTTTATCTGTATTCTTATTTAGTTTCATTAGCCTTTCTAATTTAATACAATATTTTATTACATTAAAACTTAAATACTTGCACCCGGAGGGTGCATATATTTGCTAGTAATGATAATAATGATAATAATAAACAAAACCTATTGTTAGCAGAAAGGTATTTAAACAAAAACAAATCAATAATATATATATATATATATATATAAATAAAAATTCATACTTCCAGCAGACAAAATCCAGTACATCATGTTTATTAAACTTCCTTTATATTTTTCCAACTTCCTTTTTGTTTTTATTCATTCAGAGAATCCAAAGAGAAGGGTGTTGTTCATAACTTCAAAAAGATTTCCTTGTTATTAAATCAGCAAAAACAAATAAAAAACATCCAGCTGTTTTCTGATATGTTTTTCTTTTCTTTCAATGATAAAGTCTATGGAGTTGCCTATTATAGATATCAGCCAAGTTCTGAGGGAGTCTATCCCCTTTCCGGTCATGCTAGACCAGGGAAATTGTTATTTAATTTTTTTTTTTTTATTGAGGTTGAGCACTATACCTATTGTCAACTCCCAGATGCTTTACTGCAAAGATCAGATTACCCAAGCTATTTATGTGCTGAGTTGGAGGGAATCAGTATTGAATCTGGAACCTTGCAATTTCTTAGGCAGATCCTATACTGAGCTTTACCAGGCCTTATTCAATGATAAAGTAACAAGTAACAGGGAGATTGTTTTGTGTCTGAGGTAGAGTGCTACACCTTTATTGCACAGTTCCAAGTTGTGCTACTCAGGCACTGATTTGGCAAGGGCTGGTATCAACAGCAAGGGAGTCTATCCCCTTTCACTAGCACTAGACCAGGGAGAGTGTTTTGTATCAGAGGTAGAATGTCACACCTTTACTAGACAGATCCAAGTTGTGTTATTCATGCGTGTTGGCGAGAACCGGTAGCAATCCTGGAAACTTGCATTTCTTAGGCGAATGCTCTACCGACTAATCAAAACCGGTTGTAAAAATTAGTGGAGTAGGATTTTGTTGGTATCAGCCAGACAGTGAGGGAGTCTATCCCTTTCACTAGCACTAGACCAGGAAGATTGTTTTGTATCTGAGGTAGAATGTCGCACCTTTACTAGACAGGTCCAAGTTGTGCTACTCATGTGCTGAGTTGGCAAGGAGCAGGATTGAACCTGGAAACTTGTGTTTCCTTGTTGAATGTTCTACTGACTGAGCTGTAAAGTAAAGTTGGCAAAGTGGCATTTAGTTGGTAACAGCTCTAGACCAGGGAGGTTTTTTTTTTGTGAGGTGGAGCGCCACACCTACTGTCAACTCCTCACTTTACCACTTTACCCAATCTGTATTACTTGTGTTGAGTTGGCGAGGACCGGTGTCGAACCTGGAACCTTAATATTTCAAGGTGGGTGCTCTACTGATTGAGCTAAACCGGTTGTAATCTAACAATAATCCCAAGATAAGAATTAATCCTTTTGTTATCAGGTTGCTCAGAAACTCCAATAAAGATATCACTTTTGTGTGTGTGGTTTTCCTTTTTGTTTATCTTTCTTTTTTTTTTTCCCTTAGAAGATTCCAAACACAAATAGTCTGTATTGTGCTATGAGATTTTTGAATATCTGCCGAAAGGATAATAAATCACACAAATTAAATATGCTTGATAAACTTAATTTGATTTTTTGATTTTGTTCTTGTTTTACGGCATATCAACCTCAATGGATCATTTAATGCCGACTACGTTTTTGAAATGAATTGGTGATAATGTTTAATTTTTTAAAGATTTTTTTTTTGACATATTTTTTGTGAATGGAACTTTTAGATGATTCTTTTTAACATATATTTTTGTGTTTTCATTTTTTTTGGAAGATTCTTAAATTTTGTTGTAGATGTGTGCTTCTTTTATGTATCCGAGTATTTTTTCTGGGTTTATTTGGTAGAATATCTGTTTTAGATTTGTTGTTTGGTAGTATTTTTTTCGTATTTGTTTTAGGTTGCTACATTCTGTTAAAATGTGTTTGATTGTGTAGGGTTTTTGGCATGGTATGCAATATGGGGCTGCAATTTAAACTTAAGGAAAAAATAAAAACCCAAAACCAAAACAAGCACAAGAGATGTTTCCTTATATAATAGTTGTTTGCCAGAAGAAACAAAGTGCTTGTGACTTCCTATCTTCTTTTTCCCACAAAGACATAATCTTCATGTTGGCATTTAGCCACAAATGAAAAAGTCGAGAGTTAACGAACGCTAGCTCTGCGGTTTTAAACAAAGCAAAATCCCCTAACCTTACACAGATGACGCAATGCAAACGAACAAGAAAAATAAACAAGTGTTGAACATCTCCGTGCCCATCTTTGGTGATAGCATGGAATATGATTACATCAGCATGGATCAAAGTACAAAGTTGAGTCAAAAGTTTTGCAATTTTTTGGTAATGTGAGGCACAATCCAGCTGTTCTGATAGTTTTTGCTGAAGTTGTGAAGATAAAGAACCACACTAATGCTGAGGTCGCCTGATAATCTCCAAGTGCTACTTGCCAGATTTGCCCCTATGATTTAGAACACTGCTATGGAATTCAAAAGTTTTGCAATATTTTGGTAATGTGAGGCACAATCCAGCTGTTCTGATAGTTTTTGATGAGGCTGTGTGCATTGCTTCACGCCATGTAATTTGAAAACTGCACAGATGAACGTGCAATGTAGTCGAATTTGGGAACTTACGCTTTACAATTTCGAACTGGGCCATAACACTGCAGAAGCAGCCAAAACATGGACTGTAAGATGCCAAGCTCGCCTGATACTCTTCAAGTGTTACTTCCTGAATTTGCTTCTATGGTTTGGAGCATGGCTATGGAATCAAAACATTTTGCAATATTTTGGTAATGTGAGGCACAATTCAGCTGTTCTGGTTGTTTTTGCCAAAGTTGTAAAGGCAAAGAACCACACTGGACTGTATGATGCTGAGCTGACCTGATACTCTCTAAGTGTTACTTGCTGGATTTGCCTCTATGATTTAGAGCACTGCTTTGGAATCCAAAATTTTTGCAATATTTTGGCAATGTAAGGTACAATTCAGCAGTTCTGGAGGCTTTTTCCGATGTCATTAAGGCAAAGAACCACACTTGACGGTATGGTGCTAAGCTCACCTGATACTCTCCAAGTGCTACTTGCCAAATTTGTCTCTGTGGTTCAGAACATTGCCTTGGAATCCATACTTTTAGGCCTGTCTGACCTTGCCTGATTGTTGAGGTTCTTGCATCCCAAGCAAAACTTCTTGAACCAACTGGTTACTGTGATCAACTGTGCCTTCACCATTCACGCAACAAATGTTTTCGGTTGCTTTTGTGTCATTATAGCCCATTTCCAACTTTTATATCATTAGTTCCGAAATTAGACTACATTAAATGTTTATCTGTATGGATTTCATATCCCACAGATTGAACAGTGCATGTCAGCACACCAACTATCACAATACTACTAATCATAGTGGGTATCTTCCACTTGGGTCATATAGACTAATATCCTAATTCTTGTTGGTTTTCATGCATTTTTTCAGCTGGTCTGTTCTCCTGCCATCACTGGTTATAAAATGAGATATCGTCATAGCTTTGTAATATATTTAGATTAATATCCTCATCTTTGTTGTTTTTATTACATTGTTTCAGCTGGTCTGATCTCCAATCCTCACTGGTTAGAAAGTGAGACATCATCATGACTTTGTAATTTATTAAGACAAATGTCATGATTTTTGTTACTTCTTACACAGGATAAGGACTACCTATCTCACCTT
>CM042170.1:42953177-42980677 GCA_023376005.1 Doryteuthis pealeii | reverse complement strand
GTCGACTTTTTCTCTCCTGTAAAAATACCCCCCTCTCTCTCTCTCCCTCTCTCTCTCTCTCTCTCTATATATATATATATATATATATATATATATAGAGAGAGAGAGAGAGAGACTAAAGCTGAACGAATCAATGATTGTCTGGGAGTGTTTAGTTTAATGATACGAAAATTATACTAAATTATTCCTTAGTTCTAGTATTGAGTTATGTTTGAAATAAATTCTATTTTAATTGGTTCTAAATAGTCGTAATAGGCAAAAACGACCCATCTCTTACTCACATTCTGCCTATTACTTCCCCCTCTCTATGTTTATCTTGATTACCTCCTCGTTATATATGTTAGTTTCTCAATGAGAGAGAGAGAGAGAGAGAGAGAGAGAGAGAGAGAGAGAGAGAGAGAGAGAGAGAGAGAGAAGAGAGAGAGAGAGAGAGAGAGCTAAAAAACGGATTTGAATGTTAAGTTTCATAAGCTGACAACCCGGCTAATATCTTGGCTCTTAATAAATGTAAATTAAGTCAGACGTTCCCTTCTTAGAAATCTTTCAAAATGATTTTAATATTTTTAAAATGCTCAAGCTGTATTTATTTATTTTTTAATTAATTCGCTTTGCAAACTCACTTTTCCCTAATCCCAGTTATCTACCGAGAGCTCAATGGGTGACCCATCCGGTCACGTTTTGTCTAGAATATATATATATATATATATATATATAAGAAATCTGGTTAAATCCTACTTAACGAACATTCCACCATCATATTTCACCCAACCGAAAAAAATACTAAAAATCAAGGTATTAACCGAATTTAATGAAATTTTCAGTGTTGATACATTAATGAATAAAAGATTTAATGCACCAGTTATTGTATTTGATTTTTTTTTACATTTGTTCAGGTCAATTAATTTTGAACCACGTATGTTTGTGAATCTGTGTTACGCCTCAAACATACGTGGTTCAAAGTTAACTGACCTGAAAAATGTAAGAGTTTTCAAATAAAATAACTGGTGCATTATATTGTTTATTCATTAATATATCATTTTTTTTTCTTTCGCCCGGGTGACATACGATGGTGGAATTTATGTCTGTTAAGTAGGATTTAACCAGAATTCTTATGCGAGCCATTCAGAAAGCACTGCGGGTCGCATGTAGACTGCAGACCGCCGTTTGCCAATGATTGATATAACACTTTCAAAAGAGTATCTATTTTCTGACCACCCACCATGTCTGATGAATATAAAGTCCGATTATTGTGGGGAGATTTTGCTCATTCAAAAGAATATAGTTGTTTCGTTCATATAAGAAAATTGCGAAGATTTGCATCAGGAAGATACTAATTTGTTTGTTTCTTTTAAATTTTATTTTGGAAGCCCTGTTGTTCAGTACAAGAATTTTTTTGTAACCATATCACGGGGTCACTTTTTTGCTGATTAAAAACAAGAAGACTCAAAAATGTTGATACCTTTTTTCTTTTTTAACAAATGCCGACCCCGGTACTCAAACACTTTTATGCCTTTTTTATTACTATCATTATTTTTTCTCTTGCTAATTTCAAAATATAAATAAATACGAGAATGGCGTGGTCTAAAATTTAATCGGGTGAAAAGTTCACATGATGACGTCATATCTGCTGTTGTAGACTTTTCTTTAATAATCACTATGAAACAAACGTAAGAAGTGTACGAAAATGTTAAAAATAAACCCAATTCTGTAACATTTCATGAGAGTATCTTGGTCAGCCTATGAACTTTTCAGACGATCTTCGTAAGTAAGTTAAAAATAAATAAAAGTTTCAATCCTGAGCAGCGGCAGTAACATAGAAAAATAATTAACACAACTCCTACCCGGGCTATGGTTAGCAGAATGAGAACAGGATACCCCAGTGGACTGAATAAAGGGTTAGGTTCAAAGTTCCGCGATGGCTCCCGATTACGACAAGAAGGTTCCTGACTACGACAAGAAAGTTCCCGAGTTCGAAAAGAAGGTTCCCGAGTCCGAGAAGAAATACCCGAAGAAGGCCGGGGTGCATATCGGCCGAAACGTTGTACACATAACAATGAAGATGAGGACAATAGTCCGAATAACGCAGATAATACTAAATAAAAGTTATCTCTTTTACGCCTCTAGTATATATTTTGTTTTTGTTTACAGGTAATCTTTCTCAAATGTATACTTTAACTAAATCTCTTAAATTCTATTACAGAGGTGGCCAAACAGCGACTCATGAACCATATGCGACTATTTGACCTTTAATATCCGGCTTGTGGAAAATTCTAGAAAATTCGATTAGTCTTGAAATGTCTACCCGAATTCAAAGCAAGAAACGTGCGACTTATTGTAATGAGAAATTGTAAAAAAACACGTCTGTCTTTACTATTCGTTTTTATTATCTGAGTAAATTTTGTTCCTCTTTTGCGTCTCTCAAACATCTGAGCTTTATTATTTGTAGCTCTTACAGTAAGCAATTTTGGTCGGCCATGTTTTTGGCATTATCCATTTTTCTTGCTTTTTATTATATTACGTTTGCATCGATTTATTTTTCGACCCAAGAACTTTGTAGTCTAAAATACAAAACACCTGGGTAATAGTCCCCCCACAAAATAAAAATCTCGACAAATGAAAAAAAAGGACATATCCTACAAATAAATAAATGAAATGTTTTAAAACTTACGTGTTCTCTACAGGGAATAGTATGAAACAGAATGCCTTAAATCTTACAAAATAGAATGTATTTTTATTTTTTACGGTCGAATTTTATGACGTTTTAAACTATAAAATAGAAATCTGTAAAAAAAAGTTTATTCGTGACGTCATAAAAGAGTTTATAATAGATATTGCCGATATTGAACTCTTTTATGACGTCACAAATAAACTTGTTTTAAAGATTTTTATTTTTTACTATTGATTCAATATATTCGTTTCAAAACACCTTTTTGTTACCTCTGCATGTGAAAAGAAGTTTTTTTTTTTTAAATTTACTGTTGATTTAACAATACATTCATTTTCGCAAACTATTTTTATCGTTAACAAGGAAAATATCATGTTCAAGTAGAAAATTTGCCGTATTTCAAAAACGTTAAAATATAAAATTTACATGCGTAACTAATACAAAGCGGACGTAGTTGGGGACATAACATGTGAACCAAAATATTATTTACCGACCAATTGCTAGTCACATTTATAGACCTTAAAAAAACCTTTCATTTCTATTCATAAAATATATATGAAGCAAATTCAATCTGGAAGATACCCTATGACAGACGATTCTCTGGTGAAGAAGAAGCAACAAAAGAGCCAAACGTGTGGATCTTTTTTTTCACATTCAACATTTCTTTTCTAGAATTTATACAACAGAAACAAGTGACTTTACCAGGTGAATAACTTCTAAGACAGAGTTAAAGAAATATCCATATATTGGGTTATTTCAAGACATAGTCCATTTTTCAGTTATATATATTATATATATATATATATATATATATATATATACACATTATATAAAATGTATTTTGCAGAATTTTATCAATAAGTAGTTGGTGAAGGTCAGTTTCTTGTTCTGACAATCATCAACCAATGTGTCTATGCTATCTAATATATATATATATATATATAATATATATGGAAATATGATGAGGAAATTAATCCGAAAAATGAAAAATGTTAAACTTTCATATATAAACGACATAAAAAAAAATAACGGTAAATAACACTAATTCACAACATTCACATACACTTAACATTTTTCATTTTTCACCCTTAAAAAATTTATTTTGCATTGTCCTGATGGTGGTTTATCATAAACCGAAATACTTAAGTATAGACATATACATTTTTTTCTTTGATCATAACATCCTGTGTCTGTTATATTTTTGAAAACATTTTCTTCATATATATATATTCTACCAAACATACATAAAAGTATCCATATAATCAATTATACTTATACACATGCATGCACACAAACATAGATACCTGTGTGTGTATGTGTTTACGTGTCTGTTTTTGTATATGTGAGTGTGTGTGCATATGCATATCTGTGTGTTGAAACAGATACATTTATAGACAAATATGTTCATATAAATATCAAATCTGGATATAAAAATACCAAAATACAGGGAAATAAAACAAAAATCAGTTTAGTATACATTCTCATACAAACAGATAAAAAAAGGATAAATATATATATATAAGTATGTACTGTACTAGTAGATATTCAAGTTAACACGGATACATAAGTAGACAAATATACATGCTTACATATATTCACAGAAAACAATAGACAACAGCATTTCATAATATTTCATGGCTAATACAACATTTAATTTTGCATTGAATTTAGATGTTTAATCGGTTTAAGAAAGAAAGAGACGATCTTTATAAATCCACCCCACCTCAAAATATGAAAACACCGGCCATGTTATGAGAGAATTAAAAAATATGGAAGACAGAAGTAAATCTGAAGGACAATCTTGTAGGTAATCAAAGTCATAGTAAGAAAAATAAGTTGTTGATTGTAGCCATGTCAGTACAACTGTATGGTTGCATCACTTGAACAGTATTGGCTGACCAGCAAAAACTTACATTCATCAGCTTCGTGTGGACACTGGATACTGTCTCGTAGATTTACTAAGAGCAATGACCGGTAGGGATGGATTGTGGGAGAGAGTTAGGCGAATCTGTGCTGTCAGGCATCCCTTGTGAGATGAGAGTTAAATAGAGTCGTATATATATTTACCAACCCCTCCACACGAGCAGGATGTGGCACAAGGTTAATTTCTTAAGAGGAGTTTAACAGGTTTGAATTCAAATTTTTCTTTCTAGACTTGTTACCTAGCCAAGGTTAAGAGCCCAGTCTGCCCTGCTATTTATACAAAGCTGGAAAGAGAGTAGTTGGATGCATACCTTTCACAAGGGTATTAGGTCTATGTGAAATGTAAACAGTTTAGTCCAGGATTTGAACTCTAACCCACCACACACCAAGGTCATATAGCTGCTTTTTGTAGAGTGCTGATTCCAAGATTTTTTCAAAACAACCATGTATAGTTCCCATATAACTTTTTCTTTGCATGTTTCATTAAATTTAAAGTTGTACAACTATACAATAATATTGACATGGCTACAGCTTGAAAGAAATCCTTTTTTTATTTTATTAGATCAGATTTCCATATGGGTAATTCCATGTCAAATCATCAGGGCCATGTCACCCACCCCCTTCAACATTTCTTAAATTTTGTACAGGTGTAGACTAGGTTAAAGTTATACAATCCCCCAAATTTGAGCTTCCAATTCGAAAAATTCACCGAATTATGTCGATTTTAAACTAAAAAAATTTGAGGGGGGGGCGAGAAAAATGGCGACATTTTGTAATCTATTTTTGTCTATAAAATGTGTTCTAGAGCTCCTATAACCCAATTTTTAGGAGTAGGGAAGCTCTAGAACACATTTTATAGACAAAAATAGATTACAAAATGTCGCCATTTTTCTCGATCCCCACCTCAAATTTTTCGAGTTTAAAATTGACATAACTCAGTGAATTTTTCGAATTGGAAGCTCAAATTTGGGGGATTGTCTAACTTTAACCTAGTCTACACCTGTACAAAATTTCAGAAAAATTGAAGAGGGTGGGTGACAATTCTATTTATTTCCTGATGATTTCACATGGAATTACCCATATGGTTTATTAACCTATCAATAGCAGTACATGCTTTATCTATGCGTATGTTGACATCATTTTTAGTAGATGAAATTGCCAATTAATAAAGAGATGACAATATCTTTATGATATTGATTACCTACAGGTACTTTCTTTCAGAGTTTTAGTTGTTAATTATGTTAAATTACTTAAACCACATTTATATGCATTTTTTTTCCAAAAATTACAAATAATTATTTTCAAAAATTACAAATAATTATTTCCAAAAATTACAAGTAATTATTTTCTGGTGAAAGGTCTGTAAAAAGACAAGATATAGAAGAAAGAAAAAAAAAAAAAAAAAAAAAGAAAAGGAATTAGAGAAAAAAAAAAAAAAAAAAGAATGAAAGAGAATATGAAAAATAAGAAAAACAAAAACAAAAGAAACAGTTTAAAAAAAATAAGAAAAACAAATTTAAAGAATTTACAAAATAAAAAAAATAAAATTCAAGGATTTTTATATTGAGATATTCACATATATATTATAAAACACTGTTAAGTATAATATATATTAATAATATAAGATATATATATATATATTAATAATATGAGAGTTTTGTGTTCAGTCAGTGCAGCAAAGACTGTCACTTAGGGATTGTCCTGCTGAGCCACTTGTGCAGATGCAGATAATTCTTTCTTTTATGGACACTACACCATCATCCTATCATGGAGATATCAAGAGAAGAAACCTTTCTTTGGATCACCAGCAGGCAAAGGTTTTCTATGGTGTTTAATGTGTTCTAATGTTGTTTAAAGTGTTCTATGGTCTTTAAGGTTTTTGATGTGTTCTAATGTTGTTTAAAGTGTTCTATGGTCTTTAAGGTTTTTGATGTGTTCTAATGTTGTTTAAAATGTTCTATGGTCTTTAAGGTTTTTGATGTGTTCTAATGTTGTTTAAAGTGTTCTATGGTCTTTAAAGTTTTTAATATGTTCAAAGGGGTTTTATATTTTCTATGACATTTAAGGTGTTTAAAGTATTCAAGTATAAAGATAAAACACCTATAGAAGGAACCTCAGCCTTCTATTCTCGGTGACCTCCAATAATGAGCGTGTTTGCTTTTACAATGATGTGTTTCTTGGCGTGGATAAACCCGTCAAGCAAATATTGTTTCAGATCAGATACTGTCACAATATTTTCACCCAGTCGAATCATTTTCCAAAAGCTTAATACCCTGAAATCATCACACATCAATGTTACCCTCCCCCACTCCAACACTCTCCCATCCGTGTCTCCCTCACTTTCCTCTACTAAGTAATAATCTATCGCCTCTCTAACAAAAGCATCTGTAATCGCCTGTCTTCACTGATGGCCTTCGATCGCAACTTAGCAATCAACGTAATGGTTGAACCCTTTTTTTTCAATACTCTCACTCCTCTAGTTTTTTTTTTTTTTGTTAATCTTATTAATGAAGTAGATATTTTTTCTGTTAGGTGGAGCGGCTGGTCTATGTACAAACATTGATACATACGAGCTGAGGGCGCTTCTTAATGGGCCTGGACTCACAATAAAGCGAGTAAAAGCAAACATTTGAGAGATATTATTGATGTATGAATGGGTAAACTAACAGAGAGTCAAAAGCTTTATTATTATTATTATTATTATTATTATTATTATTAAACCATGTCTAATATCAGCATAATTAAATAGGAGTTAAAATTGATCTCATGTAGAGAATATCAAAGTGATTCAATAGGTTTTATATATGGACTGTAACAAATAAAAAATTTAAAAATTTAAAAAAAGAATTTTCTATAAAAATCAAAACATCTACATTCCAAGAATTGTTCAGACTATTGAATCCCACATTCAAAGTGTTATTGTCATAACCAGTGTGGTTTCAATAATTTGAACAAATTTTGAAATAATGGTTACTCTTTCTAAAATTATAGACAAAAATAAATTACAAATTTAGAAGTCATGTGTGACTTTATTATTACTTTATTACTATTATTTTTCCATCTTATTACTATTGCATTTTATCACAACCCTCTGTATCTATATACACTTCATTATTACTATTACTTATTTAGAAGTCATGTGTGACTTTATTATTACTTTATTACTATTATTTTTCCAATCTTATTACTATTGCATTTTATCACAACCCTCTGTATCTATATTACACTTCATTATTACTATTACTTATTTAGAAGTCATGTGTGACTTTATTATTACTTATATTACTATTATTTTTCCATCTTATTACTATTGTGTTTATCTTTATTACTATTATTTTTCCATCTGTAATCATCTATTATACACTTCATTATTTACTACTTATTACATGTTATTACTATTACTGTATCACAACCTCTGTATCTGTCATGTGTGACTTTATTATTACCTATGTTTCAAAATAGCTGTGTCAAACATGACAAGGAAATTGGTGCATAATCAGAAGGGATGATACTTTAAACTGAAAATAAAAACGATTAAAAAAATGAAACACAGAAAATAAATACAAAAAAAGAAAAAGAATAATGAAGCAAAAAAAAAAAGGAAAATTATAAATTATTGAAATAAGAATAAGAAACAAATATGAATCTTTTTTTTTTTTTTAGAAAGAAAAATATGAATAAAAAAATCAATGAAAAAAAAATCTCAGCAGACGGTTTTATGAAAATGAGGGTTTATATCTACAAGGGAAGTAACTCTGGAAATATTACAATAGCCCAACGTTTTTATTTTTTTTTTCTTTCATTATTTTTTTTTTTTAACTGAACCCTTTCATTGCTATATTTTCTAATTTTTTTGGGGAAAAATCTGTTCCCCAAAATAATACTTTAAAACTTCAAATCATCACATAATAGTGTAATAATCAATGAAAATATTATGAATGTTGAAAATACAGACAGAAAAACAGAACATAGTATATTGGTAATTTGAACATTAGCTACATAAATGAGAGTAACTTCCCCTTGTTTCTTTTACTTTGAGGAAGCCTTATGTTTTGGTCAACCATTTCTATTTGCACTGTAAATCTACACTGAAAATAGAATTTGTTCAAATCAATCAAACTGCATGTTTTTAACATGAAAATTCACAAAATGTATTCTTAATAACAATTAAGTTCATTTCAAAATAATTGCAAGCACAATTAAGAACACATTTTATGATATCTTTGTGTTAAAACATACAGTTGTATTGATTTGAAGAATTCATATTTTCAGTGTAGATTTACGGTGAATGAAAATAGTCGATCAACATAAGGCTTCTCAAAGTGAAAGAAACAAAGGGAGGTTACTCTCATTTACGTAGCCAATGTTCAGATTACAGTAAAAATACAGCACTGAAAGGGTTAAATTACCTAAAGTTAATTACTACTCAGTTAATGATCTGAATTTAGGGTGGCTCAAGGCCACAGAAATGCAGAGAAGATGCAATCAGTACAGAAGTAATGATCTATGCATTAATTAGTTAACCACTGCACAATAATAAGACATCCCAATTTGTTAATGAAACAATGAACATAAAGTTTAAAGACATTTTTTTTTAGTAGGTCCTTAGAAATATCTCTCATGCTATCACAGGTTAATACAGTGAAAAACCCAAAAGATTCTTTACCTTATCATAACCTAAGAAACAATTCAAGTACAAAAAAAAATCTATTAATAATGTCTGTAACTGAAACTACACATTACATTACCAAAATGTCAATATATAGAATAAAGAAAACCTTGTATTTATCACTCACATTTGAGCATGCAACTTAAGATGGTCCTCATTGTTCTTTAAACAAGTTTTAATGAATACATTCTCAGTATCATATATTCATAGTTTGTTTTATTTTTAATATATAGGCCGGGTTAGCTCAGTCGGTAGAGTGTTCGGTAGAAACCACAAAGTTCTAGTTCGATACCGGTCCTCGCCAACTCAGCGTATGAGTAGCACAGGGATCTGTGCGGTAAAGTAAGAAGCTGATGGTAGGTGTGGCACTCCACCTCAGATGCTAAAAAACAATCTCCTTGGTCTAGCGCTATTGAAAAGGTCATAGACTCCCTCGCTGACTGGCTGATACCGACTTTAGGCTGCCCCGTCGACTTTACTTTACTTACTTATGGTACAAACTCTCTGCAATTGAATTTTTAACTCCTGCCCCCTCAGGCAATATCTTTAAAAAATTTAATTTTTACACTGCTCAAAGAGCTTCTTTTTTTTTTGCAAGTAATAATGATATTTCAGTAGATTTTAAGGGTTTAGCAAAGATCATATAATCTGATTTATCCCCATTAAACTTTATAGATAAAATTAATTATTAATATTTAGAACTGATTCCATATATGAGCCCAATATTTGGAAATTTGGAATCTTGTAATCTTTTATTTGATATTTGGATGATTTGTGTAAGAGGTGTAATAAAGCGGCTACAAAGCTGCTTTTTTATGGATGATGCTTCCAAGATTTCTTCAAGACAACATGCATCATTGTGTAGTGGAGTTTAACAGGTTTGAATTAAGGGTTTCCTTCTCCTAGATTCGTTGCCTAGCCAATGGTAAAGAGCCCAGGCTGACATACTATTTACCCATAGTTGGAGGGAGAATAGTTTGGATACGTACCTTTCTCAAGGGTATTGGCGCTATGTGAAATGCAAACAGTCTCGTCCAGGATTTAAGCTTGTGTCGAAGAGTCCATTTCCTATGACTCTAATCATTACACTACCTACATTGACTAAAACAGAGTTTATATAATTAAATTATATATATCATTTTTGTGTGAGTGATGGTTTTGCTGTTTATTTTTAAGCAGTGATAGATGAATTCATAACTCCGCAAAAACTTTAATATTGATATTCAATTTAATGCAGTATATTCACTTTAAAGGTAAGTAAAATCCACCTACATTACTCTCACTAGCAAATATATGCACCCACCGGGTGCAAGTATTTAAGTTTTAAATGTGATATAAAATACCAAGAAAAAATCTAGATGGGAACTGCATGAATGCAGTACATTTTAAGGCTCCTTATACGATTAACAGAACTGAATGAAAGCCTTCCACTGCTAAATTAATAATAATGATAATAATAATGAAATTTATTGTGTACAGTGCTCAGGTGCACCACAACTCATCAAAATCTCACGTATAGTTTTATGGTTAAACCTTTTTATAACCCAGCTTTATAAAAAGGGTAACTGTGAGTTCTTCAAGCGAGAATAAAACAAGTCAACTCTCTTTGATAACAACTGAATTTTTATTTAAAAAATTTGCCGCCTGTTGGTGTATGTGTGCATGTCAAGTATTTGTGTATGTTGATGACCGGTAGTGATTCAACTTTATTTATGGGATCACAACATATAGTACATAGAATAATGTACTAATATCATGAACATGAATAGCATACAGTAATAATATACATGTATGTGTGTGCATTAAGGTCTTATATGGCATAATTAAGTAGGAAGCGCGTGCTGTAATGGTTAAAGTCATGGGAAATGGACTCGTCGCCCCGAGTTCAAATCCTGGACGTGGTAATTGCATTTCACTTAGTGCTAATACCCTTGGGAAAGGTATGAATTCTACTCTCCCTCCAGCTATGGATAAATAGCAGGGCAGACTGGGCTCTTTAACCTTGGTTAGGCAACCGGTCTAGGAGAAGGAAAACTCTGAATTCAAACCTGTTAAACTCTGCTTAAGAAATTGACCTTGTGTCACATCCTGCTCGTGCCGAGGGGTCGGTAATATATATATGGCATAATTTTCTCTCTCCATGAGAAAGAAAACAGACATGATAGCCGAAATATTGGATGCTGATTTTCAAAGCCATTCAACAACCCCTTCTTTTAGTGAATATATTTAAGTTAGAACCCTGACCCCAAACATTGCCTTGCAGGAATGTGTTAGTATGTACTATAAGTTCAGTGACTGTTTGTTACCATTTGGAGATGAAATTGATACCCTTTGATCTACTTAGTGGAGAGGTTTATTTAATTTTGGTTGAGGAATTTGGCATTTCTTATGTTTATACAAAATTGGGTAGCAAGAAGAAATAAATAATCTCTTCCTTATTGTGCAAAGGATGCCTGCCATAGGTTTCATCTTACAGTCGGCTCCACCCACTCTCAAAATCTTTCATACAAACATGGTATTGGTACACAATTAAATTACCCCCCCCCCCGCCTCCAAAAAAAAAGAGCCAGATAGAATTTTTGGATGTACTGTACATGAGAGATTTAAATAAATAATTTAGATGCAAATAAATGTGGGTTATATCTGGATTGACTTGAAAAAAGCTTAGAATATATATACATATATATATGAATAAAGAAATAACAAAAGATTTAGAGATTTAGCATTATAGTCTATTTCAGGGAGCTTAGACAAATAGTCTAAATCTCCCGACTCATCAGATGCGAATGAGAAGATCATTCACATCTGATGAGTCGGGAGATTTAGACTATTTGATTTTAAAAATTTGTTAGAAAATCACATATGTGAAAAATTGTCCTGAATACTTTTTTTCCGACTTAATACTTTTTTCATCAATATATTTTTGTCCAGAGAGTTATTTAGTATTAATAAAAAAAACTATTAATAAAAAAGTTTTTTCCATAATACTTTTTTTTTTCCTTAATACCTTTTCCTTTTTTTTTTTATCAATAATAACAACTGAATACTATCTGAATAGATGTTTCTTCTATTTGCTGATGGTATAAAAATAGGATTTTACTAAAAATAAGTTCTTTTCTTTGGCATTTATTGTTTTTCAGCAAGATTTATCAGCTGAAAGATGGGTTTAAATGTTTGATATAAACCTTTTAAAGGAATAAAGAAAAAAAGAAAGCAAGAATAAAAACAGATTTTGGATTAAGGTGATAAAAAGAGGGAACACTTTTTTTAAGAATAGAAAGAGAAGAGGAGGAGGGGGAGAAGGAGGAGGAGGAGGAAGAAAATGATAGAAAAACTTTCTTTTCTTGATTAACTTCAAAATCAAGAAAATATTTTGGTAGATTAATATAAGTAGTAAGTAGATCATTCAACAAGACCATATATATATATATATATATATAAAAATAAAGGTTTTAGTATTTGATTATGAATTGTATGCTTTATTTAGATAAAGAATAATATAAGTAATTATATTTGTCAGTATATATTTTTTATATTTATAGATTATGTATTTTTCTATATTTATAGATTAGATTGATGCAAAGTTTCTAGCATATGTGTGTATGAATGTGTATGTATGTACTAAATGTGACATGTATTTATGGTTTATAAGTAACTATGAAGTTTAAACAGTTATTATATAAATTTTGACTACCTGATTTCTAATAAGTTAAATTGCATGCATTTTATTGTTTTAGTTGTGATATGAGTCAATGTTCAAATGTTGTCATATTGAATAAAGGTCATTTTTATAATTTTAGGTTCGTCAATTTTCATAAAATTTGTGTTTAATAAAAATCAAGATAAATAATAAGCAAAAATTTGGAGTAATGACAAATGATAACACAAGATTTTGGAAAGCTTTATTCTACTTAGAATAATTGGTATACTTACTAAGAGTTTATATAGTCTAGTATTCCCTAGAGAGTTCTCGAAAGGGGAGGTAACCATAAATTAAGGGAGGTAACTCAATTACTTATTACATTTGGATGATGATAGCCTTACACTGCATATACACATATACACAGTCATATATGCATGCATACACATGCATCTATACACACAGCACACATATATATATATATATATATTATATATATTGAGAAGTAAATACACAAAGGATGTGTTTTGATATGGCTTTTTTAGTCGACAATTTTGGGAGAATATGTGCTTAATTGAAGTCGTACCTAATTTTGAAAAATTAATTATCAATTAATTAACTTTCAAATTAGGTATGACTTCAATTAAGCACATATTCTCCAAAAATATATATATATATATATATATATATTACACATACACCTGCATATACACAATAATATACACATATATACACACACACACTGCATATACACTATATATACACATATACGCTGCATATATACATATACAGTCATATGCCCATGCATACACATGCATGTATACATACATATACACACATGCACATAATTACATTACACCACATGCACATATATATACCATATACACATATTAACACACATACACATATATATATTCATATACACAGATTACACACACATACACACTTATATATATAACACAGTCATGTATACACATATATAAAATTTCAGATGTGTATACACATTTTAATTTTACTTTGATTTTAATAGCTTACTTATTGAAATAGTTTACTTGATAAGATAAAAAAATTAATTTAAAATCTTTTCCCAAACTACAAAAAGTGACCTTTTCACAATATTCAAACACTGACCATGAAAATTGATTTTTAGCATGACTTATTCTAGCACGACTTATTTTTCATGTTTGAAATTTCCAACTACCTCCTCCTTCTCCTCTTTTCATTCTTCCGCCTCCCACCATGGTCACTGAAGCTTTTTTCCGTTTCCTTTAGTCTCTTGTCTTCCCATGATTCCCACCTGACCGTAACGCTCACATTCAATTTACCCTCAGATATTGCTTATTGCTGCTTTTCGCACAGTTTCATTGCAAGTTGCTCAGCATATTGTTGGAACACTTGAGTGTCGGTGCCAAACATGCACTTTGAGCAACCATTACGTCTGCGTCCTAATAATGGCACAACCAAAATTGCACAATTATACAAAAAGTAACAAACATTAACAAAATTTGTATTATCTAAATTTTTCAGACTGTTATCCTCATCTTTATTATTGTATCACGGGTTAGCTCAGTCGTAGAGTGTTTGTCTAGAAATCACAAGGTTCCTAGTTTGATACCGGCCCCTCGCCAGCTCAAGCGTATGAGTAGCACAGGGATCTGTGCGGTAAAGTAAGGAGCTGATGGTAGGTGTGGCGCTCCACCTCAGACGCCAAACAATCTCCTTGGTCTAGCACTAGTGAAAAGGGGATATACTCCCTCGCTGATTGATACCACTCTAGGCCACCCGACGACTTTACTTACTTACACATTGTTTTGTTTGAAAAGCCTTCTTCAGGTATTTCTTGTTAAACTCAGGAACCTTCATGTCTTAATCGGGAACCTTCATGGAAACTTCAAACTGACCTCTTTATTTAATCCAGTTTGACACATGATGCAACGGATATAAGCATTGAGTTGTACAGTTCTAAGTTACAATCATCTTATTGAAGTCAGTCAGTCTACTATTGGTTTGAACAATGTGACTGGCCAAGCACCAACTGAACCAGTGTACAAGACAACTGGTACTTAATGGGAATTCAGAACAGTCCACTCAGGCATTTGGGTGATTCCATTCCCTGAGTCCTGATTGGCTGCTTGTTTGTATGATCCTCTGAGGCTCCATTAATCCTGCCATTTTGCAGTAGTCTTGCAGCAAACCAGAATGTATTTCAGTTACGACTGCTTGCTGTCTTGTCTTGCAATTCACGGTAATTGGCGACTTAGTTTATTCTCACATCTCCTTCCTCCCCCTCTTCCATTGCGCGAGCGTATTGGCTTTTGAGGAGAATTAGTTCCTTTTCGGCCAGGCTGATTACAGGGGAGCAATCTTGACAATATGCTCGGGGTATTTTTGTCGGCCTTGGTTTTGGGGGCGGAGTGACATTGGGTAAGGCAGGTCCCTAGTGTTGAAAGTGTGGGGTGGTTAGAGTTAAGCTAATGGGATCAAGCATAGCCTAGGCATTGGTGTGGGTTTTGGGTTTTGTGATCAGCTTTTTCAGGAGCGTTGGTTTCTGAGTGTGATCCTACCTGATCCGTCCACTCGGAGCCGGTAGGATCACACTCAGAAACCGACGCTTCTACATTGTATTATTCTACACATCTGTATGTTTGCAGGTTCAATCCTGACCCTGGCCAATAATAAGATAGAATACTTAATATAATTTAACACCTGTAGATGGTCATGGCTAACGGATGAGAACCATTGACCTATGGATTAAAAAAGGGTTAGGTTTTGACAAGAAGGTCCTTAAAAAAAATGAGAGCAACAGTCTGATAAATCTAAATAATACAGATTATCAAGGCCTAATTTTAAAAATTCAGAAAAATAGTAACAAAAGTAATGGGAAAAAATATCAAGAATTATTATTGGGTTTTTGGGATTTTTAAAAAGTTAAAGACAATTTTTTATGGAAATATTTGGAAAGCATTTTCAATACTTATCCATTTATTCAAAGAACAAATCTGAAAACTCTTTGAGGAATAAAATAAAATTTAATTCTTCTTTTGATTTCAGTTTTGGTTTCTTTGTTTAATGGCATATCAACCTATATGGATTATTTAATACCAAAGCTATCCTTGTAACAGAAGTCCTTAGCATGATGTTTAACTGCATCTAGTGATGTAGTTCAATTCTGGTGCTTTGGGGAGTGTGGTATATCTCTTAATGTCATTACTCCCGGGTCCACTCTGACCGCGGAATGATAGTACCTTTTAGGGTCCACTATGGCTTAAAATAGATTAAAATTTAAGTTAAAAAAAATTTTTTTAAATTATTAAAAAAATTGAATACCCAACACAATGAATACACAAAAACGTCTTTGGCATAAAATAACCCATGGGACTGACATGCGTAAAATCCAACCACCAACTAATTAACTAACATGTAAAAAAGTAAAGTTGGTGGAATGGCCAGAAAATGAGGGAGTCTATCCTCTTTTCAATAGTGTTAGACCAGGGAGAGAATATTTTGCATCTAAATGGAGTGCAGCACCTACCACAGCTTGCCATTTACCACAATATAAACTGTGCTACTCATGCACTAAGTTGGTAAGGGCTGGTATCGAACATAGAACCCTGGGATTCATAGGTGGATGCTCTACAACTGAGCTAAACTGGACCTAATTGAGCTAAATGAGTGGTGGTGTTATTTAACTTCAACATAAGAAATTCTATTGATAACAGAATTCACTAAAGAAAGGAACCACTGCATTTGGTAGTAATGATCTGTGAGACTAGCTTGTTAACCATTACTCTACTGTAAAGGTTCTTCTGCTTTAGGGAATATTATGTAGAACAAGAGGGAAGGTATAGCTCAGTTGGTAGAGCATTCGACTAGGAACCACAAGGTTCTGAGTTCAGTATCAGCCCTCGCCAACTCAGTGTATGAGTAGCACAGGGATCTGTGCCATAAAGTTAGGAGCTGATGGCAGGTGTGGCTCTCCACTCAGATGCCAAAAAACAATCTCCTTGGTCTAAGTGCTAGTGAAAAGGGATAGACTCCCTTTCTGTCTGGCTGATACTGTGACTTTAGGCCACCCCAACAACTTTACTTATGTAGAACAAAAAAAATTCTAGTCTTTTATTTATTTCAAGGTGTTATATTTTTTATGCATTAAAAAAATTGATTTGCATTTTTAAGAATTATAAAAGTAGCTTTCCAAATATTGTCCTTTAATAATTTGAACCCTTTCGCAGGCAAAGCCATATTCTTATCCTTCAGTGACAGCTTAACGTAAGGCATTTTTCTATTTGCAGCTTTCACTGTTAATGTATAGAAATATTGCTAGGAGGCCCCATTGTGGTGTAGGATAGTGTAAAGATTGTTTTTCAAAATATCATAATTAAAAGTGAATGCTTTATTTTTTTCTTACCATTGTATGAGAACGCACAATTGCTGATGAATAATCATGTTTTGTTTTGTATTGTTTTGATTTTTTTGACTGTTGTCCTCATCTTTATTGTTATATACACAATCAATTCTCAAACTTGAGAACAGTCAAAAAATTCCAAAGAATACAAATTATCAAGCTTCATCTTAAAAATTCAGACAAATATTTTTTGTTTTGGTTTTTGTAAATATGAATAATTGACCTGTTGGAACTTATAATTCAGCCACACTACAAGGATTTAAAAAAATAAACTGCCTGTAAAAGGGTTAAGATTGGAAGGAAAAACAACAACAAAAAAACAACAAAAAACACAAAAAAAATCCTGTCCATTTGGATTTTCACAAAATTTCAAAGAATTATGTAGAAATTTTTATTTTTATTTTCTGGAAGAAAGACATTATCTATTATTTATTATTCAACAATGATTATTTTTAGAAAGTATGGATGTGCTGGTCTTTTCTTTTTTTAAATTTTTTTCCCCAGATATCAATTTGAAATTTTTTTCACACTGGTATAGTTTAGAAGTAAAATTTATATATATATATATTCAGTGTATCATCTATATATGGAGTATTGCGAGTTGTTAGGATTATGTATTTAAAGGGGCCACTTCTAGGATTCAAAATATATACGCATGCCAGGAGCCGCTATAGGGGTGATCCCTAGTGGTCAAATTTTTATTTATAAAGTGTTGTCAAATTGGACATACGCAGTGGGATGTGCATAAATTACATATTTTAATTATTTTAGAGATTGGAGGGGCATGGTATTTAATCGTTTTGAGGAAATGGAATTTCTCTAGTTTTTTTAGGCTTTGATATAGGTATAATTGTGTAAGGGATTTTATGTCAAGGCTGGCTAGGGATTTATTCATTATTTTTTATTTGGATTTATTCATGCATGTATGTATATATATATATATATATATATATTTATATATATATATATATCGTGTGTGTGGATTGTCACGGTTTCAAGTTTTTACTGGAAGGTGTGCAAACGGCAGTATTATTGGAAGAGTGCTCAATATAAAATGAGAATGGTTTATATATATAATTATAAATATATAAAAGGTACTTACATATTATTTATTTGGTGACAAAGGAACATTCAACGAACATTTTGGTTTCAATGCGTCAGTAATCGTCAGGTGAAGATGTTTACAAATGCATTTGTAAGCATTTGCACCTGACGATTACTGACGATGAAAAATGTCGTGAATGCTCTTTGTCACAAATAAATAGATATGTATTACTTATATATTTATTTTATTAATATTATCAATATATATATATATATATTTTTGTTTTAAAAAAATGTCTTTTTTTCAATCCATATCATCAAAATAAAAGATTCTGCATAATTCTTTGTAGCATTTAGTAACAAATACACATCACCCATATAAAGAAATGAATACAGATTTATCTGTTAAAAAACTGAATCTGAAAAAAATGCATGATCCTTTTATTTAAGGTGGTTATTCTTCTATGTCTGAATATTGTTGTAAGTTTCCTCCATTTTGTTTTTTGTTTTAATTTTCTACCAGACAAAAATTTGTGGAAAGTTAAGAAAAATGAAAAACTTGAAAATTATTTTGCGAAAAGAAAATAGTCAGGATGAATGAAGAAATCCTGGGGAAAATTATTAGAAAAATTGAATTCATTGAAACAAAACTAAATAAATAAATAATTTAAAATATATCTAATTCAACTTATTTGGGTGTGAAAAAGTTAGAATGAAATGTGACATAATTTTAAAAGTTTTTTATAAAAGGCAATAGAAACATCACTGTTCAAAATAAGAAAAAGTTATATTATATATATACTATATATTATATGTATTAATCTTTGTATTTATGAATTAGCTGCATATATATATATTATTTATATATATATTTACACACATATAATATTAGTCTATCCTTTCAATTTTCTTTTTATTTTCACTCTGTGATCTGTGGAACACCAAAATCTACTAGTTGGTAAGTTCTTTTCTTCTTGTTAATTAAAACTAGGTCTGGTTTCTGGGTGTGATTTGGTGTCCATTTGTATCTCAAGTATGTATTTACCCAACCACTCCACTCAATCAGATGTGATACAATGTCATTTCTAAGTGGAGTTGGGCAGGTTTTAATTCAGTTTTCTTCTCCTAAACCGGTTGCTATACCCAGGTTAAAGAGCCAATCTGCCTACTATTTGCTATCCTTTTCTATAAGAATACTTTTACTACTATTTACTATAATAGGCTGCGGGAAGCAATAGTTGAATGGCATACCATTTTTAAGGTTTTTAGCGGGGCGATATAAAGTGAAAACTAAACCCTCATCCAGGATTTGAACTCAGGTCACTGTGTCATTTCCTCTGATGAAACATTACACCATGAGTTCCTTCATTATTGGTTTTACCCAAATCTTTCCTTTTTTTCTTTTTTTTCTGGGTGGTTTTTTGGGGGGTTGGGAAAAAAATTAATGGTTTTTTCATTTTATATATTGTGTAACCAATATGTTAATTTTTAATTGATCAAAATATGTACAAATAGGTATTTCCTTAGAATAATAAGATACAAGCAAGGTATTTATATCAGTCATTTGTCTTGCAGAGTTCATTCCATTTTGACTTCTTACTCTAATTCCTCATCAGAATACTTCTACTAGTGTAGTTATTTTACTAAACTTAGTTTAAGTTGCAGACAAGGCTAGAAGTAATAAAATAAAAACTCCCTAATCTATCTCACTAACTATTACACCATGGTAGGTGCCCTTTGTCTTCTGCTATTGCTGTATGATATTATCCAGACCCTATTGTATGTGTGTTTTTGTAATATTACAAACATGTATGTTACAAACATACACATATGTTTTACCCTGTTCAATATAAATGTTTTCATTAAATATTTTCCCATAATACTTTTAGGCATTCAGAAAATAATGCAATGCCTATTTCTGTATGTTTCATTTTAAAAATTTGTAACAATCAAGTTAATTTTTTTTAATTGATCAAAAGATTGTAAAATAAGGTATTTCCTTAGAATAATAAGATAACAAAAAAGTATTTATATCAGTCCCTTTGACTTCTTTAACCATTCTATCAGAATACTTCTAATAGTGTGTAGTTAGTGAGATAGATTAGGGAGTTTTATTTTTTAATACTTCTAGCCTTGTGTGGCAATAAACTTAAGTTTAGTAAATAACTACACTAAGTAGAAGTATTCTGATAGAATTGGTAAAGACAGTCAAATGACTGCAAGACAAATGATGATATAAATACCTCCTTGTTATCGTTATTATTTAAGGATACCTATTTTACAATATTTGTGATCACTTAAAAATTAACATGATTGCGTTACCTAAATTTATTTAAATGAAAACATAGATCCACACCACAGAAAGAGATTGACCAATATAAGGAAGCTCATGGTGTATGGTTATCAATCATAGGAATGGACACAGTGACCTGAGTTCAAAATCCTGGATGAGGTAGTTTTTCACCCTTTTATCGCGCTACAAAACCTTAAAAATGGTTGGCATTCATATGCTCTCGCCGCTTTATAGTAAATAGTGTAAAAGTATTTTAAGAAATGGATAGTAAATAGTAGGGCAGATTGGGCTGCTTTACCTTGTATACGGCAACCGTTTAGGAGAAGGAAACTGAATTAAACCTGCCAACTCCACTTAGAAATTGCATTGATCCACATCCTGATTGCGGTGGAGTGGTTGGCGTAATACATACTTTTGGAGATACAAATGGACTCACCACACAATCACACCCAGAAGACCAGCCTAGTTTTTAATTACAAGGAGAACAGAACTTACCACTAGTAGATTTTGGTGTTCCACAGATCTAACAGAGTGAAATTTAAAAGAAAATGAAGGATAGACTAATCATTTATATGTGTGTATATATATATATATATATATATTATATATATATGCAAGCTATATTCATAATAAAAGATATATACATATATATAATATATATATATAATATATAATTTTTCTATTTGGAACAGTGATGTTTTCTATTGCCTTTTATCAAAAACTTTAACAATATGGTCACATTTCATTCTAACTTTTTCACACCAAATTAAGTTGAATAATTATTTTCAAATTATTTTTATTTATTTCAGTTTTTGTTTCAATTGGATTCAATTTTTCTAATAATTTTCCCCAGGATTTCTTCATTATCCTGACTATTTTCTTTTCGTAAATAATTTTCAAGTTTCTTTTCATTTTCTTAACTTTTTCCACAAAATTTTTTGTCTTTAGAAATTAAACAAAACAAAATGGAGGGAATATACACAATTATTCACATAGAAGAATAACCAACCTTAAATAAAAATGGATCAAATGTCATTTTTTTTCAGATTCCAGTGTTTAAACAGATAATCTGTGATTCATTCTCTTTCTATTTTGATGTTGTTATTTGTTACTAAATGCTACAAAGCATTTGGCAGATCTTTTATTTTATGATATGGATTGAAAAGAAAGACATTTTTAAAAACTATATATATATTTATAATATATATATATATATATAATAAATAAATATATAAAGTTAATACATATCTATTTATTGGTACAAAGTAGCATTCCGACCATTTTTGGTTTCACTGCGTCGTATCGTCGGTGAAGATGTTACAAAATCATTTGTACACATCTTCCAACCTGACGATTACTGACGCAATGAAACCAAAATCGGTCGTGAATTTCCTTTGTCCACCAATAAATATATGAATACTTTATATATTTTATTATATTTATTATTTAACAGCTCTAATTTATATTGAGCACTTTCCAGATAATACTCGCTTTTGGCACACCGTTCCATGTAAAACTGAAAACCGTGACACTCCACACACATATATATATATATATATATTATATATATTATAATATATACATACATGATGAATAAATCCAAATAAATAACATAATGAATAATCCTAGCAGCCTTGACATAAAATCCGCTTTACACAAATAATACCTATTATCAATGCCTAAAAACAGAGAATATCCATTTCCTCCATACCATTAAATTCCATGCCCCCTCCCAATCTCTTAATAACTAAAATATGTAATTGTATGCACATCCCACTGCTATTTCCAATTTGACAAACTTTTTATAAATAAAATTTGAACCTACTGATGGGATCACCCGTAAGCGGCGTCCTGGATGCTTATATTTTGAATTCCTAGAAGTGGCCCCCTAATACATCATTCCTACACTCGCAATACTCGCGATATATAGTGATAAACTGAATATATATATATATTAATTTTACTTCTAAAACTATACAGGTGTGAATAAATTTTCAAATTGAAATATCTGGGGAAAAAATTTAAAAAAAGAAAAAGCAGAAAAAAAAAAAAAAAAAAAAATCTACTTTCTAAAAATAATCATTGTTGAATAATAAATAATAGATAATGTTTTCTTCAAAAATAAAAATAAAATTTCCTACATAATTCTTTGAATTTTGTGAAATCCAAATGGACAGGATTTTTTTTGTGTTTTTTGTTGTTTGTTTTTGTTTGTTGCTTTTTCTTCCATCTTAACCTTTTCGGAGTTTATTTTTTTAAATCCTTGTAGTGTGGCGAATTATAAGTTCCAACAGGGTAATTATTCATATTTACAAAAACCAAACAAAAATATTTGTCTGAATTTTTAAGATGAGCTTGATAATTTGTTATTCTTTGGAATTTTTTGACTGTTCTTNCCACAAATTTTCTATTGTAATTTTAAAAACCTTTTTCTACGGTTGGAAAAAAGATAAAATTTGACTTCCTTTTATAAACCTTTTTTCTGATACATGTCTTGGAGATATCTCTAGCAAATCAAGCCAGTATACTTCAGGATGTATTGGAATTGGTTAAACCATTTTCATAACCTTTCATAATCTATACCTTTCTTTATCAGTTGTTTTATATGCTAAATAAAATATCATGTTGTTAAATATATATAATCAACTTTTGTCTCTTTCTTTCAATCTCAATGATTTATACTAAATTAACATAGTCAATACAACTAATCGTACTGGTTTCCGCTGATGATATCAATATACTATTGAAGCAATTAAATGTAGTTCTTTAGACTTCAAGTGTTTTATTAGAATATATATGGTTCAGCTTATTGGGCTGGTCACGTTGTCAGAATGAAAGAGAACAGGCTTCCAAAGAAGTTATACGGACAATTACTAAGCGTTCTATTATGCTATAAAGACAATTGAAGGACAATTTGAAATGCCTCAATATTGACCTGAGTGCTGGGAACATCTAGCATCGGATCGGAAGGAATGGTGTAAGACATGTTTGGCTAGACTAAAGAGCTTTGAAGAAATAGACTTTATGTTAATGAGCTTATTCTAAATGGATGCATGTTTAATGGGTTTATTCTAAATGGATGCATGTTTAATGGGTTATTTTAAATGGATGCATGTTTAATGGGCTTACTTAAATGGATGCATATTTAATGGGCTTTTTTTAAATAGATACATGTTTAATGGGCTTATTCTAAATGGATGCATGTTTAATGGATTATCTTAATGATGGATATTTAATGTGCTTATTTTAAATGATACATGTTTAATGGGTTATTTAAATGGATACATGTTTAATGTGCTTATTTAAAATGGATATATGTTTAATGGGCTTATTTTAAATGGATACATGTTTAATGGGTTTATTTTAAATGGATGCATATTAATGGTTTATTTTAATGGGGGCATATTTTAATGGGATCATTTAAAAAAATTCCCATTAACAATGACTGCGGAAGTGGGGATCACAAATTTTTAAGTGGCACTGTATATTCAATTTATCTTTAGTATATCAGGATATCTGTCATATTTGTTTTCTTTCATTTTCGTGTATGAACCAATAACTAGACATAAATAATATGTGTGCGAAAGAGATGTTGACATAATGATGGCTGAAAATTAAACAATGTTGTTGCCTGTGGAGATGATTTGTTGAAAGACTGAATGTATTTACAGAGTGAAGGCGTCACCGAGTTATGTCTTCTACAAGAAATCTGTCATGTTTGCTGAAAAGGAAACAAACCTTCAGATGGTATGTACGAAAGGTAAAGGTTTGGATAATAGCAAAAAAAGAAGACATTGTTGATATTACATGTAACCCAATACTGAAATAATAATGCAATGAAGATGCTGTAGTTTTAATTACTTTTACTGCCAATCATTTGATTCAACATTTAACTTGTATTTTTAATTACTGATAGATGGATAAATTAATTGATAGATAGAAGAATGGCTTAAATAGATAGATAGATAGATAGATAGATAGTGTAGAAATTGACATAGATAGATTGATAGATAGATAGATAGATGGATAATGGGTAAACTGTGATAGATGAAGATATAATTTAACTTGTATTTTTTAATTACTGATAGATGAATAGATAAATTAATAGATAGATAGAAGAATGGCTTAGATAGATAGATAGATAGATAGTGTAGAAATTGACATAATAGATTGATAGATAGATAGATAAACTGTGATAGATGAAGATATTAATATTTAACTTGTTTTTCAAAAACTGGTTGTAAAAGGTAGTGGAGTAGGATTTTGTTGGTATCAGCCAGACAGTGAGGTCTATCCCCTTTCAGTAGCACTAGACCAGGGAGATTGTTTTGTATCTGAGGTAGAATGTCACACTTTTACTAGACAGATCCAAGTTGTGCTACTCATGTGCTGAGTTGGCACTTTACCGCACAGATCAAATTACCCAATCTGTATTACTTGAGTTGAGTTGGTGAGGACTGGTGTTGAACCTAGAACCTTAATATTTCAAGGTGGGTGCTCTACTGATTGAGCTAAACCGGTTGTAATCTAACAATAATCCCAAGATAAGAATTAATCCTTTTGTTATCAGGTTGCTCAGAAACTCCAATAAAGATATCACTTTTGTGTGTATGGTTTTCCTTTTTGTTTATCTTTTCTTTCTTTTTTTTTCCTTAGAAGATTCCAAACACAAATAGTCTGTATTGTGCTATGAGATTTTTGAATATCTGCCAAAAGGATAATAAATCACACAAATTAAATATGCTTGATAAACTTAATTTGATTTTTTGATTTTGTTCTTGTTTTACGGCATATCAACCTCAATTGGTCATTTAATGCCGACTACGTTTTTGAAATGAATTGGTGATAATGTTTAATTTTCTAAAGATTTTTTTTTTGACATATTTTTTGTGAATGGAACTTTTAGATGATTCTTTTTAACATATATTTTTGTGTTTTCATTTTTTTTTTGGAAGATTTTTAGATTTTGTTGTAGATGTGTGCCTCTTTTATGTATCCGAGTAGTTTTTCTGGGTTTATTTGGTAGAATATCTGTTTTAGATTTGTTGTTTGGTAGTATTTTTTTCGTATTTGTTTTAGGTTGCTACATTCTGTTAAAATGTGTTTGATTGTGTAGGGTTTTTGGCATGGTATGCAATATGGGGCTGCAATTTAAACTTAAGGAAAAAATAAAAACACCAAACCAAAACAAGCACAAGAGATGCTTCCTTATATAATAGTTGTCTGCCAGAAGAAACAAAGTGCTTGTGACTTCCTATCTTCTTTTTCCCACAAAGACATAATCTTCATGTTGGCATTTAGCCACAAATGAAAAAGTCGAGAGTTAACGAACGCTAGCTCTGCGGTTTTAAACAAAGCAAAATCCCCTAACCTTACACAGATGACGCAATGCAAACGAACAAGAAAAATAAACAAGTGTTGAACATCTCCGTGCCCATCTTTGGTGATAGCATGGAATATGATTACATCAGCATGGATCAAAGTACAAAGTTGAGTCAAAAGTTTTGCAATATTTTGGTAATGTGAGGCACAATCCAGCTGTTCTGATAGTTTTTGCTGAAGTTGTTAAGATAAAGAACCACACTAATGCTGAGGTCGCCTGATAATCTCCAAGTGCTACTCGCCAGATTTGCCTCTATGATTTAGAACACTGCTATGGAATTCAAAAGTTTTGCAAAATTTTGGTAATGTGAGGCACAATCCAGTTGTTCTGATAGTTTTTCATGAGGCTGTGTGCATTGCTTCACGCCATGTAATTTGAAAACTGCACAGATGAATGTGCAATGTAGTCGAATTTGGGAACTTACGCTTTACAATTTCGAACTGGGCCAGAAGCAGCCAAAAACATGGACTGTAAGATGCCAAGCTCGCCTGATACTCTTCAAGTATTACTTCCTGAATTTGCTTCTATGGTTTGGAGCACTGCTATGGAATCAAAACATTTTGCAATATTTTGGTAATGTGAGGCACAATTCAGCTGTTCTGGTTGTTTTTGTCAAAGTTGTAAAGGCAAAGAACCACACTGGACTGTATGATGCTGAGCTGACCTGATACTCTCCAAGTGTTACTTGTTGGATTTGCCTCTATGATTTAGAGCACTGCTTTGGAATCCAAAATTTTTGCAATATTTTGGCAATGTAAGGTACAATTCAGCAGTTCTGGAGGCTTTTTCCGATGTCATTAAGGCAAAGAACCACACTTGATGGTATTAAGCTGAGCTCACCTGATACTCTCCAAGTGCTACTTGCCAAATTTGTCTCTGTGGTTCAGAACATTGCCTTGGAATCCATACTTTTAGGCCTGTCTGACCTTGCCTGATTGTTGAGGTTCTTGCATCCCAAGCAAAATTTCTTGAACCAACTGGATACTGTGATCAACTGTGCCTTCACCATTCGCACAACAAATGTTTTCAGTTGCTTTTGTGTCATTATAGCCCATTTCCAACTTTTATATCATTAGTTTCGAAATTAGACTACATTGAATGTTCATCTGTATGGATTTCATATCCCACAGATTGAACTGCATGTCAGCACACCAACTATCACAATACTACTAATCATAGTGGGTACCTTCCACTTGGGTCATATAGACTAATATCCTAATTCTTGTTGGTTTTCATGCATTCTTTCAGCTGGTCTGTTCTCTTGCCATCACTGGTTATAAAATAAGATATAATCATGGCTTTGTAATATATTTAGATTAATATCCTCATCTTTTTTGTTTTTATTACATTGTTTCAGCTGGTCTGATCTCCAATCCTCACTGGTTAGAAAGTGAGACATCATCATGAGTTTGTTATTTATTAAGACAAATGTCATGATTTTTGTTACTTCTTACACAGGATAAGGACTACCTATCTCA
>CM042170.1:42903177-42948177 GCA_023376005.1 Doryteuthis pealeii | reverse complement strand
TCATCATCAGACGGGTCGCACTATCAAAAGAAATCAAGGTAATTTTACGTTCAAGCTACCCCAGTCGTTTTCACCACAGAAGACCATACGCGTATCTGCCTTAGAAATAGGGAAAAGTCGACTTTTTCTCTCCTGTAAAAATACCCCCCCCCCTCTCTCTCTCTCTCTCTCTCTCTCTCTCTCTCTCTCTATTATATATATATATATATATATATATATATATATATATATATATATATATATATATATATATAGAGAGAGAGAGAGAGAGAGAGAGAGAGAGAGAGAGACTAAAACTGAACGAATCAATGATTGTCTGGGAGTGTTTAGTTTAATGATACGAAAATTATACTAAATTATTCCTTAGTTCTAGTATTGAGTTATGTTTGAAATAAATTCTATTTTAATTGGTTCTAAATAGTCGTAATAGGCAAAAACGACCCATCTCTTACTTCACATTCTGCCTATTACTTTCCCCCTCTCTATGTTTATCTTGATTACCTCCTCGTTATATATGTTAGTTTCTCAATGAGAGAGAGAGAGAGAGAGAGAGAGAAGAGAGAGAGAGAGAGAGAGAGAGAGAGAGAGAGAGAGAGTTAAAAACGGATTTGAATGTTAAGTTTCATAAGCTGACAACCCGGCTAATATCTTGGCCCTTAATAAATGTAAATTAAGTCAGACGTTCCCTTTCTTAGAAATCTTTCAAAATGATTTTAATATTTAAAAAATGCTCAAGCTGTATTTATTTATTTTTTAATTAATTCGCTTTGCAAACTCACTTTTCCCTAATCCCAGTTATCTACCGAGAGCTCAATGGGTGACCCATCCGGTCACGTTTTGTCTAGAATATATATATATATATATATATATATATATATATATATATAAGAAATCTGGTTAAATCCTACTTAACGAACATTCCACCATCATATTTCACCCAACCGAAAAAAATACTAAAAATCAAGGTATTAACCGAATTTAATGAAATTTTCAGTGTTGATACATTAATGAATAAAAGATTTAATGCACCAGTTATTGTATTTGATTTTTTTTTACATTTGTTCAGGTCAATTAATTTTGAACCACGTATGTTTGTGAATCTGTGTTACGCCTCAAACATACGTGGTTCAAAGTTAACTGACCTGAAAAATGTAAGAGTTTTCAAATAAAATAACTGGTGCATTATATTGTTTATTCATTAATATATCATTTTTTTTTCTTTCGCCCGGTGACATACGATGGTGGAATTTATGTCTGTTAAGTAGGATTTAACCAGAATTCTTATGCGAGCCATTCAGAAAGCACTGCGGGTCGCATGTAGACTGCAGACCGCCGTTTGCCTATGATTGATATAACACTTTCAAAAGAGTATCTATTTTCTGACCACCCATCATATCTGATGAATATAAAGTCCGATTATTGTGGGGAGATTTTGCTCATTCAAAAGAATATAGTTGTTTCGTTCATATAAGAAAATTGCGAAGATTTGCATCGGGAAGATACTAATTTGTTTGTTTCTTTTAAATTTTATTTTGGAGGCCCTGTTGTTCAGTACAAGAATTTTTTTGTAACCATATCATGTCGGGGTCACTTTTTTGCTGATTAAAAACAAGAAGACAAAAAAAAATGTTGATACCTTTTTTCTTTTTTAACAAATGCCGACCCCGGTACTCAAACACTTCTATGCCCTTTTTTATTATTATCATTATTTTTTCACTTGCTAATTTCAAAATATAAATAAATACGAGAATGGCGTGGTCTAAAATTTCATCGGGTGAAAAGTTCACATGATGACGACATATCTGCTGTTGTAGACTTTTCTTTAATAATCACAATGAAACAAACGTAAGAAGTGTACGAAAATGTTAAAAATAAACCCCATTTTGTAACATTTCATGAGAGTATCTTGGTCAGTCTATGAACTTTTCAGACGATCTTCGTAAGTAAGTTAAAAATAGATAAAAGTTTAAATCCTGAGCGGCGGCAGTAACATAGAAAAATAATAAACACAACTCCTACCCCGGCTATGGTTAGCTGAATGAGAACAGGATACCCCAGTGGACTGAATAAAGGGTTAGGTTCGAAGTTCCGTGATGGCTCCCGATTACGACAAGAAGGTTCCCGACTACGACAATAAAGTTCCCGAGTTCAAAAAGAAGGTTCCGAGAAGAAATACCCGAAGAATGCCGGAGGGCATATCGGCCGAAACGTTGTACAGATAACAATGAAGATGAGGACAATAGTCCGAATAACGCAGATAATACTAAATAAAAGTTATCTCTTTTACGCCTCTAGTATACATTTTGTTTTTGTTTACAGGTAATCTTTCTCAAATGTATACTTTAACTAAATTCCTTAAATTCTATTACAGAGGTGGCCAAACCGCGACTCATGAACCATATGCGACTATTTGACCTTTAATATCCGGCTTGTGGAAAATTCTAGAAAATTCGATTAGTCTTGAAATGTCTACCCGAATTCAAAGCAAGAAAGTGCGACTTAAATGAGAAATTGTAAAAAAACACGTCTGTCTTTACTATTCGTTTTTATTATCTGAGTAAATTTTGTTCCTCTTTGCGTCTCTCAAACATCTGAGCTTTATTATTTGTAGCTCTTACAGTAAGCAATTTTGGTCGGCCATGTTATTATCCATTTTTTGCTTTTTATTATATTACGTTTGCATCGATTTATTTTTCGACCCAAGAACTTTGTAGTCTAAAATACAAAACACCTGGGTAACAGTCCCCCCACAAAATAAAAATCTCGACAAATGAAAAAAAAGGACATATCCTACAAATAAATAAATAAATGAAATGTTTTAAAACTTACGTGTTCTCTACAGGGAATAGTATGAAACAGAATGCCTTAAATCTTACAAAATAGAATGTATTTTTATTTTTTACAACCGAATTTTATGACGTTTTAAACTATAAAATAGAAATCTGTAAAAAAAAGTTTATTCGTGACGTCATAAAAGAGTTTATTATAGATATTGCCGATATTGAACTCTTTTATGACGTCACAAATAAACTTGTTTTAAAGATTTTTATTTTTTACTATTGATTCAATATATTCGTTTCAAAACACCTTTTTGTTACCTCTGCATGCGAAAAGAAGTTTTTTTTTTTAAATCTACTGTTGATTTAACAATACATTCATTTTCGCAAACTATTTTTACCGTTAACAAGGAAAATATCATGTTCAAGTAGAAAATTTGCCGTATTTCAAAAACGTTAAAATATGAAATTTACATGCGTAACTAATACAAAGCGGACGTAGTTGGGGACATAGCATGTGAACCAAAATATTATTTACTGACCAATTGCTAGTCACTTTTATAAACCTTAAAAAAACCTTTCATTTCTATTCATCAAACATATATGAAGTAAATTCAATCTGAAAGATACCCTATGACAGACGATTCTCTGGTGAAGAAGAAGCAACAAAAGAGCCAAACGTGTGGATTTTTTTTTTCACATTCAACATTTCTTTTCTAGAATTTATACAACAGAAACAAGTGACTTTACCAGGTGAATAACTTGTAAGACAGAGTTAAAGAAATATCCATATATTGGGTTATTTCAAGACATAGTCCATTTTTCAGTTATATATATATATATATATATATATATATATATATATATACACACATTATATAAAATGTATTTTTGAATTTATCAATAAGTAGTTGGTGAAGGTCAGTTTCTTGTTCTGACAATCATCAACCAATGTGTCTATGCTATCTAATATATATATATATATGGAAATATGATGAGGAAATTAATCCGAAAAATGAAAAATGTTAAACTTTCATATATAAACGCACATAAAAAAAAATAACGGTAAATAACACTATATTCACACATTCACCATACACTTAACATTTTTCATCCTTACAAAATTTCTTTTGCATTGTCCTGATGATGGTTTATCATAAACCGAAATACTTAAATATAGACATATAGAATTTTTCCTTTGATCGTAACATCCTGTGTCTGTTATATTTTTGAAAACATTTTCTTCATATATATATATTCTACCAAACATACATAAAAGTATCCATATAATCAATTATACTTATACACATACATGCACACAAACATAGATAGCTGTGTGTGTATGTGTTTACGTGTCTGTTTTTGTATATGTGAGTGTGTGTGCATATGCATATCTGTGTGTTGAAACAGATACATTTATAGACAAATATGTTCATATAAATATCAAATCTGGATATAAAAATACCAAAATACAGGAAATAAAAAAAAAATTAGTTTAGTATACATTCTCATACAAAGAGATAAAAAAAGGATAAATATATATATATAAGTATGTACTGTACTAGTAGATATTCAAGTTAACACGGATACATAAGTAGACAAATATACATGCTTACATATATTCACAGAAAACAATAGACAACAGCATTTCATAATATTTCATGGCTAATACAACATTTAATTTTGCATTGAATTTAAATGTTTAATCGGTTTAAGAAAGAAAGAGATGATCTTTATAAATCCACCCCACCTCAAAATATGAAAACACCGGCCATGTTATGAGAGAATTAAAAAATATGGAAGACAGAAGTAAATCTGAAGGACAATCTTGTAGGTAATCAAAGTCATAGTAAGAAAAATAAGTTGTTGATTGTAGCCATGTCAGTACAACTGTATGGTTGCATCACTTGAACAGTATTGGCTGACCAGCAAAAACTTACATTCATCAGCTTCGTGTGGACACTGGATACTGTCTTGTAGATTTACTAAGAGCAATGACCGGTAGGGATGGATTGTGGGAGAGAGTTAGGCGAATCTGTGCTGTCAGGCATCCCTTGTGAGATGAGAGTTAAATAGAGTCGTATATATATTTACCAACCCCTCCACACGAGCAGGATGTGGCACAAGGTTAATTTCTTAAGAGGAATTTAACAGGTTTGAATTCAAAGTTTTCTTTCTAGACTGGTTACCTAGCCAAGGTTAAGAGCCCAGTCTGCCCTGCTATTTATACATAGCTGGAAAGAGAGTAGTTGGATGCATACCTTTCGCAAGGGTATTAGCTCTATGTGAAATGTAAACAGCTTAGTCCAGGATTTGAACTCTAACCCTTACACCACACACCAAGATCATATAGCTGCTTTTTGTAGAGTGCTGATTCCAAGATATTTTCAAAACAAGCATGCATAGTTCCCATATAAATTTTTCTTTGCATGTTTCATTAAATTTAAAGTTGTACAACTATACAATAATACTGACATGGCTACAGCTTGAAAGAATTCCTTTTTTATTTTATTATATCAGATTTCCAGATGGGTAATTCCATGTCAAATCATCAGAGCCATGTCACCCACTCCCTTCAATTTTTCTTAAATTTTGTACAGGTGTAGACTAGGTTAAAGTTATACAATCCCCCAAATTTGAGCTTCCAATTCGAAAAATTCACCGAATTATGTCGATTTTAAACTAAAAAAATTTGAGGTGGGGGGGCGAGAAAAATGGTGACATTTTGTAATCTATTTTTGTCTATAAAATGTGTTCTAGAGCTCCTATAACCCAATTTTTAGGAGATGGGGAGCTCTAGAACATATTTTATAGACAAAAATAGATTACAAAATGTCGCCATTTTTCTTGCTTCCCCCTCCTCAAATTTTTTGAGTTTAAAATTGACAACTCGGTGAATTTTTCGAATTGGAAGCTCAAATTTGGGGGATTGTCTAACTTTAACCTAGTCTACACCTGTACAAAATTTCAGAAAAATTGAAGCGTTTGGGTAACAATTCTATTTATTTTCTGATGATTTCACATGGAATTGCCCATATGGTTTATTAACCTATCAATAGCAGTACATGCTTTATCTATGCGTATGTTGACATCATTTTTAGTAGATGAAATTGCCAATTAATAAAGAGATGACAATATCTTTATGATATTAATTATCTACAGGCACTTTCTTTCAGAGTTTCAGTTGTTAATTATGTTAAATTACTTAAACCACATTTATATGCATTTTTTTTCCAAAAATTACAAATAATTATTTCCAAAAATTACAAGTAATTATTTTCTGGTGAAAGGTCTGTAAAAAGACAAGAATATCAGAAGAAAGAAAAAAAAGAAAAAAAAAAAGGAATTAGAGAAACAAACAAAAAAAAAGAATGAAAGATGAATATGAAAAATAAGAAAAACAAAAACAAAAGAAAACAGTTTAAAAAAATAAGAAAAACAAATTTAAAGAATTTACAAAATGAAAAAAATGAAAATAAAATTCAGGGATTTTTATATTGAGATATTCACATATATATTATAAAACACTGTTAAGTATAATATATAATGTAATAATATGAGAGTTTTGTGTTTAGTCAATGCAGCAAAGACTGTCACTCAGAGATTGTCCTGCTGAGCCACTTGTGCAGATGCAGATAATTTTTTCTTTTATGGACACTACACCATCATCCTATCATGGAGATATCAAGAGAAGAAACCTTTCTTTGGATCACCAACAGGCAAAAGTTTTCTATGGTGTTTAAGGTGTTTAATGTGTTCTAATGTGTTTAAAGTGTTCTATGGCCTTTAAGGTTTTGATGTGTTCTAATGTTGTTTAAAGTGTTCTATGTCTTTAAGGTTTTTGATGTGTTCTAATGTTGTTTAAAGTTCTATGGTCTTTAAGGTTTTTGATGTGTTCTAATGTTGTTTAAAGTGTTCTATGGTCTTTAAGGTTTTTGATGTGTTCTAATGTTGTTTAAAGTGTTCTATGGTCTTTAAAGTTTTTAATATGTTCAAAGGGGTTTTATATTTTCTATGACATTTAAGGTGTTTAAAGTATTCAAGTATAAAGATAAAACACCTATAGAAGGAACCTCAGCCTTCTATTCTCGGTGACCTCCAATAATGAGCGTGTTTGCTTTTACAATGATGTGTTTCTTGGCATGGATAAACCCGTCAAGCAAATATTGTTTCAGATCAGATACTGTCACAATATTTTCACCCGTCGAATCATTTTCCAAAAGCTTAATGCCCTGAAATCATCACATATCAATATTACCCTCCCCCACTCCAACACTCTCCCATCCGTGTCTCCCTCACTTCCCTCCACTAAGTAATAATCTATCACCTCTCTAACAAAAGCATCTGTAATCGCCTGTCTTCACTGATGGCCTTCGATCGCAACTTAGCAATCAACGTAATGGTTGAACCCTTTTTTCTCCTCAATACTCTCACTCCTCTAGTTTGTTTTCTTTTTTGTTAATCTTATTAATGAAGTAGATATTTTTTTTCTGTTAGGTGGAGCGGCTGGTCTATGTACAAACATTGATACATACGAGCTGAGGGCGCTTCTTAATGGGCCTGGACTCACAATAAAGCGAGTAAAAGTAAACATTTGAGAGATATTATTGATGTATGAATGGGTAAACTAACAGAGAGTCAAAAGCTTTATTATTATGAATTGATTATTATTATTATTATTATTATTATTATTATTATTAAACCATGTCTAATATCAGCATAATTAAATAGGAGTTAAAATTGATCTCATGTAGAGAATATCAAAGTTATTCAATAGGTTTTATATATGGACTGTAACAAAAAAAATAAAAATAAAAAAAGATTTTTCTATAAAAAACAAAACATCTACATTCCAAGAATTGTTCAGACTATTGAATCCGACATTCAAAGTGTTATTGTCATAACCAGTGTGGTTTCAATAATTTGAACATATTTTGAAATAATGGTTACTCTTTCTAAAATTATAGAAAAAAAAAAAAATTACAAATTTAGAAGTCATGTGTGACTTTGTTATTACTTTATTACTATTATTTTTCCATCTTATTACTATTGCTTTTTATCACAACCCTCTGTATCTATATACACTTCATTATTACTATTACTTATTTAGAAGTCATGTGTGACTTTATTATTACTTTATTACTATTATTTTTCCATCTTATTACTATTGCTTTTTATCACAACCCTCTGTATCTATATACACTTCATTATTACTATTACTTATTTAGAAGTCATGTGTGACTTTATTATTACTTTATTACTATTATTTTTCCATCTTATTACTATTGCTTTTTTATCACAACCCTCTGTATCTATATACACTTCATTATTACTATTACTTATTTAGAAGTCATGTGTGACTTTATTATTACTTTATTACTATTATTTTTCCATCTTATTACTATTGCTTTTTATCACAACCCTCTGTATCTATATACACTTCATTATTACTATTACTTATTTAGAAGTCATGTGTGACTTTATTATTACTTTATTACTATTATTTTTCCATCTTATTACTATTGCTTTTTATCACAACCCTCTGTATCTATATACACTTCATTATTACTATTACTTATTTAGAAGTCATGTGTGACTTTATTATTACTTTATTACTATTATTTTTCCATCTTATTACTATTGCATTTTATCACAACCCTCTGTATCTATATACACTTCATTATTACTATTACTTATTCTACTCCATCTTATTATCTGTCAGAACATGTTTCAAAATAGTTGTCAAACATGACAGGAATTGGTGCAAAATCAGAAGGGAATGATATTTTAAACTGAAAATAAAAAAAGATTAAAAAAATGAAAACAACAGAAAAAATAAATAACAAAAAAGAAAAAAGAATAATGAAGCAAAAAAAAAAAAAAAAAAGGAAAAATTATAAATTATTGAAAATAAGAATAAGAAACAATATGAATCTTTTTTTTTTTTAGAAAGAAAAATATGAATAAACAAAATCAATGAAAAAAAAATCTCAGCAGACGGTTTTATGAAAATGAGGGTTTATATCTACAAGGGAAGTAACTCTGGAAATATTACAATAGCCCAACGTTTTCATTTTTTTTTTCTTTCATTATTTTTTTTTTTTAACTGAACCCTTTCATTGCTATATTTTCTAATTTTTTGGGGGAAAAATCTGTTCCCCAAAATAATACTTTAAAACTTCAAATCATCACATAATAGTGTAATAATCAATGAAAATATTATGAAATGTTGAAAATACAGACCAGAAAACAGAACATAGTATATATGGTAATTTGAACATTAGCTACATAAATGAGAGTAACTTCCCCTTGTTTCTTTTACTTTGAGGAAGCCTTATGTTTTGGTCAACCATTTTATTTCACTGTAAATCTACACTGAAAATATGAATTTGTTCAAATCAATACAACTGCATGTTTTAACATTAAAAAATATCACAAAATGTATTCTTAATAACAATTAAGTTCATTTCAAATAATGTGCAAGCACAATTAAGAACACATTTTATGATATCTTTGTGTTAAAACATACAGTTGTATTGATTTGAGCAAATTCATATTTTCAGTGTAGATTTATGGTGAAATGAAAATAGTCGATCAAAACATAAGGCTTCCTCAAAGTGAAAGAAACAAAGGGAGGTTACTCTCATTTACGTAGCCAATGTTCAGATTACAGTAAAAATACAGCACTGAAAGGGTTAAATTACCTAAAGTTAATTACTACTCAGTTAATGATCTGAATTTAGGGTGGCTCAAGGCCACAGAAATGCAGAGAAGATGCAACTCAGTACAGAAGTAATGATCTATGCATTAATTAGTTAACCACTGCACAATAATAAGACATCCCAATTTTGTTAATGAAACAATGAACATAAGTTTAAGACATTTTTTTAGTAGGTCCTTAGAAATATCTCTCATGCTATCACAGGTTAATACAGTGAAAAAACCCAAAAGATTCTTTACCTTATCATAACCTAAGAAACAATTCAAGTACAAAAAAAATCTATTAATAATGTCTGTAACTGAAACTACATTACATTACCCAAAATTGTCAATATATAGAATAAAGAACAACCTTGTATTATATACACTCACAATTTGAGCATGCAACTTAAGATGGTCCTCATTGTTCTTTAAAATAAGTTTTAATGAATACATTCTCAGTATCATATATTTATAGTTTGTTTTATTTTAATATATGGCCGGGGTTAGCTCAGTCGGTAGAGTGTTCAACTAGAAACCACAACTCAGCGTATGAGTAGCACAGGGATCTGTGCGGTAAAGTAAGGAGCTGATGGTAGGTGTGGCGCTCCACCTCAGATGCTAAAAAACAATCTCCTTGGTCTAACGCTATTGAAAAGGTCATAGACTCCTTCGCTGACTGGCTGATACCGACTTTAGGCTGCCCCGTCGACTTTACTTTACTTACTTATGGTACAATCTCTCTGCAATTGAATTTTTAACTCCTGCCCTCTCAGGCAATATCTTTAAAAAATTTAATTTTTACACTGCTCAAAGAGCTTTTTTTTTTTGCAAGTAATAATAATATTTCAGTAGATTTTAAGGGTTTAGCAAAGATCATATAATCAGATTTATCCCCATTAAACTTTATAGATAAAATTAATTATTGATATTTAGAACCGATTCCATATATGGGCCCAATATTTGGAAATTTGTAATCTTGTAATCTTTTATTTGATATTTGGATGATTTGTGTAAGAGGTGTAATAAAGCGGCTACAAAGCTACTTTTTTATGGATGATGCTTCCAAGATTTCTTCAAGACAACATGCTGCATCATTGTGTAGTGGAGTTTAACAGGTTTGAATTAAGGGTTTCCTTCTCCTAGATTCGTTGCCTAGCCAATGATAAAGAGCCCAGGCTGACATACTATTTACCCATAGTTGGAGGGAGAGTAGTTTGGATACGTACGTTTCTCAAGGGTATTGGCACTATGTGAAATGCAAACAGTCTCGTCCAGGATTTAAGCTTGTGTCGAAGAGTCCATTTCCTATGACTCTAGTCATTACACTACCTACATCGACTAAAACAGAGTTTATATAATTAAATTATATATATCATTTTTGTGTGAGTGATGGTTTGTTGCTTATTTTCAAGCAGTGATAGATGAATTCATAACTCAGCAAAACTTTAATATTGATATTCAATTTATGCAGTATATTCACTTTAAAGGTAAGTAAAAATCCACCTACATTACTCTCACTAGCAAATATATGCACCCACCGGGTACAAGTATTTAAGTTTTAATGTGATAATAAAATACCAAGAAAAAAATCTAGATGGGAACTGCATGAATGCAGTACATTTTAAGGCTCCTTATACGATTAACAGAACTGACTGAAAGCCTTCTACTGCTAAAATTAATAATAATGATAATAATAATGAAATTTATTGTGTACAGTGCTCAGGTGCACCACAACTCATCAAAATCTCACATATAGTTTTATGGTTAAACCTTTTTATAACCCAGCTTTATAAAAAGGGTAACTGTGAGTTCTTTAAGTGAGAATAAAACAAGTCAACTCTCTTTGATAACAACTGAATTTTTATTTAAAAAATTTCCCGCCTGTTGGTGTATGTGTGCATGTCAAGTATTTGTGTATGTTGATGACCGGTAGTGATTCAACTTTATTTATGGGATCACAGCATATAGTACATAGAATAATGTACTAATATCATGAACATGAATAGCATACAGTAATAATATACATGTATGTGTGTGCATTAAGGTCTTATATGGCATAATTAAGTAGGAAGCGCGTGGTGTAATGGTTAAAGTCATGGGAAATGGACTCATCGCCCCGAGTTCAAATCCTGGACGTGGTAATTGCATTTCACTTAGCGCTAATACCCTTGGGAAAGGTATGAATTCTACTCTCCCTCCAGCTATGGGTAAATAGTAGGGCAGACTGGGCTCTTTAACCTTGGTTAGGCAACCGGTCTAGGAGAAGGAAAACTCTGAATTCAAACCTGTTAAACTCTGCTTAAGAAATTGACCTTGTGTCACATCCTGCTCGTGCCGAGGGGTCGGTAAATATATATATGGCATAATTTTCTCTCTCCATGAGAAAGAAAACAGACATGATAGCTGAAATATTGGATGCTGATTTTCAAAGCCATTCAACAACCCCTTCTTTTAGTGAATATATTTAAGTTAGAACCCTGACCCCAAACATTGCCTTGCAGGAATGTGTTAGTATGTACTATAAGTTCAGTGACTGTTTGTTACCATTTGGAGATGAAATTGATACCCTTTGATCTACTTAGTGGAGAGGTTTATTTAATTTTGGTTGAGGAATTTGGCATTTCTTATGTTTATACAAAATTGGGTAGCAAGAAGAAATAAATAATCTCTTCCTTATTGTGCAAAGGATGCCTGCCATAGGTTTCATCTTACAGTCGGCTCCACCCACTGTCAAAATCTTTCATACAAACATGGTATTGGTACACAATTAAATTACCCCCCCCCCCAAAAAAAAAAAGAGCCAGATAGAATTTTTGGATGTACTGTACATGAGAGATTTAAATAAATAATTTAGATGTAAATAAATGTGGGTTATATCTGGATTGACTTGAAAAAAGCTTAGAATATATATACATATATATATGAATAAAGAAATAACAAAAGATTTAGAGATTTAGCATTATAGTCTATTTCAGGGAGCTTAGACAAATAGTCTAAATCTCCCGACTCATCAGATGCGAATGAGAAGATCATTCGCATCTGATGAGTCGGGAGATTTAGACTATTTGATTTTAAAAATTTGTTAGAAAATCACATATGTGAAAAATTGTCCTGGATACTTTTTTTCTCACTTAATACTTTTTTCATCAATATATTTTTGTCCAGAGAGTTATTTAGTATTAATAAAAAAAACTATTAATAAAAAGTTTTTTCCATAATACTTTTTTTTTTCCTTAATACTTTTCCTTTTTTTTTTCAATAATAAACAACTGAATACTATCTGGATAGATCTTTCTATTTGCTGATGGTATAAAGTAGGATTTTACTAAAAATAAGTTCTTTTCTTTGGCATTTATTGTTTTTCAGCAAGATTTATCAGCTGAAAGATGGGTTTAAATGTTTGATATAAACCTTTTAAAGGAATAAAGAAAAAAAGAAAGCAAGAATAAAAACAGATTTTGGATTAAGGTGATAAAAAGAGGGAACACTTTTTTTAAGAATAGAAAGAGAAGAGGAGGAGGAGGAAGAAAATGATAGAAAAACTTTCTTTTCTTGATTAACTTCAAAATCAAGAAAATATTTTGGTAGATTAATATAAGTAGTAAGTAGATCATTCAACAAGACCATATATATATATATATATATATATATATATATATATATATATATATATATAGGTTTTAGTATTTGATTATGAATTGTATGCTTTATTTAGATAAAGAATAATATAAGTAATTATATTTGTCAGTATATATTTTTTATATTTATAGATTATGTATTTTTCTATATTTATAGATTAGATTGATGCAAAGTTTCTAGCATATGTGTGTATGAATGTGTATGTGTGTGTACTAAATGTGACATGTATTTATGATTTATAAGTAACTATGAAGTTTAAACAGTTATTATATAAATTTTGACTACCTGATTTCTAATAAGTTAAATTGCATGCATTTTATTGTTTTAGTTGTGATATGAGTCAATGTTCAAATGTTGTCATATTGAATAAAGGTCATTTTTATAATTTTAGGTTCGTCAATTTTCATAAAATTTGTGTTTAATAAAAATCAAGATAGATAATCCACAAAAAAATTATAAGCAAAAATTTGGAGTAATGACAAATGATAACACAAGATTTTGGAAAGCTTTATTCTACTTAGAATAATTGGTATACTTACTAAGAGTTTATATAGTCTAGTATTCCCTAGAGAGTTCTCGAAAGGGGAGGTAACCATAAATTAAGGGAGGTAACTCAATTACTTATTACATTTGGATGATGATAGCCTTACACTGCATATACACATATACACAGTCATATATACATGCATCTATACACACATGCACATATATATATATATATATATATGAGAAGTAAATACACAAACGATGTGTTTTGATATGGCTTTTTTTAGTCGACAATTTTTGGGAGAATATGTGCTTAATTGAAGTCGTACCTAATTTTGAAAAATTAATTATCAATTAATTAACTTTCAAAATTAGGTATGACTTCAATTAAGCACATATTCTCCCAAATATATATATATATATATATATATATATATATACACATACACACTGCATATACACAATAATATACACATATATACACACACACTGCATATACACATATATATACACATATACGCTGCATATATACATATACAGTCATATGCCCATGCATACACATGCATGTATACATACATATATACACACATGCACATATATATACATATACACATATTAACACACATACACACATATATATATACATATACACAGATTAACACACATACACACATATATATATACATATACACAGTCATGTATACACACATATATAAAAATTTCAGATGTGTATACACATTTTAATTTTACTTTGATTTTAATAGCTTACTTATTGAAAATAGTTTACTTGATAAGATAAAACAAATTAATTTAAAATCTTTTCCCAAAAACTACAAAAAGTGACCTTTTCACAATATTCAAACACTGACCATGAAAATTGATTTTTAGCATGACTTATTCTAGCACGACTTATTTTCATGTTTGAAATTTCCCAACTACCTCCTCCTCCTTCTCCTCTTTTCATTCTTCCGCCTCCCACCATGGTCACTGAAGCTTTTTCCGTTTCCTTTAGTCTCTTGTCTTCCCATGATTCCCACCTGACCGTAACGCTCACATTCAATTTACCCTCAGATTGCTTATCTGCTGCTTCGCACAGTTTCATTGCAAGTTGCTCAGCATATTGTTGGACACTTGAGTGTCGGTGCACAAACATGCACTTTGAGCAACCATTACGTCTGCGTCCTAATAATGGCACAACCAAAATTGCACAATTAATACAAAAAAGTAACAAACATTAACAAAATTTGTATTATCTAAATTTTTCAGACTGTTATCCTCATCTTTATTGTTGTATACACGGGTTAGCTTAGTTTGTCTAGAAACCACAAGGTTCCTAGTTTGATACCGGCCCTCGCCAGCTCAGCGTATGAGTAGCACAGGGATCTGTGCGGTAAAGTAAGGAGCTGATGGTAGGTGTGGCGCTCCACCTCAGACGCCAAAACAATCTCCTTGGTCTAGCACTAGTGAAAAGGGGATATACTCCCTCGCTGATTGATACCAACTCTAGGCCACCCCGACGACTTTACTTTACTTACACATTGTTTTGTTTGAAAAGCCTTCTTCAGGTGTTTCTTGTTAAACTCAGGAACCTTCATGTCTTAATCGGGAACCTTCATGGAACTTCAAACTGACCTCTTTATTTAATCCAGTTGAACACATGATGCAACGGATATAAGCGTTGAGTTGTACAGTTCTAAGTTACAATCATCTTATTGAAGTCAGTCAGTCTACTATTGGTTTGAACAATGTGACTGGCCAAGCACAACTGAACCAGTGTCAAGACAACTGGTACTTATGGGAATTCAGAACAGTCCACTCAGGCATTTGGGTGATTCCATTCCCTGAGTCCTGATTGACTGCTTGGTTTGTAGGATCCTCTGAGGCTCCATAAATCCTGCCATTTTGCAGTAGTCTTTGCAGCAAACCAGAATCGTATTTCAGTTACGACTGCTTGCTGTCTTGTCAATTCAACGGTAATTGGACTTAGTATTATTCTACATCTCCCCTTCCTCCCCCTCTCCCATTGCGCGAGCGTATTGGCTTTTGAGGAGAAATTAGTTCCTTTCGGCCAGGCTGATTACAGGGGAGCAATCTTGACAATGCTCGGGGTATTTTCGTCGGCCTTGGTTTTGGGGGCGGAGTGACATTGGGTAAGGCCAGGTCCCTAGTGTTGAAGTGTGGGGTGTTAGAGTTAGAGCTAATGGGATCAAGCATAGCACTAGGCATTGGTGTGGGTTTGGGTTTTGTGATCAGCTTTTTCAGGAAGCGTTGGTTTCTGAGTGTGATCCTACCTGATCCGTCCACTCAGAGCCGGTAGGATCACACTCAGAAACCAACGCTTCTACATCGTATTATTCTACACATCTGTATGTTGCAGGTTCAATCCTGACCCTGGCCAATAATAAGATAGAATACTTAATATAGTTTAACACCTGTAGATGGTCATGGCTAACGGGATGAGAACCATCGACCCTAATGGATTAAATAAAGGGTTAGGTTTTGACAAGAAGGTTCCTGAAAAAAAAAAATGAGAGCAACAGTCTGATAAATCTAAATAATACAGATTATCAAGCCTAATTTTAAAAATTCAGAAAAACAGTAACAAAAGTAATGGGAAAAAATCATCTCAAGAATTATTATTGGGTTTTTGGGATTTTTTAAAAGTTAAAGACAATTTTTTAGGAAATATTTGGAAAGCATTTTCAACACTTATCCATTTATTCAAAGAACAAATCTGAAAACTCTTTGAGGAATAAGATTAAATTTAATTCTTCTTTTGATTTCAGTTTTGGTTTCTTTGTTTAATGGCATATCAACCTATGTGGATTATTTAATACCAAAGCTATCCTTGTAAAATAAGTCCTTTGTATGATGTCTAACTGCATCTAGTGATGAAGTTCAATTATGGTGCTTTGGGGAGTGTGGTATATCTCTTAATTGTCATTACTCCTGGGTCCACTCTGACCTGGAATGGTTGTACCTTTTAGGGTCCCACTATGGCTTAAATAGATCAAAATTAAGTTAAAAAAAATTTTTTTAAATTATTAAAAAAAAATTGAAAACCCAACAACAATGAATAACACAAAAACGTCTTTGGCATAAAATAACCCAAGGGCTGACATGCTGTAAAATCTAACCAACCAACTAATTAACTAACATGTAAAAAAAGTAAAGTTGGTGGAATCAGAAAACGAGGGAGTCTATCCTCTTTTCACTAGTGTTAGACGAGGGAGAATATTTTTGAATCTAAAGTGGAGTGCAGCACCTACCACCAGCTTGCCATTTTACCACAAATATAAACTGTGCTACTCATGCACTAAGTTGGTAAGGGCTGGTATCGAACCTAGAACCCTGGGATTCATAGGTGGATGCTCTACCAACTGAGCTAAACTGGACCCTAACTGAGCTAAATGAGTGGTGGTGTTATTTGCTTCAACATAAGAATTCAACTTGATAACAGAATTCACTAAAGAAAGGAAACCACTGCATTTGTAGTAATGATCTGCGAGACTAGCTTGTTAACCATTACTCTACTGTAAAGGATTCTTCTGCTTTAGGGAATATTATGTAGAACAAGAGGGAAGGTATAGCTCAGTTGGTAGAGCATTCGACTAGGAACCACAAGGTTCTGAGTTCAATATTAGCCCTCGCCAACTCAGTGTATGAGTAGCACAGGGATCTGTGCCGTAAAGTTAGGAGCTGATGGTAGGTGTGGCTCTCCACCTCAGATGCCAAAAACAATCTCCTTGCTCTAGTGCTAGTGAAAAGGGGATAGACTCCCTTTCTGTTTGGCTGATACTGACTTTAGGCCACCCCGACAACTTTACTTAATTAGAACCAAAAAAATTCTAGTCTTTATTTATTTGAAGGTATTATATTTTTTATGCATTAAAAAAATTGATTTGCATTTTTAAAGAATTATGAAAAGTAGCTTTCCAAATATTGTCCCTTTAATAATTTGAACCCTTTCGCAGGCAAAGTCATATTATTATCCTTCAGTGACAGCTTAATGTAAGGCATTTTTCAATTGGCAGCTTTCAATGTTAATATATAGAAATATTGCTAGGAGGCCCCATTGTGGTGTAGGATAGTGTAAAGATTGTTTTTCAAAATATCATAATTAAAAGTGAATGCTTTATTTTTTTCTTACCATTGTATGAGAATGCACAATTGCTGATAAATAATCATGTTTTGTTTTGTATTGTTTTGATTTTTTTGACTGTTGTCCTCATCTTTATTGTTATATACACAATCAATTCTCAAACTTGGGAACAGTGAAAAAATTCAAAAGAATACAAATTATCAAGCCTCATCTTAAAAATTCAGACAAATATTTTTGTTTTGGTTTTTGTAAATATGATTAATTGACCTGTTTGAACATATAATTCAGCCACACTACAAGGATTTAAAAAAATAATCTGCCTGTAAAAGGGTTAAGATTGGGAAGAAAAACAAAAAAAAAAAACAACAAAAAACACACAAAAAAAATCCTTCCATTTGGATTTTCACAAAATTTCAAAGAATTATGTAGAACTTTTTATTTCTATTTTCTGAAAGAAAGACATTATTTATTTATTTTCACAATGATTATTTTTAGAAAGTCAATTTTTTTAGAGAAATTTTTTTTCAGGTGTTTAGAAGTAAAATATTAATATTATATATTATGTATCATCTATATATCCGAGTTTGTATTTAAATTCTAGGAATTAAAATATAAGCAAATTTCATTTTTTTATTTATAAAAAAAAATTGGAAAATAGCAGTTGTGCATAAATTACATATTTTTTTTTTAGAAACAAAATTTAATGTTATTAGGAAATGGATAGTTTTTTAGGCATTTGATAATAGGTATATTTGTGTAAAATTTTATGTCAAGGCTGGCTAGGGATTTATTCAATTTGTTTATCATCATATATATATTATATATATATATATATATATATATATATGTATGTCTTTCAGTTTTTACTGGAACCCAAACTATTATTGGAAGAGTGGTTTAAAATAACTGTTTATAATATAATATAATAAATATATAAAGGTATTACATATCTATTTTATTTGGTGACAAAAACATTACGACCATTTTTGGTTTATTCATAATCGTCAGGTGAAGATCAAATCATTTGTAAATCTTCAACGATTACTTAAACCAAAATGGTGTGAAGTAATTTGTCACCAATTAGATAGTATTACCAAATTTATTTATTATATTATATATATATATATATATATATACAGTTTTAAAATGTCTTTCTTTTCAATCCATATCATAAAATAAAAGATTCTGCCATAATTCTTTTGTAGCATTTAGTAACAAATAACAACAATCAAAATAAAAGAGAATGAATCACAGATTTATCTGTTAAACACTGGAATCTGAAAAAAAACTGACATGATCATTTTATTTAAGGTTGGTTATTCTTCGATGCTGAATATTGTTGTATATTCCTCCATTTTGTTTTTTTTTTAATTTTCTAAAGACAAAAAATTTTGTTGAAAAAGTTAAGAAAAATGAAAAACTTGAAAATTATTTTATGAGAAGAAAATAGTCAGGATGAATGAAGAAATCCTGGGGAAAATTATTAGAAAAATTGAATCAATTAAAACAAAAACTGAAACAAATAAAAGAATTCAAAATAATTAATTCAACTTAATTTGGTGTGAAAAGTTAGAACTAAATGTGACCATATTTTAAAGTTTTGATAAAAGGCAATAGAAAATATCACTTGTTCCAAATAAGAAAAATATATATATATATATATATATATATATATATATATATATATATCTTTGTTTTTGAATATAGCTGCATATATATATATACATATAAATATTAGTCTATCCTTTCATTTTTTTTATTTTCACTGTGGTCTGTTGGAACACCAAAATCACTAGTTGGTAAATTCATTTTTCTTGTTAATTAAAACTAGGTCTGGTCTTCTGAGTGTGATTTTACCCAACCACTCCACCACAATCAGTATGTGATACAATGTCAATTTCTAAGTGGAGTTGAGCAGGTTTTAATTCAATTTTCCTTCTCCTAAACCGGTTGCTATACCAAGGTTAAAGAGCCCAATCTGCCTACTATTTACTATCCATTTCTATAAGAATACTTTTACTACTATTTACTATAATAGCTGGGGAGAGCATAGTTGAATGCATACCATTTTTAAGGTTTTTAGTGCGATATAAAGTGAAAACTACCTCATCCAGGATTTGAACTCAGGTCACTGTGTCCATTTCCTATGATGATAACCATTACACCATGAGTTCCTCATTTATTGGTCAATCTCTTTTCTGTGGTGTGGATCTATGTTTCATTTTAATAATTTGTAACCAATCATGTTAATTTTTTAATTGATCCAAATATTGTAAAATAGGTATTCTTAGAATAATAATAACGAAGGTATTTATATCAGTCATTTGTCTTGCAGTCATTTGACTTCTTACCAATTCTATCAGAATACTTCTACTAGTGTAGTTATTTACTAAGCTTAGTTTAGTTGCAGCACAAGGCTAGAAGTATAAAAATAAAACCCCTAATCTATCTCACTAACTATTACACCATGGTAGGTGCCCTTGCTTCTGCTATTGTGTATGATATTATCCAGACACTATTGTATGTGTGTTTTGTAATATACAAACATGTATGTTACAAAATACACATATGTTTTAATGTCTCAATAATAAATGTTTTCATTAAATATTTTACATAATACAATTTTAGCATTCAGAATATAGCAATGCCTATTTTTGTAAAAATCAAGTTAATTTTTTTGATCACAAAGATTGTAAAATAGGTATTCCAAGAGCTTCTAATAGTGTGTAGTTATTTACTAAGCTTAGTTTAGTTGCAGCACAAGGCTAGAAATATGAAAATAAAACTGAGATAGACACTAATGTATGTGTGTTTTGTAATATACAAACATGTATGTTACAAAATACACATATATTTTAATGTCTTAATAATTATTCTCCCTGTTTAATGTTTTCATTAAATATTTTACACAATACAATTTTAGCATTCAGAAATATAGCAATGCCTACCAAATATTCTTTGGCAAAGTCTTGATTCTGAACCATTAGTTCCTTGGTCCTTAATACAATCAAGCACAAAATACATTCAAATTTTAATTCAGCATGCAGCCATCTTTGTTTAAAGCTATCCTATCATTCCATTAAAAGAAAGGCTGTTATCTTAAACCTTTTATAATTTGTATCTGATGGGATCTGTATAAGTCCAAAATATCAAATTTCTCCTCAAATAATAAACTCACTGTCAGAAGGGCTTAGAGTACACTGACTGTATCCCCGCAGAGGAGTAAGACATCCTCAAAAATGGGTGTCCTACGTTTGACACTAAATTGAACCTGATGGTAATGCTGGAGCTCTGGAGAGTGTGGACTATCCCTTCATTGACATTACTCTCAGGTCTACTCTGACCTAGAGTGGTAGTACTAGTTACGGTCCCATCTATGGGTCAAATAGATCTGTTTAAAAATTATGTAAACACATGTGTAAACGAAAGCAAAAAATGTAAATACGAACATACAATTAATGAAACTCCCTAACCTCTAAGCATAAAATGACCCTAAATGGATTAAAATCAATCAATCAAAATTAATATTTTTAAGATAAATTACTATTTTCTCCTTTTTTTTCTATTCATATTAGATAGTAATACTTGGTGCTATACAACAAAATATAAATTGTTACTTGAAGCTATAATTATTTACTAAGGATTATTATCATATCAGTTACTTGAAACCATAAATCTGTGTGATGTTTATTAAATAGAAATAATTGCTTGAAACCATACTACTCAATGCAAATTATTTGTACTTGATAGGAATACTTGATATCATATAAATGTGTACAAAAACTCTCAAGAAATAACTAAACAAAAAAACTAAAAATGAATGTACAATGAACATGATTCCCTAACTTCAAGGCATAAAATAACCTGACTGGGTTGACATGCTGTTAAAATCAGTCAATCAAACTCTCAAGTTAACTTGAAATGAACTATAATCATTATAAATAATTCTCAACAGGACTTCTGAATATGAATGGTAAAATAACCTGAACATACTGTTAAAATCAGTCAATCAAACAATATAAAAGATCTATAATTAAATAGAAATAATTGCTTGAAACCATATGATTATTAGTATTAGATAGGAATGCTTGAAACCATATAACTGTGTGCAAACAAATTATTATTAAATAGAAATAGTTATTGGAAACCATATGATAGTTAAAATAATTTCTATTAGATAAGAATATTTGATATCATATAACTATGTGCAAAACCTCTTAAGAGACTACACAAAAATCTGAATATGAATATAGAATGTATGCAATTCCCTAACGTTTAGGTATAAAATAGCCCAACAAGTTGAGATACCATTAAAATCAATCAATAAATCAATCAAACAAAAATGTATTTGCTATTCATAATGATTTCCTGTTTTCTTTCTTTTTGTTATTGATAAAAATGTTTAATTTATTATTACAAACAATTTAGAAATCAGCTCCGATAAATTTCTTCAATTTTTTTGTTTTTCACAATAGTTAAAAAATATCTTGGTTGCCAAATTAAATTCTAGTTTAAGACAATAAACTCTATAATAAAAGAAGAAGAACCCAATTTATGACTGGACTAAAAAGATTTGAGGGTGGACCTGGGAGTAATGGTGATGAAGAGGTACTTGACACTCTCCAGAGTTCCAAAATTGGAACTTCATTACTAGATGCAGTTTAACATCATACCCAGAACATCCATAAGAGTATGTTGGTCAGCCTAAGAACATTTTAGTCAATTCTTGTAGATGTAAAAAAGAAATCCATTCACAAGATTTTACCATATTTGGCCAAAGGATACCCTACATCAAATGTTGGGGCTATAAGAATAACCTTGACGAATCCCAGAAAATAAGTTTTTAATAGTGTTTTCTAAGTGAAAGAAGACTTCTATTACATAGTCAAATGTATTTCTAGTGTAAGGCATGAAAAGAAAAACTCCTTAATCCTTTTTAATGAATGTAGTATAATCCCAAGATATACTTGAGGAAGGTCAAGGAACATACCATTCAAAGTTTTCAAACAATAAAGATTAGGATTGATTGATTGATTTTTCATTATTAAATTATATCATTTAATCAGTAAAAATCAAAAAGTGAATTTTGTGCTTTTCCTTATTATAACAAATAAAAGTGAATGCACAATTTTAATGCTCAAGGACATCTCTTTTCTGAGTTATAAATCAACAAGTACATACAAAAACAGACGTAATTTTTTCTTTAACATGATAATTCCGTATTATATGCATAAGGATTACTTCCAAATTTTTAGACAATTTTATATTAACATATCCACTTTTATATGATGGGATAAAAGAGAGAATTTTAAAAATTGAAATTAGAAAATTATTTTCATTTATTTTTGTAAATGATGTTGAGAATAATTTTATTTCTTCTTGATAAAGATAAAGTATCAGTTCTAGTCTGTTCAATAATTAAAAAAACAAAAATCAAAACAAAAAAAAACATACACAAATAACTTTTAACTATAGTATAGACATTTTAGATTATTCTATTAAAAGAAATTCAACTATTTATGATTTAAAATATATTTTAGATATACTGAAAAGTATATGATTATTAATCTGATTTTACTTATACGGTACTATCTTGACTTCCGAGATTAAATCACACAGATTATAACTCAATTTCCTTGTATACCAAATCAATTTTCCTCATTGGAATAAACTGGAATTCCATTAATTTGTTCCAACTCCACCTGAAACACCCTAATGTTTTATGTTTTTTTTTCTTTAAATAAAAAATAGCACTGTATTGTATAAAAACATAATAAAATAGAATGTAATGAATTATGTGCTGTAATATGTTTTCATATTTATTTTTATAAATAATATTTTTCTTTGGCATAATGAATTTGGAAACTTAAATGTTTTTAGTGAGCTTATTAATGTGTATCCAAAAACGACTAAGTAACAACTTGTAACCTGGAAAACTCCTAAGTTGGATCACTCATAAGTCAAGATACACTGTGAATAAGCATACCCTAGCAATCTTTTGTAATTTATTTTTCTAAACAAAGATAAAAAAAAGTTTAATATTTCTAGTGGAACATTATGCAATCAAATTGGATATCATTAGGTTTTATTTATTACAAAATTCTACAGCATTGAAATTCTGTAACCAAAAATAAAATCGCATAAATCTATATAAGGGTGTACCTATTTTGGGACAGCTAAATATTAATATTTTTGAGTGTAGAGTATCAAATCTGTGGAGTTTGTTAATAAATAATGCTTAATGATATCCGTTTTTATTGTATCATATTTCACTGAAGATAATAGAAATCTGCTACCTTTGATTTAGAACAAAATTAAGTTTGAAATAAAACTTGTTTGGAGGGGATCTACTCTTGGAGCATTGTGTGTGTGTGTGTGTGTGTGTGTGTGTGTGGATCATGTGCGTATAAGGTGTGTTGTGGGTGTATTTGGGGGTATCAAATGTACGTAAGGGGGGGGTGTAAATATGGTGTTTATAAACTTTCATGCTATCAACAGAAAGACAAATCTTTGTTTATGTTGTTGATTTTGTTTTAAATTTTTTTATGTTTATATTTTGTATTTTTCTCCTTGTCTTAATGTTGTGCTGTCAATAATGTGAAAAAAGTAAACTTTTTAAATTAAATTACTTAAGTACTTCATGATTATCATTATCAGCTACTTGAAACCATATAACTGCTTGCAAACAAATGACTATTATTGAATAGAAATGACTGCTTGAAATCATATAATGATTAGTATTTATATTAGATAGGAATAATTGATATCATATAACTGTGAAAAAATTAAAATATAAACATACCATGTGTGCAATTCCCTAACCTCTAGGCATAAAATAACTCCATACGAGTTTGCATGCCATTAAAATCAGTCATTTAAAAAAGATATTTATCCTTGATTTTTTTGTTGTTCATAAAACGACACAAAAATAAAAATATAAACATACCATGTATGCAATTCCCTAACCTCTTGGCATAAAATAACTCCATACGAGTTTGAATGCCATTAAAGTCAGTCATTTAAAAAAAAAAATTATCCTTGATTTTTTTGTTGTTGCAATTGTTATCATCATCATTATTCTTGTAATTATTTCTAATTGAATAAACTAAGACAACATTATATTTATATTAGATAGGAATACTTGATATCATATATCTGTGTGAAAAAATCTCATAAAACGACACAAAAATGAAAATATAAACATACCATGTATGCAATTCCCTAACCTCTAGGCATAAAATAACCCATACGCGTTTGCATGCCATTAAAATCAGTCATTTAAAAAAAAAAATTATCCTTGATTTTTTTTGTTGCAGTTGTTATTATCACCATTATTATTGTGATTATTTCTAAGTGAATGAACTAAGACAACATTATAAAAAGTAAACACACATACAACTATTAAAAATCTAAAAACTTCAAGAGAAAAAGAGACACAAGCAATTTCAAGCATAAAAAGCGACAAAACCCCAAATTTTTGTTTAAAAAAAAAAAAAAAAAAAAAAAAATTTGTGATATAAAAAAAAATTGTTGGAAAGTGAAAATGCTGAACAGTATATACGATGACAAACATAAAAAAAAAAAATATTTTCAGTTCATAAAAGACAAGATTGTCACAGATTGTTAAAAACAAATCAACGGACACACACAAAGACACATTGGTCATGGTTGGACAAACAGGTGTGCAGCACTAACGAGCAGAAAGAAGGAAACAGCTACCTCCGAGTTTTCACAGCGTAGAACTTAAAAAGCCTCTCTCCACAAACAAACGTTTCAACCAAGTCAAATCAAGAAAAGAGATCCTATCCAGACAAGAATGCTTGTGGTAAGAGTGGGATTTGCAGGTACATAGAAGGACAGGCGGAGCAACTAACCAGCAAGAAGAAGCCGCTCACACAAGTGCCAAAACTTCGTTGGGAATGGTTCCTTTTAGTTTCATTTTTATTTTTGGTGTTAATAGACCCGCCCACCTGGAGTGTGCAGTTTTGTTTATGCCATCAAAGAATTGCCAAACTTTTTTTTTTTTCTTTTGAGACTTTCCTCCTCCTCCTTCTCACAAACATCAATTTCTGTCCTCTCTTACACCTCACACTCTCTTCATCTCTGTTTAATTTACCTGGATACTTACCTGTTGCCAAGACAGGTATGTTATTATTATCAGGAACACTATTATTATTATTATGGCTTTTAGGATTTTTTTGTTTTTATTTAACTAAAGTTTTCTACTTACCTTGCTAACTGCCAATAGAGTTAGCTATTTAGCAATTGTTAATTTCAATCATCCTGATAATCCACCAAAAGACCCACCCATGCATCTGCCGTCCAAACTAATTTACAGGTGAATTTACAGGTGAAAAAATTACTGAGAAGAAAGAAAATTCATAGACAAGATTCTTTAAATCTTTTCCCACCTTTATCTTTTTTGCGATTTTCTTTCATTTTATTTTTCCTCTTGTAAACTTTTTCCTTTTTTCTTCATCTTCCTTATTTTATTCTCTTTCTTTCTTCCCCAATTCTTTTGATATTTTTATTCTTTTCCATCTTTATTTTTAATTTTCTTTCTTCTTCCTTTTTTTATTTCATGCTTTCTTCTTCGCCTTTTATCTTTTTTGCATCCTGATTTCTTCTTCTTCTTCGTTTCCTATTTCTTCTCTTTTATGTTTCCTGCTTTCTTCTTCTTCTTCTTTCTCTTCTTGTTTCCTGCTTTCTTCTTCGCTTTTCGTTTTCTTCTTCTCTTTTTTTTGTTTCCTGCTTTCTTCTTCCTCTTCTTTATACTGCTTACTTTTCTATTTTTTATTTCTTCTTCTTCTTCATTATACAGCTTACTTCTTCCTTTTCTTTTTTATTTCTTCTTCCAAATTATATAGGTAACACAACCAAATCTTCTAAAATACTTATTCTTTTGCTTCCATTAACAATAACCATTTACCTATCTGCACACCTGAATATCAACCCACAGTTTCACACGAGTCTCCCAGCAGATTCCATATCTATGGAAATTCTTCTTCTTCTTTCTACTTTTACACAACTACATGAGGCCAATTAATAACACGTAGATAAACATAAGTAAGAAATAACTCAACCAGACAATCATAAAATGGTTTCTTCATTTCTGTCAATATCAATTTGTCCCATAACCTAAAAGTTCATTAACGTACAATTTGTTGTCCTTCATAGTATCTTTTAAGGTAATAAGGTTTACTTGCTGGTGCCTATCTACAAAGGTGAATAAAAAAGTAATGCCTTTTTGTTTAGGATATGTATAATTACCAGCACAGGCACATGTATCATATATCAAAATGAAGCTAGTCCTCTGTGGATCACATCCCTACTCCTCCACACAATCACTGTTTTTCTCAATAGCAATGTTCTACTTTCGAATGAAAGAATGTATCCTCCCCAGTAAAATTCTGTTGACTGTTCTTTGAGCCACTTCTTCACTAGAATAATGTTTGCCTCTCAAACCCTCTTTCATGGGGTCAAAGAGATGATAATTTGAAGGCGCTAAATCTGGTGAGTAATCTAAAAAAAATTAGTCTTGCAGATCCATTATTACTGAATTGTGAGTTGGATCCTCACTGGATGCCCCATAAAAATATCTACATAATAAAGACCTTGTGTTAATTTGGTCTGGTGGGATATCAGAAAATATTTTTTTTGCCAGGGTAGTGGGAATGATATATCATATAATAATATAATAATAAATCTTAATTCAATAATTTACAATCTTTTAAAAAATAAAATATAAATGAGGTGATTAATTCAATTAATATTACTAGTACAAAATAAAAAACGCTCTCTGAGTAATGTAAAATAGATTTTTGAAACATATTGCCTGAGGGGTGGGAGTAAAATATTCAATGTCAGCGAGTTTGTACCCTAAGTAAGTAAAATCATCAAATTCATTAAAGGATTAAAAAATAAAACAATTTGAAATGTAAACATTAAATATGTATTAAAATAAAACAAACTATATATAGATATATAATACCAGTCATGTATTTATTAAAACTTGTTTTAAAAAACAATGAGGACTGTCTAATATTGCATGTTCAAATTTTGAGTGTATTCATTCTATGTTATGATGATTTTGGGTAATGTCACGTAAGCAGTGACATAATTTTTGTTACAGACAAAAATCAGAAGTGAATCTCCATTATTAATAGATATTTCATAGAAAAAAAAAAAAAAAAGAAAAACATACCGAAATATAAATATGCATAAATAAATGAAGTAAATGAATTAAAAATAAAATGGTTATATTTAAACTTAAAATGATTATTTCATTATTATATAAAATTTGATAGATAATTATAATAATTTATTAGAATTGTAGCTGGTTGATTGTATATTTTATATTGAATTATTCAAATTATTATGGTATATTATTTTGTAAATGAAAAAAATACATAGACATGCTGATTTTCAAGGCAGGCAGATCTCTTTATTTTGAATGTTGGTGAAACTGGATCTTTCTAATCCCAGTTTACTCAATGTAGCCCTGAATCAGACAAGTCTTAAGTTAAATATCTACACAACCTGCCTCACATATGACATCAGTTTTGGTTAAGAAATTCCTCCCCTGAGAGAATGAGAAGAATTCTGTCTAAACAAACACCTTTCAGAGCCAGGTAGAAATAAAAGAAGCAAAGAAAAAAAAAAAGAATAAAAGCTGTTTCGGAACTGCCAAGTAATGGTCTTGGGAAGATGGTAAGAATTGAAAGGGGAGGGGGGAGGTGGTAGTGAATATGGTCAGATGATCAGGGGGAAAAAAATAAAGATCATGGGTTAGATATCCTCTATTGAAAAGTGGGTGTGGTAGATGTGGCTGAATTTTATTTGGTTTCTTTGTTTAATACATATCAATCTTCATTGGTTATTTAATGCCAAATCCATCCTTCTAGAAAAATAGTAGTGGTATTATTTAACATATAGCTGGGTGATTATGTGGTCCATTCTTTTGCCACGGGTATTAATCAGAAAGTAAATGGGTTATTTAATACCAAAGCCATCCTTGTAAAAGAACATTAGTAGTACTATTTAACCCATAGCTGGGGGGTATTGTAAAGATATATTTTTATACCATGTATAATTATAGACCATAATTGTTTAACTGATTTTGCCATGAAACAAGAGCTGACATATAATACCAACTAACTAACCAACCAAAGGATGTTTACCATTTTTCTTTAGATTTTTCATAAAATAAGATATCAAAAACTTAAAGGTAACAATCCAAAATAGTCAAAACCCATGTTACACGACTGCTGTTACATAATGAATAGGCATAGCTTATCATTTTTGTAATGAAGTGTAATTAAGATTTAAATTTAACATAAACTCAGGAAAATCAAGAACTGATAGACAAGTTATAATCCAAGTTGACCTAAATTGAGGCTCTGATTGGTTATGGAGTCCCATAACTAGGCGAGGAGAAAGAGTTAACTCAGTCAACCAAGAGAGTATTGGGTGGATATATTCTGCATCTCTGTGCTGGTGATTCTCCTGCTAACATGAGGTTAAGTTGGTATAGGGGAAATGATTATGTGTTCACAGAATGTGTCTCCATATTCATAATCAATAAGATGAAGATGAAACCTAGAATGCCGAGACAGACAGCTCTGAAGAAGAAAAAACCCTGGACATTTGATATGGGCCATGACGAAGAGCAAACATTAGAATATAGAAAACCCACAATATAACAGACACAGGACATTACGATCAAGGAAAAAAATTTATATGTCTATACTTAAGTATTTCGGTTTATGATAAACCATCATCAGGACAATGCCCAGTCACCTGAACTCTAGGAATGAAATACCCAAAGATGAATTGACATGCTGTTAAAATCAATCGACTAAACTAAAAATGTATACAAAAGTTCTTGTCTCATGTGTCATGAGAAGTGAATTTGTTTTGATGATCTATGCAGTTGCATAAGATTATTGTCAACCCCCTGTATTTCTGAAGGGATGACCCCTTTTCATATCACGGGCGGGAATTTCCATTGAATATTACAGAAAGCCCGCGAGATACGTGAAGTCACATGATAGCTGGTTAACCGGCAGTTCCAGCTTGGACATCTGATGAGAAGCATGGGCTCATTATGCACACACGCATTGTGTTAGTTAAAAGAAGAACTTTAGTTAAGTAAATAAAAGTTTAAAGAAATAATATGGTGTTCTTGCTTGATGAATGTCTTGGCAAAAAGACTGATCCAGAAGAAGGAATGCTCAAAGACGAACAGCCAACAAGAATCTAGAAATAGAATTCAACATGGAGAGGAAGAATAGAAACGACTAGAGATCACCAATAGCCAAAGAAGTAAGTTATGCATCCCTCTATCTACCTGTGTCTATCTCTCGCCTCTCTCCAGTAAAAGAATACTTGTGTATGTACCCAACATGGGTATATGTGTATGAGTATGTAACATCCACTGTATGGTTTCAAGTTCCTTCATTCATAGAAAATGGCAGGATAATGGATGATATATTAGGAACTTGTGGAGGTGTATGGTGTAATGGCTTCCATCATAGGAAATGGACACGGTGAGATTAGCTCCTGGATGAGGCTGTTTGCATTTCACATAGCATTAATACCTATTGAAAATGTATGAATCCAACTATTCTCCCTCCAGCTATGTGTAAATAGTAGGGCAGACTGGGCACTTTAATTTTGGTTAGGCAAGAAATATTCTGAATTCAAATCTGTTAAACCCCACTTAAGAAATTGAGATTTTGTCACATCCTGCTTGTGCAGAGGTGTTGGGTAAATATATATATATATGTGTGTGACTTGTGAAACTAGTGTCCATCTTGATAGATATTGCATACACAGATCTTGTTACAGATCATTTGCTTCATTCACCCTTTTACGGTCACTGTGTATCTGGTTGGTGATAGTGAGTAACTTCCAAGTACTCCACTGACCACTGGACATACCAGATTTAAACACCATGAATTGGAGATATTGCAGACCTCACTAAATTTACTTCAGCTACACCTAACAAATGCATCTACTCTGTCAGCTGGAGCTGTAGAATATGTAAAATAGAGAAAGACCCCCTCCCCCAGCCCATGGGACCACCTGTTGCCTGTGGGGGCTACCTGTAATACCTGAGGCAAAATCCACCAAATGACCATTTTCTTAGAGATATGTGGTCAAATGTATATGACTTTATTTAATACACATTTAAGAATATTCCTGAATGTCTGAAATTTTGTTCCCTTAACTCTCAATCAGCACTTAGTCTTTTGCAATATCAACAAAATGTGTTTATTTTAATCTGTGCTATGGTATGGTATTGGATTGATATGATTAAATTACTTTATATCTACAATATAAAGGGACAGATATTTTAACTATATGACCCTAATATCTTACCAAATTACACAGCAGTAACTTTACATCTAGATGGATAAGGAGGGAGGCACCATATTTGGCTGTGCTTATAGCATCAAATGTTGTAACAATCAAATTATCATACTGTGGTATATCCACAGATCCTGCTAGTTATTTTTTTTTATTATAGGGACATTTAACCCAATGGATAATAATTTTATTTAAGAAAATTATAAAACTTTGTTTCTTCAACTTTCAGTCTCTTGAGTATCAACAAAATTTGTCTACTTTGATATATGGTATGATATTGATTTTATGAAATAACTTGTTCCTTAATTGATCATTGATTAAATTACTTTATATTTACAAATATAAAGGACAATCATTTTAACAATATGACCTTAATATGTTACCAAACTACACAGTAGTAACTTTACACCTAGTTGTTATTCAAGGATAGATAAGGGGGTGGCACCATTTTTTTGGCTGTACTTATGGCATCAAATGGTTTTAATATGATCCTGCTGATTAGATATATCCACATAGTTACTTCAAAAAGTGCATGTCTTATTCATCTTACTTTGATGGTTTGTGTGATATCAGGTAAGTGGATGTATACATTCTGTTTTGTGGGGTGCTACTTCCAGGATTTGTTCAAGACAGCACACATCATCCTTGGGTAGTTCCAATCTTCTAGACATAACCTTCAATATTTTGACTATTGTGTTACTGAATTAAAAGCAGTAACTTTACATCTAATTCTTATCAGAGGATGGATAAGGGGGGGCATCATTTTTTGGCTAAGCTTATGATCCTGCTGAATAGATATACCTACATAACTTCATCCTGTTATAGACATCATGCTACTTACATCACCATCGTTATTTAGGAGAAGGTAGGATCTACATGTTATTACCTTTTCACATATTGATAAAAACCATCTTTAATTACTTCTTTGGAGCCAATTCTTCAACTGGCGGCTTTTGTTATCTGTCTGATGGGGGAAAATAACAATTCCTGCAAAAAAAGTGCTGAGATGTACAAATCTTGCCAATTGTCTGTGAATATTCTTCAAGTCTTTTACTTATTTTGCAGAGATAAGGATTGGTTCTTTGTTGATTTTTATTTGTTCCTTTTGTTTTTGTAATATGATTTTGATTGAAAGGTCTTTCATGGCAAACCGTTTTATAACAATTAACCATGTTTGTTAGATTAAAAGAGGTTTTGGAATTTCTATTAAGAATATTGATAAACCAAAATACACACACTTACAAACACTCATACACATTATTAATTAACTCTTTTTGCCCCTAATTTATAAACTAAACTTTCCCAGAAGTATATATGTACATATCTACCCAACCCATCTGCATCAGGAGGATGTGCCACAAGGTCAATTTTTAAGTGGAGTTTAATAGGTGTGAATTCAGAGTTTTCCTTTTCTAGACTGGTTGTTATACCAAGGTTAGAGATCCAAGTGTTCCTTACTATTCACCCATAGATGGGGGGAGAATAGTTAGATGCATACCTTTCCCAAGTGTATTAGTGGTATGTGAAATGCAAACAGCCTTGTCTCAGATTTTAACTTGTGTCACCACACTCATTTCCTACAAGGATAACCATTACACTATGGGCATCTCCAGGGTTATGCGTGTATACAAAAAAGTATAAGCATATATAGGGTTTGGTACCATCCCTAAGAGGCACTTGTGTGCAATGGTTATTGTTGAAAGAAGTAGACTTGGCTACCTGAGCAAGGTTATTTACATTTCATATAGTACTAATACACTTGGGAAAGGTATTTATCCAACTATTCTCCCTTTGGCTATAGGAAAATATTAAGACAAACTTGGTTCTTTAACTTTGTTATGGCAACCAGTGTAGGAGAAGGAAAACTGAATTCAAATCAATTGTACACCTGGAGAGGGATGGGCTCCACCAGGTTATTCCTGTTCAAAACACAGCCAAACCAGGTTATAGGAGAAGTCTTTTTTTCTACTATCCATAGTTTCAAGCATCTTGCTAAGGGTGTTGGAATATATCGAGTGTGCAAAGTCCTGGGGAATTATTATGATGGCAAACACTGTGAGGATTAGATTGCCTCCCAAAGCAGATCCTTTTCATAAGTATGTGGGGACAAAGGCCACAGAAATTGAGCACTCCGTAAGAATAGAAAACATGATCAATAATGTTCAAGACGAGTTTGCTAAGCATCAATACATCAAATATCTAATCTTATTATAATGGAGATTGTGTGTTTTTCTGTCTGTAATCAAAACTATATTACTACTCAAGTCACAATTCTCTTAGTTATTGACATCACATTCTCCATGATTTTATTTATATCTAAACCTCAATTATTAATAAAATTGTCATACATTATTAATACTGTTAACTATGTCTACATATTGACAACATGCAATTATATTTATATATACAACAAAATAGCGGTTTACAGTGTGAACGTGAAGACTAATTTGCATATTAATATTAAAAAATCAAATTTAATAAATATGTGCTTAGTATTATTGATTTCTAACTGTTTGGTTTTATTTTAATCAATATAAGCAAAAATCTCTTCAATGAATCTTAAATGAAATCCATTAACAAGATAAAATAACTGTCATTTTATTCTTTACTTCCTCTTTTAACTAAATACTTAAATTAGAAAAAATAACAATGAAAGACAAGAGTGATGGAAGAGTAAGTTTCAGTTGTTCCATTTTTTATTATACTCATTCTGTTTCAAATCTTTTTATTTGTATTCTTATTTAGTTTCATTAGCCTTTCTAATTTAATACAATATTTTATTACATTAAAACTTAAATACTTGCACCCGGAGGGTGCATATATTTGCTAGTATATGTAAGGATACAATAGATAATTATCACCCTTAAATAATTTGCCTGACCATTAGGGGCCTTGTAAAGGGTGGCTCACATAACAATTCCAAAAACCCAACCCCCATGTCTTTTTGCCTCAGTTTAGCTCAGTCATTATAGCATTCGGCTAGGAATCACAAAGTTCCTGTTTCGATACTGGCCCTCGCCAACTCAGCGTATGAGTAGCACAGGGATCTGTGTGGTAAAGAGAGAAGCTGATGGTAGGTGTGGCATTCCACCTCAGATGCTAAAATAATCTTCTTAGTCTAGCGCTAGTGAAAAAGGGATAGACTCCCTCGCTGTCTGACTGATACCAACATTAGGCCACCCTGACAACTTATTGACCAGTAGAGATTATCTCTTAACCTTGCCAGGGAATTGTAAAGTCATATGGCTATCTTATGTACTCCTATCAAGTATGCCTTTTCCCAATTTAGTACCCCTTCCACATACTGCTTGTTCATGGAACAATGTGTTTATAATTCTAGTTTTTGGAACATATTTGTGTATTCTTTCTTTTTAATACCTCTTGTACGTATATTATGTATAAAATATCAAATGTTCTTAGTATGTACAAATGAGTTTATCTTGTCTTTTCTTTTGTTGTGTTCAATGTTAGTATATAACGGATATACTAATGTTAAAGAGGTGCATCTAGTATAACAGTTATCATTGTAGGACATGGAATCAGTGAATGCTTTTAGGAAAGTCATGAATCCATCTGTTCTCTCTCAGCTATGAATAAATGAATAAATAGTAAGGGTTCTTTAGTCTTTGTAAGGCAGCCCATCTATGAGAAAAAATACTCTGAATTCAAACCTGGCAAACTCTGCTTAAGAAATTGACCTTAGGTCACATCCTACTTTTGTGGAGGGGTTGGTAAATATATATATATATATATGCTTTATCAATAATATTTTGCACATTTTTCTAATTAGGGCCGCGTTAGCTCAGTCGGTAGAGCGTTCGGCTAGAAACCACAAGGTTCCTAGTTCGATACCGGTCCTCGCCACAGGGATCTGTGCGGTAAAGTAAGGAGCTGCTGGTAGGTGTGGTGCTCCACCTCAGATGCTAAAAGCAATCTCCTTGGTCTAGCACTAGTGAAAAGGGGATACTCCCTCGCTGATTGGCTGATACCGACATTAGGCCGCTCTGACGACTTTACTTACTATATTATATAAGGGTAAGATAATATGAAAATCACACAGATGTTGTTCAAATAAAGTTTGTTATTATGCTGATACTGCAGTATTTCAATCTGTTAAAAATCTTCTTCAAATCATATAAGACAGTTTATGAAAATTGTGACCGTTTTTAACAGATCAAAATACTGCAGTATTAGCATAATAAATAACTTTATTTGAACGACATCTATGTAATTTTCATATTACCATCGGATTCATTTCCTTACTTTTAATTAATATATGTATATATATATATATATATATATATATATATATATGTGTGTATGTATCTGCATAATTGATATACCTATATATACACTCATTAATTTACACTTACATATACATATATTTTGATGGCATTGCCCTACCATGCATCAGGTATTAACAAGTCGTAGATATAAAAAAGAAAGTTTAAAAGTTGTAGGAAAACAAAAAAACGTGAAGGTATGTAAGAAATTTTCCAAGTAAGGAAAGAGATGAGTCAGAAAAAAAAAAATTGGATAGAAAATTATGATGGATGAAACTTACAGACTTCCTTGTCATGGGGTGGGGCATAGGAAATAAGTGATAAGAAAATGTACGCAAAACAAGACATAGATAAGTAAAACAGGTGTTATTTTGGTCCATCATTACCATTTGGAGAATGAGGAAGATGCTACAGGTTTTGTACTTGAACTCTTACTTTTTGCGTGCCTCTTTTAGAACACAAGGTTACTTAGTATTGTCTATCTAGGTTCTAGCATGTTTGTGCATCTACACACACACACATATTGTATATATATATATATATATATATATATGTTTCAGTAAGAAGTGAACAGAGTAATATTGTGTGTTTGTATATATATATACATTTATATATTTACCAACCCCTCCGCACAAGCAGGATGTGACACAAGGTCAATTTCTTAAGCGGAGTTTAACAGGTTTGAATTCAGAGTTTTCCTTCTCCTAGACCGGTTACCTAACCAAAGTTAAAGAGCCCAGTCTGCCCTACTATTTACCCATTGCTGGAGGGAGAGTAGGATTCATACCTTTCCCAAGGGTATTAGCGTATTTGTATATATATGTATATATATATATATGTATATGTATGTATATATATATTTTTTATTTTTTTATTTATTTACCAACTATTCTGCATGATGCAATACAAGGACAATTTCTTAAGTGGAGTTTAACAAGTTTGAATTCAGTGTTTTCCTTCTCCTACTGGTTACCTAGCCTAAATTAAAGACCATAGTCTGCCCTACTATTTATCCATAGCTGGAGGGAGAATAGTTGGATACATACCTTTTCCAAGGGTTTTAGTATATATATATATATATATATATATATATATATATATATATATGTATGTGTGCGTGTGTGTGTGTGCTAAAGAATAATAAATGAGAGTGAAAAATAGGAAATGTGAGGATGATTTTATTGATATTTGAAAAAAATATATATTTGTCAACACTTAGTGTTTCGATTGGTAATTTATAGTATCAACCAAATATTTCAAATAAATATGAGACATTTATATGTGTTCGATACTGTAAATTACCAATCAAAACACTAAGTATTGACAAATATTTTTTTTTTTTCAAATATCAAGAAAATCCTTTTCACACTTCCTATTTTTCATTTTCACTAATTATTCTTCAACATACTGTTGGATTCATTGCATATAAATTCATATATATATATATATATTTGGAGGATATGTGCTTAAATGAAGTCATACCTAATTTTGAAAATTAATTAGTTAATAATTAATGAAATTAGGTGGGCATATATATATATATATATTGAAATTTAGGGAACAAAAACAAGAAAACCTGTCACAATTTTGACAGTTGAAAAAGAAAAAGAAACCAAATGAGCCAGGATAATAAATATTGGAAAGTGCTCAATACATACTTGTAGATCCGATTTAGGGAGCTACATCAGCAACAGAAGTTAACTACCCAGATTTCAGGAAAGGATCATCAGAATAATTCTGAAAAGTGCGTGTGTGTATCTGTGTGTGTATGTGTGTTTATATATATATATATATATATATATATATATATACATACAGAGAGAGAGAGAGAGAAAGAGAGAGAGAGAAATAGATAGTATGAAGTCATCTCTAAAAATCATGTCCCTAGAGAATAAATTAGAATGTCTCTGCATGTGTACATAAATACATACATGTGTATGTATTTGTGCATGTGTGTGTCTGAAACAGGTGTGCTTGACACAGATTGATGATTCTGCAGTCTTCCTCAGGTGTATTATACACCTGTCAGTTTTTAGAGGTCACTTAGTACTCTTTTTTTTCATTTCTTTTCATCTTTTTTTTTTTTCATTCCTTTAATAAGAACAGAACAATTCATCGAGATTTCTTGGGGGAAAGATGAGAAACAAATGAAACAATTTACTATTTTTATATAAACCACTGAATGCAACAATCACCTGGGAGAGGCTCAAACACATACCGACTGGAATTAGCTAAAAACAACAACACATGATGGAAATAGTAGACTGTGTGGGACAGTGTTTATTTATATGTATAAAGGCATGAAAGTCAAAGTTCCATGAATCAAAGGATTTCAAGAGTTCCAGCAAGAAAGGTCATTTAGAGGAGAAAAGGTCATATGAAATGTTTTTGGAAGAAACAAAGACCAAATAAAAAAACAAACAAACAAACAAAATGTTTTGAAAAATAGGAAATTCTTCAGTTTGTAATCAACTTCCTTCCTCAAAGTCTGCCAAGTTATGGTAACCTGATATACCAAATTCTTCAAATAAAGGAACCAGAATGAGGGTATTCACTTGGAGGTCTACAAGACCTAGCTGACAGATATAATTGAGAAAACCCTTAAAAGCTTACAAATCTCAGAGAATTTGGGTTGCTTAACTTTTCTGCTAAAATGTCAAAAGCTCTTCCAGTAATTATTAACTTCCTACAAGAAAATTCTTCAAGTTATTACTGCAGTCTCTTCAAGAGAATAAAAAAAAAGAAGATTGATGTGTATAAAGCACATTCATTAATTCTAAATGCTCAAACATGCGAAGGGCTTAGAATATACTGACTCTACCCCCCTCAGAGGGGTAAGACTCACCCAAAAGGAGTGTCTTGAGTATGACATTACACTGCATCTGGTGATAAGGTTCCAATTCTGGAGCTCTAGGGAGTCTGGAGTACCCCTTTATTGCCATTACTCAGAGGTCTACCAGAGATACTAATAGATACATGTCCTGCATCCCTGATGCATAAAAATATAAAAGGACACAGTAAAACCATATCCATACATCCCAGTGTTTTTTTTCTTCCCTTACCATTTCAAGCTAACTGTAAATACATTAAAATAGTTTTTTAGAAACGAATTACATAGGATAGATTACAAGGTAGGAGTTAGACGGCTTTAGTTGTTTCCCCAGATCATAAAATAAAAAAAAAAGCTACAATTTATTAAGAAACTTTAGTTGGGACCCATCAAATTTCCTGGGGACTCATTCAAAGCAAATATGCATCACTGGTCTACTCTCACCCAGGGTTGTAGTACTTATTAAGGTCCCTTCTATGGGTCAAATAGATCTGTTTGCAAATTATTTGAATTAGATAAGAATACTTGACATCATATAACCACATGAAAAAAAAAAAAAGAAGACTCATACTATTATAGTGAGAAGCTACAAAAAATGTAAATATAAATGTAAAATGTTCACAATTCTCTAACCTCTCAGCAAAAGTATACATGACAGACATACCGAGAGATCCAGAAAGAAAAAGATATATGGGAGCAGAGAGCCATATTGAGAAAAAAAGAGATTCCTATATATATATATATATATATATATATCCGGGTTAAGGAATATATTCTTGAAGTTGGTAGTTGGTATATTATCGCAGTAGTAATTGGTACATTAATAGTAATCCGTCTCCGAGCAGTCGTGGTGTCGTCTAGCGAGTAAAGTTAGCTTGTAGGCATAAGGTTCTTGGACCAACACAGTGTCGACTATTTATACATGACACTGTCCAATCAGATTATAGTGAGGGGGTACCAAGGTATTTACATATTCATTAGAGAGAGAGAGAGAGAGAGAGAGAGAGAGAGAGAGAGAGAGAGAGAGAGAGAGAGAGAGAGAGAGAGATATTAGTAAAATAACAACTATTAACTGAAGTTAAACAATTATTAGCCTATTCAGTTTTCAGATGTGTGACTATTTCATAACAGTAGATACTATAAGTAACCTCAAATAACAACTAAGATGAAGATACTCGTTTAGATAATTCATAGAACATAAAAAATGCAAAATGTTAAATAAAATTCATAAAGTCTGAACTGAAAAATTATTTTCCTATCTAACTAATTGCAAAATACAAAAACAAAAACAAAAAAAGCCCTCCTAAAACTTTTAGTTTAGGTCAAATTATTAGTGCATATACAATCTTAGTAAATGTAATCTTGACTACAGAGTAATTTTAGAAGTATATAATTAATACAAAAATTTAGATTAGTTAATTTTTCAGATTAAAAAAACAAAATTAACTGAAAAATTAACTAATTTAAATTTTTGTATTAATTGTATACTTCTAAAATTACTCTGTAGAAAAATATATTATGGGAAAAAAATTAAAAACTATAAGTGCTGAAAATACTCAACAACTATGAGCCAAGTATGTGAAATTTGTTGTTGCTTAAAACAATCTGAAAAGTGTGCGGAGGTGTGGACGAATGGTGAAAACAAAAAATACCTTACAATAAGTAAACAAACTTGAAACAGCTCACAAACAAATATGAAACAAAAAACTGTTTAAAGTCAAAAATCTCAAAAAGAAAATTCTAAGAATGAAACTGTTAAAATGTATTTCCTACAATCATTATCTCCAAAAAACTTAAATATCTTGAATATAAGAAGATTTGTGAAATGAGCACTTGACAAGGAATCGCAAGATTCCTGGTTCAAATCTGGCCCTTGCCAACTCATGAGTATGAGTAGCACAGAGATCTGTGTGGTAAAGTGAGGAGCTGAAGGTAGGTGTTGCGCTCCATCTCAGATGCAAAAACAATCTCCTTGATCTAGCACAAGTGAAAAGGGAAAAGACTCCCTCACTGTATGGCTGATAGTGACTCTAGACCTCCCTGACGGCTTTACTTTTACTTGCTGTCTGGCTGATACTGGCATTAGGCCACCCCAACGACTTTACTTTTATTTACTTACATACTCATACTCCACCCTGTTACCTGGGGCAGTAGAATTTGCCAACTGCACTTCTACTGTAGGCTAAGACTTCCCCCCATGGGGTTACCTATTAGCCATGGATAGTGACTCACAATGCTTGAGGGCAGGATTGTGGTGGCTGAGTGGTCTGTGATCTGGGGACTAAGTGGTACCATTGCATGCAATATTCCACTTTGGCCCTTACTTGGGCAAGACAGGCATTCAGTGAGGTTTTATCTGATCAATTCATTGGTCATGTCAAGCCCTAGCAATTATATAATTGTTCGGTCTGTATTGCTCTTATGGAAACACCCATTCCTTTTTATCATATAGGTGCTAGAAGGCAGAGGCTGAGGGTCAACCACCAGTATTTAATAATACACATGAAGTTAAAAAAAATCATACATATTTAAAAAAAAAAAAAAAAAAAAAGGAGTGTTGTGTAATAGTTGTTATCATAGGAAAGGAACTCGGGGAGCTGAGTTCAAATCCTGGACAAGGCACTCATACACTTGGGAAATGTATGAATCCAACTATTGTCCCTCCGGTGAGGGGTAAATAGTAGAGCAAACAGGTATCTTTAACTCTTTGCCTACTTTAAACCACTCACAGTGGCTCTCCCATCACTGTGATCCTATCGTAAACCACTGGCAGCAGCTCTCACATGTATCAATTGTTTACACTGAAGGACCCAGATTACAATAATAATTAGACTTTATTTGAATAGAATGAGCTCTAAGGTGAATAGATAGTGCACTTTGTAATATCCCATCATACAGGTAAAAATACCAAGAAAATTTGGTAGGCAAATAGTTAACCTGAGGTGTGGCAACCAATCTAGGAGAAGGAAAACTCTGAATTCAAACCTGTTTAAAAAAATTGACCTTGCGTCACATTCTGTTTGTGTGGAAGTGTTAGGCAAATACATAGATATCTCTAATAGAAGATTTGTGATACAAAGTCTACATATCTTTATTAAGGTTTGAAACATTGGATAATAACTTTTTATGAAAATTAATTTTATGGTCAACATGAATAACTTCAACTATTTTTCAAAGTATTTTTATTTATTTATCAATCTATTTTTTTCAGTTGTTTACATCTTTGAGTTAAGTCTTGCCAAGAATGGTCCATTCTTGTAAGCAAAATACCATTTCTTCATTCCATTCTATTTATTTCTACCTGTGCCTTTGTAAATCCAAAGAGTCTACCACCCAGCCCAAAACACCTGACCCCACCCAAAGCATCCAACCCCACCCAAATCTAGAACCATCTATACCTGTTACTATCTACCCAATAGCTTTGTCCTCCACATCCATTAAAGGTAGTTCTCTTCTTACCTTGCTTCAAATTTGTTTGGTTTCTTATTTTGTTTTTTTACCTGTTTTTATTCGTCTCTAGTTTGGCCATGAGCATCTTCACTTTTGGATGAAGCTTTTGGACTTATTTTTAACATCATTAACACATTTTCTGCACGGATCTCAGAACTGAGAATTAGTTTTGAAATAACCATTAAGAACACCTCGTTACCAAACATCTGTGGAAATACTGTTAACAAAGAGGAAAGACACCGTGAAATGAAACAGAGCTTCAAGTTAAAAAAAACCTTTGTGAACTTGATGAAGGGGAAAAAATAGAATAAAAGATAAGAAGAAGAGCTTTGATAAATCATAAATCAAAGCTTTTTTAAAAGGGAAATCCTACTTTTACTAAGAATCATGTCTCTGAGTATATATATCTATTTTTTTTTTTCCGGGTAGTTAGGATCTTTCCATATGTGATTAAACTCAATGTACCTAGTTCCAGTGAGCGGATGGACATAGCAAAATATTCAATAAATGAAGGAAAAGACTTTAAGTTTGCTTCATTACAATAATTTATTTCAACTGCATTCCTGCAGCATCTTCCGGTATGAACAAAGTCTTGGATATAGTAATATATACGACTTTCCTCATACCTGAAGATGCCGCATATATATAAAGATAAATTATTGTAATGAAGCAAACTTAAAGTCTTTTTCTTCATTTATTGTATATACATATATATATATATTTACCAACCTCTCCACACAAGCAGGATGTGACACAAGGTCAATTTCTTCAGCGTAGTTTAACAGATTTTGATTCAGAGTTTTCCTTCTCCCAGATTGGTTACCAAACCAAGGTTAAAGAACCCAGTCTACCCTATGACTCTAACCATTACACAACATGCCTCCACAGTATAAGAGATGTATATTTGGAAACACCCTCCCCATCAAACATATCATCACCACCACAACTGATTTCACTTGTGCATACACATGTACATGTCCATGCATATGGAGATTGGTTGGTTGGTTAGTTAGATTTTACGGCATGTCAACCCTTGTTGGGTTATTTTATGCCAAAGACATTTTGTTTTATTCATTTTTGTTGGCTATTCATTTTTTTAAAACAGATTTTTTAAACTCATTTTTTTATCTATTTAACCCATAGGTGGAACCTTAACAGGTACTACATCTCCAGGTCAGAGTAGACAGACCCAGGAGTAATGGTGATGAAGGAGTACTCCACACTCCCCAAAGCTCCAGAATTGGTACTTTACCACTAGATGCAGTTTAACATCATACACAAGACACTACATATAGAGGTTCATCTATCTATACATATATAAAGGGCAGTTAGTGAGTATATATGTATATCCGGAGGAAACTACAAAAACAAAACAACTGATGACAAAGTAAATATATATACACATTAAATACCACCTGTTCTTGCTTTTTGTGCAAAGATTATGAAGATTTGATTTATATTCGAAGATAATTGAAAATTAAAATATACATAGAAAGAGCATTGAAATTTTGAATAAAAATGTCTAGCATTTGTAAGTCTCAGAAACAAACAAATTAATGCACCAGATTTTCTTCCCCTCTACCCAGTTGACGCTGGGTAGCCACTTCTAGTTTAACATAATGATTATCATCATAGGAAATAGAATTGGTGACCCAAGTTCAAATCCTGGATGAGGTTGTTGTATTTTACTTTGCGCTAATGTCCTTAAGAAAAATGAGGAATCTATCTATTCGTTTTTCAGCTAGATTTGAACAGATATGTAACTGATGATGAGATATTTTGCAAGTTGGTGGCATATGATGTAATGGTTAGTGTCATAGGAAATGGATTCATCGACAAGAGTATAATCCTGGCAAAGCTACAGTTCACATAGTGGCTAATACCCTGGGGAAAGTATGAATCCAACTACTCTCCCTCCAGCTATGGGTAAATATAAAGGCAGGCTGTGCTCTTTAGCCTTGTTTAGGCAACCAGTCAAGGAGAAGGAAAACTCTGAATTCAAACCTGGTCACTACTAGAATAAGGCTCAGATAATTGTTCGCTAAGGTGTGGCGCCACACCTACCATCAAGCTCCTCACTTTCCTGCACAGATCAGATAACCAATCTGTGCTGCCCTGCGTTGAGTTGGGCGAGGACTGCTATCAAACCCGGAACTTTGTGATTCACAGACGAAGCTCTACCAACTGAGAGGTGGGTATATTTCGTAGAAGTATTGATACATGACTTGCACTAGTATAGATTTTTAGATATTGAGAATATAGAATTCGAAGCCTACTTGAAGGAAATGGCATTAGGATGTTCTTAAAAGGATTGTAACAAAGTCTACACAGAAACTATCTAAGTGTATATCTTGACATTATTTTTTTTAAGAATTATCGTAATATAATTTTATTCAAGTATCTTTCAATCTTATATTCACGAACGCGTATATAATATCTATATATATCCGTTTGGGTGGTCACTAATTAGCAATGGCTCGTATAATTAGTGACTCTATTTTTCACAACACAACTACAAGAAATACGGAGAATACAGATTAAGTCTTTGGTTGAAAGAAACAGATGGAAGGAAAAAAATGGAAACCTTGTATTCAAGGAATGCTTTTTGGGTAAACTGTTTGATGGGATTTATTTCTTTTCATCTGATCTACTTTGAGCTGCACCAGGCTCAATTTCTGATTAACAGTGAATTCTGATTGTCTCATTAGAGAAGTCTTTGAACGGATAAAGACGGCTCAGTTTGATCAATCAGAAAGGTAGTGTTTTTCTTTGATGGTAAACAGTACAGTTCCATATAGCAAAGAATTACATTCTTGTAAGATTAAAGACCTTTTGATTAGGAAAAATATCCACACCGTTTTATTCTTCAGATCTTGTTTCTCATCTGAGGAGAATCTATTCAGAGTTTACAGAAATCACCTTTGATGGACCCATTCTTAAATACATGAGAGGTTCGAATTAACCAGTTCTCATTCTTTTCCTCGCCAACAAAGAGTTAAAAAAACGCCCAAAGAATCTTTGTAATGTTTAGAAGAACTTTATATAATTAAAAAAGGTTTTCTTTCATATAATAATAATAAAAATTCTTATTAATATTCTGCTCGGGAAAGCATAATGCATAGCACTAATTTGACAATCATCGGCTCACAGATACAGAGACATGGTCATGTCGTGAAAGTAGGAACCTTGAAAATGCTCCAGTCCATTGCTCTTTTATAAATATATCTAATTTCAAATCATAGATTCCTCTGTAAGAAAGTATATAATACTATACTATAGTATATGTATTAAATATACTATTTATATTATAGAGACGAGAGAGAGAAAAAAGATGACGAGAGAGAGGAGAGGAGAGCAGGA
>CM042170.1:42867720-42903077 GCA_023376005.1 Doryteuthis pealeii | reverse complement strand
TACAACAGCCAAAAGGTTGTGTTAATTCTACCTCAATAAAGATAGGACAACAGTCCGAAAAATCAAACTTATTCATATAAAGATAGTGTCTATAATGTGAAGAACAGCCATTATTCCAAGAGTTGTTAAGACTATTCCATTCATTATTTGAGTTGCTTTTTATTAGCTTCAATATTTCAGCCTATCTATTCTATGGCCTTCTTCAGGTGTATAAAGATAGTGTTTATCATTTAAAGAACAGCCATTATATTCCAAGAGTTGTTAAGACTATTAAATTCCTTCTTTGTATTGCTTTTGTGCTTATCACAACATATCAGCTGATTCATTCTACAGACTTTGTCACCTCAAAGAAACGATTACAACTAAGTAAACCTCTTCTTGGTATATTTAGTTTTAAATGAAGTCAGTACAAAATTAAACTTTGATCAATTTTTCTTCTTTATTCTTCTGTTACCACCAGAATTTGCTGAGCCACTGTGTAAGTTTTTAGAGAGAAGGAATATTTTCAATCCACCAAAAATATAGGAATATGTCATCATTATCATCATCATCAAGTCCTGCTGACAGCACAGATTCCCATAACTCTCTCTCACCACCTGTCCCTATCGGTCATCATTCTTAGCAAGTCTTCCACACAACATCCAGTATTCATACAGAGTTGATCAATGTATCTTTTTTGTTGGTCAGCCTATACTTGTGTGTTCATGGGTTGGCTTCCATAAGAGAACATCACTTATGAGTTTGTTCTTACTTCACCAGAAGTGTCTAGCATGTCTTCTTCATCTTACTTTGATGGTTTTCATGATAGGAGGCAAGTGGGTGTACAGCTGCTTTTGTGGGGTACTGCTTCCCTCATTTGTTCAAGACAGAAGGCAGCATCCTTTTACAGGTACCATCTTGCTTTATCTCTAAGCATTTCATTAGTGTAGAATAATCATATTAGTTCCAATTACCATTGAATTGGTAAGACAAGGTAACAAGAAGTTGTAACTAAATACGAATCTATCTTGCTGTAATACTACTGCAGAATGCCAGGGTATTTATGAAGCCTCATAACATCATAGAAACCTAGCAGCCAATCAGGACTCAAGGAATGGAATCACCCAAATACATGAATGGACTATTCTTGATTTCCATAAATACAAACTGTCTTAGCACTGGTTAAGTTGTGCTTAGTTAGTTGCTGTTGTTCAAGCCAACAGAATTCTTGCTTTATCTTATCAGAGAGATCAGATTTCCATATGATGAATAATTTGTCTATAGCAGTCCATTCCTTTCCCATAAATATATTGACATCGATTTCTGTTGATGAGATATTACTACCTCGGTATGTGAACTGGTCTGATAATTTGAGAGGCTTACCATTTTGTGTGGAGATGTTTCCATATTGTTTAAAAATGTAGCAGTCCCAAAATATATATGTATACATATTTATACAGTTATATTTTTGGTTAGAGTAGTGTGGCAATTTTAATTTTCTTAAAACAATTTCACTTTCATTGCTGGGCCAAATCCTGGGGGGGGGGGGGGGGGCCTTATTATAGAAGAGTTCATGCTAAAATGTCCCATGTCAATGCTACTCAAATTAAATATAATAATATATATTGTGTGTAAGTTGAAAATAGAAGCGATTCCAATGGTATGTTGAAAGGAAAAATAAACAAAGGAAAGAAAATGCTGAATGGATAACATAGATTTTATTTTACTAACATGTGTTTTGGCCAGTAGTTTATTCATGTACACATGTATTCTATTTATTATTATTTTAAGTATAAAAAATGATAGTAATAGAAAACTACTAAATCTATTAGTATACAAAGAATAACGGCCTTCATCAGAGTAAAATGTTTGGTGTTTGAAAATAAAGTTGGTAGCTGTTTCTACTAATCATCTTGTGTATATATATATATATATATATATATATATATAACCATACCAAACAAAAATAAACAATACTCATAAAAAAAATCATTTCCCTGAAGACAATCAATGGATATGATAGAATCACTTGGGGGCAGATCTTGGGGCATCTCCCTCTATCAATTGGATAAGATCTGGAAACTAGCTCAAAATATGGCAAAAAAACAAAAAAAAAAGAAAGATTATCAAAAAGAAATGTTCTTTTGGTCTTTAAGCAAACAGTTTTAAACCAATACCTTGCTGCCAAAAATACACTATTTAGACTCCCATCTCTTCTCTTCTCTCTTCTCTTCTCTCTCTCTTCTCTCTCACATATATATTTATATATATATATATATATATATATATAGGGCCGGGTTAGCTCAGTTGGTAGAGTGTTCAGCTAGAACCCACAAGGTTCCTAGTTCGATACGTCGCCAACTCAGCATATGAGTAGCACAGGGATTTTGGGGGTAAAGTAAGGAACTGATGGTAGGTGTGGCGCTCCACTTCAGTTGCTAAAATAATCTCCTTGGTCTAGCACTAGTGAAAAGGGGATAGACTCCCTCGCTGCATGGCTGATACTGACATTAGGCCACCCCGACGACTTTACTTTACTTTACTTATATATATATGTGTGTGTGTGTGTGCATGTGTGTATCTATGTTTATTACCCCAGTAGATTTAAGATCAGGTTTATTTTGTTACAATCCTCCATGGACCAAAGTTGGTAGCTGTTTGTACAAAACATCTTGTATTGCGTAAGATATGACTTTCTTTTGTTATTACTGATTATGAAAATATAAAGAGTTCTGAGTTTAACTTGATGGTTGTTTTGTTGTTATTATGCTATTCATTACTGACCTCTTTCCCGAATATCTTTCCTGGCATCATAAGAAAGAAAAAATCTATAAATATACATGTGTACATGTTTTTGTATTTAAATGTACCTTGTTATATTTAGAAACACAAAGGGAAAATTAATTGCATGCTTAGGAAAAGTGCCTATTTTTACCTGCCTCAGGATCAAAGCAATGTGTAATAGTACAAATTTGAATAGTTTATGTTAAGAGAGTATTTTGGTTCCTTTGTTTAATGGCATATCAATTTTCCTGGGTTATTTAATGGCAAAGACATACCTGTAGAAGAACTCATCACCATCATGTCGTGCCGGCAGGATGGATATCCAGGACAATCTCTCACCTACTGTCCTATCATAGCATCCAGTATCTGCACAGATCTGGACGACCCACACTAGCTGGTCTCTATGGGAGAACATCACTTATGAGTTCATCTTTACTTCTCCAGCAGTGTCCAGCATGCCTTTTCCATCTTACTTGGATGGTTTGTGTGATAGGGGGTAAGATAGCACACAGCATTCTTGTGAAGCTCCCATCTAGCTTTTTCTCCAGGCGCCTTGTCAAGGTCCAAGTTGTGTAGCCATATAGTAGCACTGATATCACCATGGCCTGGAAAAAGTAGAACTATTATTGGTATTAGGATGTTCATACCTTTCCCAAAGGTATTAGTCCAAAAGTAAACATAATCATGCGACAGGAGTTTGAACTCACTTACTGTGATTTTGAAATCCAACATGTTAGTCACTATACCATGGAGACTCCCGTAAAAGTATAAAAGAAAACAAATACCAAAACACAAAGAAAGGAAGACCAAAGTGGAAAAGAAGAAAAGGAAAGACAACAAAAAGAGGAAGATTTTTTATCCCAAAAGAAAATGGAGGAAACATAAAAGTATGAATTTACCCAACCCCTTTACAGGATGTGACACGAGGGAAATTTTTAAGTGAAGTAAAGCTAGTTTGAATTCAGAGTTTTCCTTCTCCTTGACTAGTTGTCTAACCAAGACTAAAGAACTGTCTACCTGATATTTACTCTCCCTCCAGTTATGGGTAAATAGCAGGGCAGACTGGGTTCTTTAACCATGGCTAGGTAACCATTCTAGGAGAAGGAAAACTCTGAATTCAAACCTGTTGAACTCCGCTTAAGAAATTGACCTTGTGTCACATCCTGCTCGTGCAGAGGGGTTTGTAAATAGATATATGATAAAAAGGGTTGAGGCTTGCTATAAGGGCAATCTACTAAGCTATTCCTGTCCAAGATAGACTACATAAGCCTACATGAGTAGCACCTCCAGGGAGAAGATGGATTCATGCCTTTTTCAAAGGGATTAGCATCAAGTAAAATACAAACAGCCTCACCCATGAATTAAATTTGAGTTGCCAATTCCACTTCCTAAGACAATATCCATTATGTTATGTGCCTCCTAAGGAGTTAAGGTAGTCTAATGTTACCCAGGTATTTTAAACTACCAGAAGGACAATGTAATCCTAAATCCATGAGAGCTTGTTTATTATCATTAACAAACAGTTCTTAAAGTTCATTCTGTTCTTGTATACAAAACGAGTGAGCCCTCTATCTGAAGTCCAAACACTCCCCCATAAAAGAGGGAGTACTAAATTGCATAATCCCCTTTTCCACCCCAAATTGCTTGAAAATATCTCCCAGGTCTTATATACAAAGTTGGTGTGTCTAGTACGCTATTGTTTACCTAGATGCCACAGATTACCAATACTTGTACCGAGTCCAACTCTTACGACGATAACTGTTACACTAAATGCTCCTCCCTTAAAAACATGAAAGTAACCTCATAAATACTAATGTATCTACACTTGTTGGTTTAGGTTTATAGGTTAGATTAGAATTACAGGATTAGAAATGCGATACAAATATTTATCACGCATGGATTCGGGAATTATCCATTAGATTGTTTTTCAAAGCCACGATCCATGACTTAAATAATATCAAAGTTAGTGGTACATCATAGTCAACCAGAGGTGTACATCTACTGATAGCATCCTTGAATGACTCATATAGTTTGATGATAACATCCTGGTGTACACTAACAGTCATAATATTCAATAAATTTCCATCTGTTCTTCCTCTTATTTATGACTATTTACTGTATTGTAAATAGAGTAAGCAATATATTTATTTGGTGTTTATAACCTGAACATTAGAGGCATAAACAATATGTGAAATGCAAATATATATATAAAGTCCACCCTACTATATACACATAGCTAGAGGGAGAATAGTTGGATTCATATGTTTCCCAATGGTTATAGCACTATGTGAAATGCATATATATATATATATATATATATATATATGAACAAATAAATCATTTAAAAAACATTTTTCTCAAACCAAGAAAGTAATCAAATGATGGCAAGCAGACCAGAATAAAAACTACAAGAAATTATACATATATATAATATATATATATATAGAGAGAGAGAGAGAGGAAAACTCTGAACTTGAATCTGTTAAACTGCTTAAGAAATTGATCATGTGTTGCATCTGGTGTACACTAACAGTCATAATATTCAATAAATTTCCATCTGTTCTTCCTCTTATCTATGACTATTTACTGTATTGTAAATAGAGTAAACAACATATTTATTTGGTGTTTATAACCTGAACATTAGAGGTATAAACAATATGGCAACACCTTTCAAAAACAGGTGGCTTTTGGCTGACACTAATGATACCTTTTCCCTTTTTGTTTTATAAAATTTAAGTAACTGTATACAATAAGTAATTAGTCATACTAGTTGTTTGATGTGCTTATATGTATATATAAATACATACACATACCAAGAAAAACACACACAGAGCACATGAATATATATATATATATTTGGGAGAATATGTGCTTTTTAATTTTAGTCAGACCTAATTTTTGAAAGTTAATTCATTTATGTATAATTAGGCGGGATTTATACATAAATGAATTAACTTTCAAAAATTAGGTCTGACTAAAATTAAAAAGCACATATTCTCCCAAATATACTGTCGGCTGAAAATAGCTAAAAGTTGTTTACATATATATATATATATATATATATATGTGTGTGTGAAGAGATGGAAGTGAATCTGACGGTATGTAGTATATTAAGAAAATTTGAAAGAACACAGGTTTAGATAAATTGAGTGGTAAGTTTATTGCCGACGCTGCAGTGTTTCGATCTATTAATTAGATCTTCTTCAGGGCATTTGTTGATATAAGGAAAGGTAATAAGAAATTTTTATCACAGAATAACGAGAAAAACTGCGATAGTCCTTGTTTATCAGTCTGTTCAAAGTTTGAAGAAAGAACGCTGGAAGGGTGGAGGGTTTGAAACATGACATCAAATATTCTTCTTTATGGTGTGAGTATGAGTATGAGTGTGTGTGAGTGTATGTATCGAAAAAAGACATTGTGCATTTTTTAGGTGTTTCAATTTATTTAAACCTGTGTTTTTTCAAATTTTTCTTAATATACTACATATATATATATCAACCCCTCAACATGAGCAGATGCAACACATGATCAATTTCTTAAGCAGAGTTTAACAGGTTCAAGTTCAGAGTTTTCTTTCTCCAAGATGGACCTTTCCAAAGTTAAAGGCCTAAGCAACCCTACTATATACACATAGCTAGAGGGAGAATAGATGGATTCATACCTTTCCAAAGGTATTAGCACTATGTGAAATGCAAATATATATATATATATATATATATGAACAAATAAATCATTTAAAAAACATTTTTCTCAAATCAAGAAAGTAATCAAATGATGGCAAGCAGACCAGAATAAAAACTACAAGAAATTATATATATATATATATATATATATATATATATATATGATGACATAGTTCGGTATATTCATAAGTAAATAGTGCTAAATATCATTGATAGAGCATGTATATCTAAGGGTAGTGAAGACATGAAGTAAATGGTACTTGGTTACTGACAGCTTGATGCCTATGCAATTTTCAAAGCAACTTTGAAAATCACAGAGGCAAGAAACTTAGTTAACAAGTGCCATTGACTCCATGTCCTTGCTACCCTAAATTTTGTCTCTCTATCTCACTCTCTGTCTGTCTATCAGTCTCTCTCTCTCTCTCTCTCTTCTCTCTCTCTCCCTCTCTCTCTCTTCCTCTCTCTCCTCTCTCTCTCTCTCTCTCTCTCTCTCTCTCTCTCCTCTCTCTCTCTCTCTCTCTCTCTCTATATATATATATATATATATATATATATATATATATATATACTTTTTAAAGAGGAATCTGATTTGAAATAGATATTTATAAAAGACAATATGACTGGATTTTAAGTTTTTCCTATTTCAAAATGACATGTCTCTGTATATGATTGTCAAATTGTCATGCATTGAGCTCTTCAGCAGAATATAAAAGAATGTTTATTATATATTTATATGAAAGAAAACTTTTTTATATATAAAGTTCTTCTAAACATTTACAAGATTCTTTTGGCTGTTTTTTTAAACTCTTTTGGTTGGGAGAAAAAGAATGTAGAACTGGTTAATTCGACCTCTTCATGTATTTTAAGAATGAGTCCATCAAGGTGATTCTGTAAACTCTGGAATAGATTCTCCTCAGATGAAACAAGATCTGAAGAATAAAAGGGTGTGGAATTTTTTCCTAGCAAAGGTCTTTAATCTTTACAAATGTAATCTTTGCTATATGGAACTGTACGTTACCATCAAAGAAAAACACACCTTTCTGATTGATCAAACTGAGCCTCTTTATCTTCAAAGATTCTCTAATTGCAGACAATAGATATTCGCTGTAATCAGAAAATTGACTGGTTGCAGCTCAAAGTAGATCAGATGAAAATAATCCCATCAAACATTTACAAAAACATTCCTTGAATAAAGGTTCATTTTTTTTCCTTCCATCTGTTTCTTTCAACCAAGTACTAATCTGTATTCTGTCCCTATTCTTGTAGTGTGTGTTAGTGAAAAATAGATCACTAATTATGACTGAGCCTATTCTAATAGTGACCACCCAAAGTGGATATATATAGATATTATATACGCGTTCGTGAATATAAGATTGAAAGATACTTGAATAAAATTATATTACGATATTCTTAAAAAATAATGTCAAGATATACACTTAGATATTTCTGTGTAGACTTTGTTACAATCCTTTAAGAACATCCTAATGCCATTTCCTTCAAGTAGCTTCGAATTCTATATTCTCAATTATCTAAAATCTATACTAGTGCAAGTCATGTATCAATACTTTCTACGAAATATACCCACCTCTCAGTTGGTAGAGCATTCGTCTGTGAATCACAAAGTTCCGGGTTTGATAGTGGTCCTCGCCAACTCAACGCATGGGCAGCACAGATTGGGTTATCTGATCTGTGCAGGAAAAGTGAGGAGCTTGATGGTAGGTGTGGCGCACCACCTTAGCGAACAATTATCTGAGCCTATTCTAGTAGTGACCAGGTTTGAATTCAGAGTTTTCCTTCTCCTTGACTGGTTGCCTAACAAGGCTAAAGAGCCAGCCTGCCTTACTATTTACCCATAGCTGGAGGGAGAGTAGTTAGATTCATACCTTTCCCAGGGGTATTAGCACTATGTTAACTGTAGCTTTGTCCAGGATATGAACTCTTGTTGATGAATCCATTTCCTATGACACTAACGATTATATCATATACCTCAACTGCAAAATATCTCATCATCAGTTACATATCTGTTCAAATCTAGCTGAAAAGAGAATAGATAGATTCCTCACTTTTCTTAAGGACATTAGCACAAAGTAAAATACAAACAACCTCATCCAGGATTTGAACTTGGGTCACCAATTCTATGATGATAATCATTATGTTAAACTAGAAGTGCTACCCAGCGTCAACTGGGTAGAGGGGAAGAAAATCTGGTGCATTAATTTGTTTGTTTCTGAGACTTACAAATGCTAGACATTTTTATATAAAATTTCAATGCTATTTCTATGTATACTTTAATTTTTAAATATCTTCATAATTTTTGCACAAAAAGCAAGAACAGGTGGTATTTAATGTGTATATATATTTACTTTGTCATCAGTTGTTTTGTTTTTGTAGTTTCCTCCGGATATACATATATACTCACTAACTGCCCTTTATATATGTATAGATAGATGAACCTCCATATGTAGTGTCTTGTGTATGATGTTAAACTGCATCTAGTGGTAAAGTACCAATTCTGGAACTTTGGGAAGTGTGAAGTACTCCTTCATCACCATTACTCCCAGGTCTACTCTGACTTGAAGTTGTAGTACCTGTTAAGGTTCCACCTATGGGTCAAATAGATTTTAAAAAATGAGTTTAAAAAATCTGTTTTAAAAAATGAATAGCCAACAAAAATGAATAAAACAAAATGTCTTTGGCATAAATTACCCAACAAGGGTTGACATGCCGTAAAATCTAACTAACTAACCAACCAATCTCCATATGCATGTACATGTGTATGCACAAGTGAAATTAGTTGTGGTGGTGATGATATGTTTGATGGGGAGTGTGTTTCTGAATATACATCTCTTATACTGTGGAGGCATGTTGTGTAATGGTTAGAGTCATAGGGTAGACTGGGTTCTTTAACCTTGGTTTGGTAACCAATCTGGGAGAAGGAAAACTCTGAATCAAAATCTGTTAAACTCCGCTGAAGAAATTGGACCTTGTGGCACATCCTGTTTGTGTGAGAGGTTGATAGATATATATATGTATTACAAATAAATGAAGAAAAGACTTTAAGTTTGCTTCATTACAATAATTTATCTTCAATGCATCTGCAGCATTTTCAGGTATGAGCAAAGTCATGGATATAGTATTATCCATGACTTTGCTCATACCTGAAAATGCTGCAGGAATGCAGTTGAAATAAATTATTGTAATGAAGCAAACTTAAAGTCTTTTCCTTCATTTATTGAATATTTTGCTCTGTCCATCCGCTCACTGGAACTAGGTACATTGAGTTTAATCACATATGGAAAGATCCTAACTACCGGAAAAAAAAAAATATATATATATACTCAGAGACATGATTCTTAGTAAAAGTAGGATTCCCTTTTAAAAAAAGCTTTGATTTATGATTTATCAAAGCTTTCTTCTTATCTTTTATTCTTATTTTTCCCCTTCATCAAGTTCACAAAGGTTTTTTTTAACTTGAAGCTCTGTTTCATTTCACGGTGTCTTTCCTCTTTGTTAACAGTATTTCCACAGATGTTTGGTAACTAGGTGTTCTTAATGGGTTATTTCAAAACTAATTCTCAGTTCTGAGATCCGTGCAGAAAATGTTTAATGATGTTTAAAAATAAGTCCAAAAGCTTCATCCAAAAGTGAAGATGCTCATGGCCAAACTAGAGACTAATAAAAACAGGTAAAAAAACAAAATAAGAAACCAAACAAATTTGAAGCAAGGTAAGAAGAGAACTACCTTTAATGGATGTGGTAGGACAAAGCTATTGGGTAGATAGTAACAGGTATAGATGGTTCTAGATTTGGGTGGGGTTGGATGCTTTGGGTGGGGTCAGGTGTTTTGGGCTGGGTGGTAGACTCTTTGGATTTACAAAGGCACAGGTAGAAATAAATAGAATGGAATGAAGAAATGGTATTTTGCTTACAAGAATGGACCATTCTTGGCAAGACTTAACTCAAAGATGTAAACAACTGAAAAAATAAATAAATAAATAAAAATACTTTGAAAAATAGTTGAAGTTATTCATGTTGACCATAAAATTAATTTGCATAAAAAGTTATTATCCAATGTTTCAAACCTTAATAAGGATATGTAGACTTTGTATCACAAATTTTCTATTAGAGATATTTATGTATTTGCCTAACACTTCCACACAAACAGAATGTGATGCAAGGTCAATTTTTTTAAACAGGTTTGAATTCAGAGTTTTCCTTCTCCTGGACTGGTTGCTACACCAAGGTTAACTATTTGCCTACCAAATTTTCTTGGTATTTTTACCTGTATGATGGGACATTACAAAGTGCACTATCTATTCACCTTAGAGCTCATTCTATTCAAATAAAGTCTAATTATTATTGTAATCTGTGTCCTTCAGTGTAAACAAGTGATACATGTGAGAGCTGCTGCCAGTGGTTTACGGTAGGATCACAGTGATGGGAGAGCCACTGTGAGTGGTTTAAAGTAGGCAAAGAGTTAAAGATACCTGTTTGCTCTACTATTTACCCATCACTGGAGGGACAATAGTTGGATTCATAGATTTCCCAAGTGTATGAGTGCCTTGTCCAGGATTTGAACTCAGCTCCCCAAGTTCCTTTCCTATGATAACAACTATTACACAACACTCCTTTTTTTTTTTTTTTTTTTTTAATTTGTATGATTTTTTTTAACTTCATGTGTATTATTAAATACTGGTGGTTGACCCTCAGCCTCTGCCTTCTAGCACCTATATGATAAAAAGGAATGGGTGTTTCCATAAGAGCAATACAGACCGAACAATTATATAATTGCTAGGGCTTGACATGACCAATCAATTGATCAGATGGAACCTCACTGAGTGCCTGTCTTGCCCAAGAAAGGGCCAAAGTGGAATATTGCATGCAATGGTACCACTTAGTCCCCAGATCACAGACCCCTCAGCCACCACAATCCTGCCCTCAAGCATTGTGAGTCACTATCCATGGCTAATAGGTAACCCCATGGGGGGAAGTCTTAGCCTAGAGTAGAAGTGCAGTTGGCATATTCTACTGCCCCAGGTAACAGGGCGGAGTATGAGTATGTAAGTAAATAAAAGTAAAGTCGTTGGGGTGGCCTAATGTCGGTATCAGCCAGACAGCAAGTAAATGTAAAGTCGTCAGGGAGGTCTACAGTCACTATCAGCCATACAGTGAGGGAGTCTTTTCCCTTTTCACTATTGCTAGACCAAGGAGATTGTTTTTGCATCTGAGATGGAGCACAACACCTACCTTCAGCTCCTCACTTTACCACACAGATCTCTGTGCTACTCATACTCATGAGTTGGCAAGGGCCAGATTTGAACCAGGAATCTTGCGATTCCTTGTCAAGTGCTCATTTCACAAATCTTCTTCTATTCAAGATATTTAAGTTTTTTGGAGATAACCATTGTAGGAAATACATTTTAACAGTTTCATTCTTAGATTTTTTTTTTGAGATTTTTTGACTTTAAACAGTTTTTTGTTTCATATTTTTTGTGAGCTGTTTCAAGTTTGTTTACTTATTGTAAGGTATTTTTTGTTTCACCATTCCGTCCACACCTCCGCACACTTTTCAGATTGTTTTAAGCAACAACAAATTTCACATACTTGGCTCATAGTTGTTGAGTATTTTCAGCACTTATAGTTTTTAATTTTTTTCCCATAATATATTTTTTCTACAGAGTAATTTTAGAAGTATATATTAATACAAATTTAAATTAGTTTAATTTTTCAGTTGAATTTTTTTTTTAATCTGAAAAATTAACTAATCTAAATTTTTGTATTAATTATATACTTCTAAAATTACTCTGTAGTCAAGATTACATTTACTAAGATTGTATATGCACTAATAATTTGACCTACGGTTAAAGTTTTGGAGGTCTTTTTTTTTTTTTCTCTGAAGTTTGAGATTTTTGATGAGTAGCATTATCTGCAATTATTCGGACTATTGTCCTCATCTTTATTGTTATTTGTACAATGTTTCGGCCGATATGCCCTCCCAACTTCTTCAGGTATTCTTGTTGTCTTCTTTTCAGACTAGGGAACTTCTTTCACTCGGAACTTTTTGTCGTAATCGGGGCCATCACAGAACTTTGAACTTAACCTTTATAGTCCACGGGGGTATCCTGTTCTCATTCTGCTAAACCATAGCTGGGAGGTTGTGTTAATTTTTTTCTATGTTACTTTTCTATGTTATTGTTTATTTTTTTTTTGTAAGCTAGCATTCTTAGCAATTAGTTAGATAGGAAATAATTTTTCAGTTTCAGACTGAAGAATACACAGCTTTAATGAATTTTATTCAACGTTTTGCATTTTTTATGTTCTATGTTCTATGAATTATCTAAACGAGTATCTTCATCTTAGTTGTTATTTGAGGTTACTTATAGTATCTACTGTTACGAAATAGTCACACATCTGAAAATTGAATAGGCTAATAATTGTTTAACTTCAGTTAATAGTTGTTATTTACTAATCTCTCTCTCTTTCTCTCATAATATCTATCTATCTCTCTCTCTCTCTCTCTCTAATGAATATGTAAATACCTTGGTACCCCCTCACTATAATCTGATTGGACAGTGTCATGTATAAATAGTCGACACTGTGTTGGTCCAAGAACCTTATGCCTACAAGCTAACTTTACTCGCTAGACAAACACACGAACTGCTCGGAGACGGATTACTATTAATGTACCAATTACTACTGCGATAAATATACCAACTACCAAACTTCAAGAATATATTCCCTTAACCCGGATATATATATATAATATATATAATATATATTATATATATATGAATCTCTTCTTTTTTCTCAATATGGCTCTCTGCTCCCATATATCTTTTCTTTCTGGATCTCTCGGTATGTCTGTCATGTATACTTTGCTGAAAGGTTAGGAGATTGTGAACATTTTACATTTTATATTTACATTTTTTGTAGCTTCTCACTATAATAGTATGAGTCTTTTTTTTACACATGGTTATATGATGTCAAGTATTCTTATCTAATTCAAATAATTTGCAAACAGACCTATTTGACCCATAGAAGGGACCTTAATAAGTACTACTACCCTGGGTGAGAGTAGACCAGTGATGCTGATAGCTTTTTGATTTAGTGCGTCCAGGGATGCACATATTTGCTTTGAATGAGTCCCCGGGAAATTTGATGGGTCCCAACTAAAGTTTCTTAATAAATTGTAGTTTTTTTATTTATGATCTGGGGAAACAACTAAAGCCGTCTAACTCCTACCTTGTAATCTATTCTATGTAATTCGTTTCTAAAAAAAACTATTTTAATGTATTTACAGTTAGCTTGAAATGGTAGGAGAAAAAAAACACCTGCGATGTATGGATATGGTTTTACTGTGTCCTTTTATATTTTTATGTGTCAGAGATGCAGGACGCATACTTATTAGTATCTCTGGTAGACCCTGAGTAATGGCAATAAAGGGGTACTCCAGACTCCCTAGAGCTCCAGAATTGGAACCTTATCACCAGATGCAGTGTAATGTCATACTCAAGACACTCCTTTTGGGTGAGTCTTACCCCTCTGAGGGGGTAGAGTCAGTATATTCTAAGCCCTTTGCATGTTTGAGCATTTAGAATTAATGAATGTGCTTTATACACATCAATCTTCTTTTTTTTTATTCTCTTGAAGAGACTGCAGTAATAACTTGAAGAATTTTCTTGTAGGAAGTTAATAATTACTGGAAGAGCTTTTGACATTTTAGCAGAAAAGTTAAGCAACCCAAATTCTCTGAGATTTGTAAACTTTTAAGGGTTTTCTCAATTATATCTGTCAGCTAGGTCTTGTAGACCTCCAAGTGAATACCCTCATTCTGGTTCCTTTATTTGAAGAATTTGTTATATCAGGTTACCATAACTTGGCAGACTTTGAGGAAGGAAGTTGATTACAAACTGAAGAATTTCCTATTTTTCAAAACATTTTGTTTTGTTTGTTTTTTTATTTGGTCTTTGTTTCTTCCAAAAACATTTCATATGACCTTTTCTCCTCTAAATGACCTTTCTTGCTGGAAATCTTGAAATCCTTTGATTCATGGAACTTGACTTTCATGCCTTTATACATATAAATAAACCTGTCCCACACAGTCTACTATTTTCCATCATGTGTTTGTTGTTTTTAGCTAATTCCAGTCGGTAATGTGTTTGAGCCTCTCCCAGGTGATTGTTGCATTCAGTGGTTTTTATAAAAATAGTAAATTGTTTCATTTGTTTCTCATCTTTCCCCCAAGAAATCTCGATGAATTGTTCTGTTCTTATTAAAGGAATGAAAAAAAAAAAAGATGAAAAGAAATGAAAAAAAAGAGTACTAAGTGACCTCTAAAAAACTGACAGGTGTATAATACACCTGAGGAAGACTGCAGAATCATCAATCTGTGTCAAGCACACCTGTTTCAGACACACACATGCACAAATACATACACATGTATGTATTTATGTACACATGCAGAGACATTCTAATTTATTCTCTAGGGACATGATTTTAGAGATGACTTCATACTATCTATTTCTCTCTCTCTGTATGGTATATATAATTATATTATATATATATATATAAACACACATACACACACAGATACACACACGCACTTGTCAGAATTATTCTGATGATCCTTTCCTGAAATCTGGGTAGTTAACTTCTGTTGCTGATGTAGCTCCCTAAATCGGATCTACAAGTATGTATTGAAGCACTTTCAAAATATTTATTATCCTGGCTCATTTGGTTTCTTTTTTTCTTTTTCAACTGTCAAAATTGGTGACAGGTTTTCTTGTTTTGTTCCTAAATTTCAATATATATATATATATGCCCACATATTTCATTAATTATTACTAATTAATTTTCAAAATTAGGTATGACTTCATTTAAGCACATATCCTCCAAATATATATATATATAAATATTATAATATATATATATATATGAATGCATATGCAATGAATCCAACAGTATGTTGAAGAATAATTAGTGAAATGAAAAATAGGAAGTGTGAAAAGGATTTTCTTGATATTTGAAAAAAAAAATTTTGTCAATACTTAGTGTTTTGATTGGTAATTTACAGTATCGAACACATATAAATGTCTCATATTTATTGAAATATTTGGTTGATACTATAAATTACCAATCGAAACACTAAGTGTTGACAAATATATATTTTTTTCAAAATATCAATAAAATTATCCTCACACTTCCTATTTTCACTCTCATTTATTATTCTTTAGCACACACACACACACATGCACACATACACATATATATTATATATATATATATATATATCTAAACCCTTGGAAAAGGTATGTATCCAACTATTCTCCCTCAAGCTATGGATAAATAGTAGGGCAGACTATGGTCTTTAAATTTAGGCTAGGTAACCAGTAGGAAAGCAAAACACTGAATTCAAACCTGTTAAACTCCACTTAAGAAATTGTCCTTGTATTGCATCATGCAGAATAGTTGGTAAATAAATAAAAAATAAAAACATTATATACATACATATACATATATATATTTACATATATATACAAATACGCTAATACCCTTGGGAAAGGTATGAATCCTACTCTCCCTCCAGCAATGGGTAAATAGTAGGGCAGACCTGGCTCTTTAAACTTTGGTTAGGTAACCGGTCTAGGAGAAGGAAAACTCTGAATTCAAACCTGTTAAACTCCGCTTAAGAAATTGACCTTGTGTCACATCCTGCTTGTGGGAGGTTGGTAAATATATAAATATATAATATATAACAAACACACAATATTACTCTGTTTTCACTTCTTACTGAAACACACATATATTAATATATTATATATATACAAGTGTAGATGCACAAACATGCTAGAACCTAGATAGACAATACTAAGTAACCTTGTGTTCTAAAAAGAGGCACGCAAAAAGTAAGAGTTCAAGTACAAAACCTGTAGCATCTTCCTCATTCTCCAAATGGTAATGATGGACCAAAATAACACCCTGTTTACTTATCTATGTCTTGTTTTGCGTACATTTTCTTATCACTTATTTCCTATGCCCCACCCATGACAAGGAAGTCTGTAAGTTTCATCCATCATAATTTTCTATCCAATTTTTTTTTTTCTGACTCATCTCTTTCCTTACTTGGAAATTTCTTACATACCTTCACGTTTTTTTGTTTTCCTACAACTTTTAAACTTTTTTTTTATTTCTACGACTTGTTAATACCTGATGCCATGGTAGGGCAATGCCATCAAAATATATGTATATGTAAGTGTAAATTAATGAGTGTATTATAGGTATACAATTATGCAGATACATACACAATATATATATATATATATACATATATTAATTAAAAGTAAGGAAATGAATCGATGGTAATATGAAAATACAAGATGTCGTTCAAATAAAGTTATTATTATACTGATAATTGCAGTATTTTGATCTGTTAAAAACGGTCACAATTTTCATAAACTGTCTTATATGCTTTGAAGAAGATTTTTAACAGATCGAAATACTGCAGTATCAGCATAATAACAAACTTTATTTGAACAACATCTGTGTGATTTTCATATTATCTTACCCTTATATAATATAATAAGTAAAGTCGTCAGAGCGGCCTAATGTCGGTATCAGCCAATCAGCGAAGGGAGTATCCCCTTTTCACTAGTGCTAGACCAAGGAGATTATCTTAGCGTCTGAGGTGGAGCGCCACACCTACCATCAGCTCCTTACTTTACCGCAGAGATCCCTGTGCTACTCATACGCTGAGTCGGCGAGGACCGGTATCAAACTAGGAACCTTGTGGTTTCTAGCCGAACGCTCTACCGACTGAGCTAACCCGGCCCTAATTAGAAAAATGTGCAAAATATTATTGATAAAGCATATATATATATATATATATATATATATTTACCAACCACTCCACAAAAGTAGGATGTGACCTAAGATCAATTTCTTAAGCAGAGTTTACCAGGTTTGAATTCAGAATATTCTTTCTCATAGATGGGTTGCCTTACAAAGACTAAAGAACCCTTACTATTTATTCATTTATTCATAGCTGAGAGAGAACAGATGGATTCATGACTTTCCTAAAAGCATTCACTGATTCCATGTCCTACAATGATAACTGTTATGCTAGATGTACCTCTTTAACATTAGTATATCCGTTATATACTAACATTGAACACAACAAAAAAAAAAAGATAAACTCATTTGTACATATTAAGAACATTTGATATTTTATACATAATATATGTACAAGAGGTATTAAAAAGAAAGAATACACAAATATGTTCCTAAAACTAGAATTATACACACATTGTTCCATGAACAAGCATTATGTGGAAGGGGTACTAAATTGGAAAAGAGTTAATTAATAATGTGTGTGAGTGTTTGTAAGTGTGTGTATTTTGGTTTATCAATATTCTTAATAGAAATTCCAAAACCTCTTTTAACTAACAAACATGGTTAATTTTATAAAAACGGTTTGCCATGAAAGACCTTTCAATCAAAATCATATTACAAAACAAAAGGAACAAATAAAAATCAACAAAGAACCAATCCTTATCTCTTGCAAAATAAGTAAAAGACTTGAAGAATATTCCACAAGACAATTGGCAAAATTTGTAACATCTTCAGCACTTTTTTTTCAGGAATTGTTATTTTCCCCCATCAGACAGATAACAAAAGCCGCCAGTGGAAAATTGGCTCAAAGAAGTAATTAAAGATGTTTTTTCAATATGTGAAAAAGGTAATAACATGTAGATCCTACCTTCTCCTGAATAACGATGGTGATGTAAGTAGCATGATGTCTATACAGGATGAAGTTATGTAGTATATCTATTCAGCAGGATCATAAGCTCAGCCAAAAAATGATGCCCCCCCCCCCTTATCATCCTCATTCAGGGAAGGTAGGATCTACATGTTATTACCTTCACATATTGATAAAACCATCTTTAATTCTTCTTTGGAGCCAATTCCTTCCACTGGACGGCTTTTGTATCTGTCTGATGGGGAATACAATTCCTGAAAAAAAAGTGCTGAGTGTACAATCTTGCGCCAATTGTCTGTGAAATATTCTTCAAGTCTTTTTATTATTTTGCAGAGATGAGAGGAATTGTTTCTTTGTGATTTTTATTTGTTCCTTTTGTTTTGTAATATGATTTTGATTGAAGGTCTTTCAATGGCAAACCGTTTTTTAAATAACAATTACCTGTTTGTTTAGATTAAAGGTTTTGGATTCTATTAAGAATATGAAAACCAAAAATACACCACTCACACTCACACACACTTATTAATTTAACTCTTTTCCAATTTAAGTACCCTTCCCATAATGCTTGTTCATGAACAATGTGTTGTATATTCTAGTTTTTTAGGAACATATTTGTGTATTTCTTTCTTTAATACCTCTTGTACATATATTATGTATAAAAATATAAATGTTCTTAATATGTACAAATAGTTTATCCTTTTTTTTTTTGTTGTGTCAATGTTAGTATATAACGGATAACTAATGTAGAGGTACATCTAGCAATAACAGTTTATCATTGTAGGACATGGAATCAGTGAATGCTTTTAGAAAGTCATGAATCCATCTGTTCTCTCTCAGCTATGAATAAATGAATAATAGTAAGGGTTCTTTAGTCTTTGTAAGGCAACCCATCTATGAGAAAGAATATTCTGATTCAACCTGGTAAACTCTGCTTAAGAAATTGATCTTAGGTCACATCCTACTTTTGTGGAGTGGTTGGTAAATATATATATAATATATTATATATATAATGCTTATCAATAATATTTTGCACATTTTTCTAATTAGGGCGGGTTAAGCTTCAGTCGGTAGAAGCGTTCGGCTAGAAACCACAAGGTTCCTAGTTTGATAACCGGTCCTCGCCGACTCAGCGTATGAGTAGCACAGGGATCTCTGCGGTAAAGTAAGGAGCTGATGGTAGGTGTGGGCGCTCCACTCAGACGCTAAGAATATCCTTTGTCTAGCACTAGTGAAAAGGGGATACTCCCTTCGCTGATTGGCTGATACCGACATTAGGCCGCTCTGACGACTTTACTTATTATATATATAAGGGTAAGATAATATGAAAATCACACAGATGTTTGTTCAAAAAGTTTGTTATTATGCTGATACTGGCAGTATTTCGATCTGTTAAAAATCTTCTTCAAAGCAATATAAGACAGTTTATGAAAATTGTGACCGTTTTTAACAGATCAAAATACTGCAGTATTCAGTAATAATAAACTTTATTTTGAACGACATCTATGTAATTTTCATATTACCATCGGTTCATTTCCTTACTTTTAATTAATATATGTATATATATATAATAATATATGTGTATGTATCTGCATAATTGATATACCTATATATTACACTCATTAATTTACACTTACATATACATATATTTTGATGGCATTGCCCTACCATGCATCAGGTATTAACAAGTCGTAGAAATAAAAAAAAAGTTTAAAAGTTGTAGGAAAACAAAAAAACGTGAAGGTATGTAAGAAATTTTCCCAAGTAAGGAAAGAGATGAGTCAGAAAAAAAAAATGGATAGAAAATTATGATGGATGAAACTTACAGACTTCCTTGTCATGGGTGGGGCATAGGAAATAAGTGATAAGAAAATGTACGCAAAACAAGACATAGATAAGTAAAACAGGTGTTATTTTGGTCCATCATTACCATTTGGAGAATGAGGAAGATGCTACAGGTTTTGTACTTGAACTCTTACTTTTGCGTGCCTCTTTTAGAACACAAGGTTACTTAGTATTGTCTATCTAGGTTCTAGCATGTTTGTGGCATCTACACTTGTTATATATATATATTATATATGTGTGTTTCAGTAAGAAAGTGAACAGAGTAATATTGTGTGTTTGTATATATATATATACATTTATATATTTACCAACCCCTCCGCACAAGCAGGATGTGAACAAGGTCAATTTCTTAAGCGGAGTTTAACAGGTTTGAATTCAGAGTTTTCCTTCTCCTAGACCGGTTTACCTAACCAAAAGTTAAAGAGCCAGGTCTGCCCTACTATTTACCCATTGCTGAGGGAGAGTAGGATTCATACCTTTCCCAAGGGTATTAGCGTATTTTATATATATGTAAATAATATATATGTATATGTATTATATATATGTTTTTTATTTTTTTATTTATTTACCAACTATTCTGCATGATGCAATACAAGGACAATTTCTTAAGTGGAGTTTAACAGGTTTGAATTCAGTGTTTTGCTTCTCCTACTGGTTACCTAGCCTAAAATTAAAGACCATAGTCTGCCCTACTATTTATCCATAGCTTGAGGGAGAATAGTTGGATACATACCTTTTCCAAGGGTTTTAGTATATATATATATATATATATATATATATATGTGTATGTGTGCATGTGTGTGTGTGTGTGCTAAAGAATAATAAATGAGAGTGAAAAATAGGAAGTGTGAGGATAATTTTATTGATATTTGAAAAAAATATATATTTGTCAACACTTAGTGTTTCGATTGGTAATTTATAGTATCAACCAAATATTTCAAATAAATATGAGACATTTATATGTGTTCGATACTGTAATTACCAATCAAAACACTAAGTATTGACAAATATTTTTTTTTTTCAAATATCAAGAAAATTCCTTTTCACACTTCCTATTTTCATTTTCACTAATTATTCTTCAACATACTGTTGGATTCATTGCATATGCATTCATATATATATATATATATATATATATATATATATATATATATTTGGAGGATATGTGCTTAAATGAAGTCATACCTAATTTTGAAAATTAATTAGTTAATATTAATGAATTATGTGGCATATAATATATATATATTGAAATTTAGGGAACAAAAACAAGAAACCCTGTCACAATTTTGACAGTTGAAAAAGAAAAAGAACCAAATGAAGCCAGGATAATAAATATTGGAAAGTGCTCAATACATACTTGTAGATCCGATTTAGGGAGCTACATCAGCAACAGAAGTTAACTAACCCAGATTTCAGGAAAGGATCATCAGAATAATTCTGACAAGTGCGTGGTGTGTATCTGTGTGTGTATGGTGTTTATATATATATATATATAATATATATATATATATACACATACAGAGAGAGAGAAATAGATAGTATGAAGTCATCTCTAAAAATCATGTCCCCTAGAGAATAAATTAGAATGTCTCTGCATGTGTACATAAATACATACATGTGTATGTATTTGTGCATGTGTGTGTCTGAAACGGTGTGCTTGACACAAGATTGATGATTCTGCAGTCTTCCTCAGGTGTATTATACACCTGTCAGTTTTTAGAGGTCACTTAGTATCTTTTTTTTTTTTTCATTTCTTTTCATCTTTTTTTTTTTCATTCCTTTTAATAAGAACAGAACAATTCATCGAGATTTCTTGGGGGAAAGATGAGAAACAAATGAAACAATTTACTATTTTTATAAAACCACTGAATGCACAATCACCTGGGAGAGGCTCAAACACATACCGACTGGAATTAGCTAAAAAACAACAACACATGATGGAAATAGTAGACTGTGTGGGACAGTGTTTATTTATATGTATAAAGGCATGAAAGTCAAAGTTCCATGAATCAAAGGATTTCAAGAGTTCCAGCAAGAAAGGTCATTTAGAGGAGAAAAGGTCATATGAAATGTTTTTGGAAAGAAACAAAGACCAAATAAAAACAAACAAACAAAATGTTTTGAAAAATAGGAAATTCTTCAGTTTGTAATCAACTTCCTTCCTCAAAGTCTGCCAAGTTATGGTAACCTGATATAACAAATTCTTCAAATAAAGGAACCAGAATGAGGGTATTCACTTGGAGGTCTACAAGACCTAGCTGACAGATATAATTGAGAAAACCCTTAAAAGTTTACAAATCTCAGAAATTTGGGTTGCTTAACTTTTCTGCTAAAATGTCAAAAGCTCTTCCAGTAATTATTAACTTCCTACAAGAAAAATTTCTTCAAGTTATTACTGCAGTCTCTTCAGAGAATAAAAAAAAAGAAGATTGATGTGTATAAAGCACATTCATTAATTCTAAATGCTCAAACATGCAAAGGGCTTAGAATATACTGACTCTACCCCCCTCAGAGGGGTAAGACTCACCCAAAAGGAGTGTCTTGAGTATGACATTACACTGCATCTGGTGATAAGGTTCCAATTCTGGAGCTCTAGGGAGTCTGGAGTACCCCTTTATTGCCATTACTCAGAGGTCTACCAGAGATACTAATAAGTATGCGTCCTGCATCTCTGACACATAAAAATATAAAAGGACACAGTAAAACCATATCCATACATCGCAGTGTTTTTTTTCTTCCCTCACCATTTCAAGCTAACTGTAAATACATTAAAATAGTTTTTTAGAAACGAATTACATAGAATAGATTACAAGGTAGGAGTTAGACGGCTTTAGTTGTTTCCCCAGATCATAAATAAAAAAACCTACAATTTATTAAGAAACTTTAGTTGGGACCCATCAAATTTCCCGGGGACTCATTCAAAGCAAATATGTGCATCCCTGGACGCACTAAATCAAAAAGCTATCAGCATCCCTGGTCTACTCTCACCCAGGGTAGTAGTACTTTTATTAAGGTCCTTCTATGGGTCCAAATAGGTCTGTTTGCAAATTATTTGAATTAGATAAGAATACTTGACATCATATACACATGTGTAAAAAAAAAAGACTCATACTATTAAAAGTGAGAAGCTACAAAAAAAAATGTAAATATAAATGTAAAATGTTCCAATTCTCTAACCTCCAGCAAAAGTATACATGACAGACATACCGAGAGATCCAGAAGAAAAAGATATATGGGAGCAGAGAGCCATATTGAGAAAAGAAGAGATTCATATATATATATATATATATATATATATATATATTATATATATATCCGGGTTAAGGGATATATTCTTGAAGTTGGTAGTTGGTATATTATCGCAGTAGTAATTGGTACATTAATAGTAATCCGTCTCCGAGCAGTCGTGGTGTTGTCTAGCGAGTAAAGTTAGCTTGTAGGCATAAGGTTCTTGGACCAACACAGTGTCGACTATTTATACATGACACTGTCCAATCAGATTATAGTGAGGGGGTACCAAGGTATTTACATATTCATTAGAGAGAGAGAGAGAGAGAGATAGATAGATATTATGAGAGAAAGAGAGAGAGATTAGTAAATAACAACTATTAACTGAAGTTAAAACATTATTAGCCTATTCAATTTTCAGATTGTGATATTTCGTACAGTAGATACTATAAGTAACCTCAAATAACAACTAAGATGAAGATACTCGTTTAGATTAATTCATAGAACATAGAAATAAAAAAGCAAAACGTTTGAATTAAATTCATAAAGCTGTGTTATCTTCAGTCTGAACTGAAAAAATTATTTCCTATCTAACTAATTGCTAAGAATGCTAGCTTACAAAAAAAAAAATAACAATAACATAGAAAAGTAACATAGAAAAATAATTAACACAACTCCTACCCCAGCTATGGTTAGCAGAATGAGAACAGGATACCCCCGTGGACTAGATAAAGGGTTAAGTTCAAAGTTCTGTGATGGCTCCCGATTACGACAAGAAAGTTCCCGAGTTTGAAAAGAAGGTTCCCTAGTCTGAAAAGAAGGTTCCCGGGTCCAACAAGAAATACCTGAAGAAGTCTGGAGGGCATATCGGCCGAAACATTGTACAAATAACAATAAAGATGAGGACAATAGTCCGAATAATGCAGATAATGCTACTCATCAAACCTCATTCAAACATTCAGAGAAAAAAAAAAAGACCTCCCAAAAACTTGTAACGTAGGTCAAATTATTAGTGCATATACAATCTTAGTAAATGTAATCTTGACTACAGAGTAATTTTAGAAGTATATAATTAATACAAAAATTTAGATTAGTTAATTTTTCAGATTAAAAAAAAAAAATTCAAACTGAAAAATTAACTAATTTAAATTTTTGTATTAATTATATACTTCTAAAATTACTCTGTAGAAAAATATATTATGGGAAAAAAATTAAAAACTATAAGTGCTGAAAATACTCAACAACTATGAGCCAAGTATGTGAAATTTGTTTGTTGCTTAAAACAATCTGAAAAGTGTGCGGGAGGTGTGGAACGAATGGTGAAAAAAAAAATACCTTACAATAAGTAAACAAACTTGAAACAGCTCACAAAAAGATATGAAACAAAAACTGTTTAAAGTCAAAATTCAAAAAGAAAAATCTAAGAATGAAACTGTTAAAATGTATTTCCTACAGGTTATCTCCCAAAAAACTTAAATATCTTGAATAGAAGAAGATTTTGTGAAATGAGCACTTGACAAGGAATCGCAAGATTCCTGGTTCAAATCTGGCCCTTGCCAACTCATGAGTATGAGTAGCACAGAGATCTGTGTGGTAAAGTGAGGAGCTGAAGGTAGGTGTTGTGCTCCAATCTCAGATGCAAAACAATCTCCTTGGTCTAGCAATAGTGAAAAGGGAAAAGACTCCCTCACTGTATGGCTGATAGTGACTGTAGACCTCCCTGACGACTTTACATTTACTTGCTGTCTGGCTGATACCGACATTAGGCCACCCAACGACTTTACTTTTATTTACTTACATACTCATACTCCGCCCTGTTACCTGGGGCAGTAGAATATGCCAACTGCACTTCTACTCTAGGCTAAGACTTCCCCCATGGGGTTCCTATTAGCCATGGATAGTGACTCACAATGCTTGAGGGCAGGATTGTGGTGGCTGAGGGGTCTGTGATCTGGGGACTAAGTGGTACCATTGCATGCAATATTCCACTTTGGCCCTTTCTTGGGCAAGACAGGCACTCAGTGAGGTCCATCTGATCAATTGATTGGTCATGTCAGCCCTAAGAATTATATAATTGTTCGGTCTGTATTGCTCTTATGGAAACACCCCATTCCTTTTTATCATATAGGTGCTAGAAGGCAGAGGCTGAGGGTCAACCACCAGTATTTAATAATACACATGAAGTTAAAAAATCATACAAATTAAAAAAAAAAAAAAAAAAAAAGGAGTGTTGTGTAATAGTTTTATCATAGGAAAGGAACTTGGGGAGCTGAGTTCAAATCCTGGACAAGGCACTCATACACTTGGGAAATCTATGAATCCAACTATTGTCCCCTCCAGTGATGGGTAAATAGTAGAGCAAACAGGTATCTTTAACTCTTTGCCTACTTAAACCAAACTCCAGTGGCTCTCCCTCACTGTGATCCTACCGTAAACCACTGGCAGCAGCTCTCTCACATGTATCACTTGTTACACTGAAGACACAGATTACAATAATAATTAGACTTTATTTGAATAGAATGAGCTCTAAGGTGAATAGATAGTGCACTTTGTAATGTCCCATCAACAGGTAAAAATACCAAGAAAATTTGGTAGGCAAAATTTAACCTTGGTGTAGCAACCAGTCCAGGAGAAGGAAAAACTCTGAATTTCAAACCTGTTTAAAAAAAATTGACCTTGGCATCACATTCTGTTTGTGTGGAAGTGTTAGGCAAATACATAAATATCTCTAATAGAAAATTTGTGATACAAAGTCTACATATCCTTATTAAGGTTTGAAACATTGGATATAACTTTTTAATGCAAATTAATTTTATGGTCAACATGAATAACTTCAACTATTTTTCAAAGTATTTTATTTATTTATTTATTTTTTCAGTTGTTTACATCTTTGAGTTAAGTCTTGCCAAGAATGGTCCATTCTTGTAAGCAAAATACCATTTCTTCATTCCATTCTATTTATTTTCTACCTGTGCCTTTGTAAATCCAAAGAGTTCTACCACCCAGCCCAAAAACACCTGACCCCACCCAAAGCATCCAACCCCACCCAATCTTAGAACCATCTATACCTGTTACTATTCTACCCAATAGCTTTGTCCTACCACATCCATTAAGGTAGTTCTCTTCTTACCTGGCTTCAAAATTTGTTTGGTTTCTTATTTTGTTTTTTTACCTGTTTTATTAGTCTCTAGTTTGGCCATGAGCATCTTCACTTTTGGATGAAGCTTTTGGACTTATTTTTAACATCATTAACATTTTCTGCAGGATCTCAGAACTGAGAATTAGTTTTGAAATAACCCATTAAGAACACCTAGTTACCAAACATCTGTGGAAAATACTGTTAACAAAGAGGAAAGACACCGTGAAAATGAAACAGAGCTTCAAGTTAAAAAAAAACCTTTGTGAACTTGATGAAGGGGAAAATAAGAATAAAAGATAAGAAGAAAGCTTTTGATAAATCATAAATCAAAGCTTTTTTTTAAAAGGGAAATCCTACTTTTACTAAGAATCATGTCTCTGAGTAATATATATATTTTTTTTTTCCGGCTCTAGTTAGGATCTTTCCATATGTGATTAAACTCAATGTACCTAGTTCCAGTGAGTGGATGGACAGAGCAAAATATTCAATAAATGAAGGAAAAGACTTAAGTTTGCTTTCATTACAATAATTTATTTCAACTGCATTCCTGCAGCATTTTCAGGTATGAGCAAAGTCATGGATAATACTATATCCATGACTTTGCTCATACCTGAAAATGCTGCAGGAATGCAGTTGAAATAAATTATTGTAATGAAGCAAACTTAAAGTCTTTTCCTTCATTTATTGTATATACATATATATATCTATCAACCTCTCCACAGAAACAGGATGTGCCACAATTCCAATTTCTTAAGCGGAGTTTAACAGATTTTGATTCAGAGTTTTCCTTCTCCCAGACTGGTTACCAAACCAAGGTTAAAGAACCCAGTCTACCCTATGACTCTAACCATTACACAACATGCCTCCACAGTATAAGAGATGTATATTCAGAAACACACTCCCCATCAAACATATCATCACCACCACAACTAATTTCACTTGTGCATACAATGTACATGCATATGGAGGATTGGTTGGTTAGTTAGTTAGATTTTACGGCATGTCAAACCCTTGTTGGTAAATTTATGCAAAGAACATTTTGTTTTTCATTTTTGTTGGCTATTCATTTTTTAAAACAGATTTTTTAAACTCATTTTTTAAAATCTATTTGACCCATAGGTGGAACCTTAACAGGTACTACAACTTCAAGTCAGAGTAGACCTGGGGAGTAATGGTGTATGAAGGAGTACTTCACACTTCCCAAAGTTCCAGAATTGGTACTTTACCACTAGATGCAGTTTAACATCATACACAAGACAACTTACATTATGGAGTTCATCTATCTTATACATATTTAAATGGCAGTAGTGAGTTATATGATATCCGGAGGAAACTACAAAAACAAAAACAACTGATACAAAGTAAATATATATACACATTAAATTTACCACTTTCTTGTTTTTGTGCAAAAATTATGAGATTATTAAAAATTAAAGTTTATACATAGAAATAGCATTGAAATTTTATATAAAAATGTCTAGCATTTGTAAAGTCTCAAAAGTAAACAAATCAATGCACCAAGATTTTCTTCCCCTCTACCCAGTTTGATGCTGGTAGCCACTTCTAGTTTTTAACATAATGATTATCATCATAGGAAATAGAATTGGTGACCCAAGTTCAAATACTGGATGAGGTTGTTTGTATTAAACTCACTACAAGGGGACAGTTGACAACCAATGCTAAAAACACAAACGCCAATAAATGTATTACGGTTGTTTATTTCACCCACGTCCGTTCGCTCACTTCTCAAACGTTCAAAGTCCGTTGCTAGAAACGCCCTTTTGCACGAAAACACATGGGCACGCGAAAGGGGTTTCATAAAGAGAAGAGTTCTCTTAAGAAAGATAACCCAAGTATTTTCTTTGTTCCATGACATTAACAATTAATATAACAGTTTGATATTTTTACTTTGTGCTAATTGTCCTTAAGAAAAAGTGATGAATCTATTCTATTCTCTTTCAGCTAGATTTGAAAGATAATGTAACTGATGAGAGATATTTTTGCAGGTTTGATGGTATATTGATATAATCGTTAGTGTTCATAGGAAATGGATCATCAACAAGAGTCATATCCTGGACAAGCTACAGTTAACATTAGTGCTAATACGCCCTGGGAAAGGTATGAATCTAACTACTCTCCCTCCAGCTATGGGTAAATAGTAAGGCAAAGGCTGGGCTCTTTAGCCTTGGTTAGGCAACCAGTCAAGGAAGAAGGAAAACTTCTGGAATTTCAAACCTGGTCACTACTAGAATAGGCCTCAGGATAATTGTTCGCTAAGGGGTGCGCCACCCCCCCCTACACCCCTACCATCAAGCTCCTCACTTTTCCTGCCACAGATCAGATAACCCAATCTGTGCTGCCCTGCGTTGAGTTGCGAGGGACCACTATCAAACCCGGAACTTTTGTGGATTCACAGACGAATTGCTCTTTACCAACTGAGAGGTGGTATATTTCGTAGAAGATTTGATACATGACTTGCACTACGTATAGATTTTTAGATAATTGAGAATATAGAATTCGAAGCTACTGAAGGATAATTGGCGTTAGGATGTTCTTAAAGGATTTGTAACAAAGTCTTTACACAGAATATCTAAGTGATAGTTTCTTGAACATTATTTTTTAAGAATTATCGTAATATTAATTTTATTTCAAGTATCTTTTCAATCTTATATTCACGAACGCGTATATAATATCTATATATTCCACTTTTGGGTGGTCACTATTAGAATAGCTCAGTCCATATTATGATCTATTTTTCACTAACACAACACTACAAGAATAGGGCAGAATACAGATTAGTACTTGTTTGAAAGAACGGATGAAGGAAAAAAAATGAACCTTTATTCAAGGAATGTTTTTTGTAAATGTTTGGGATGGATTATTTTCATCTTGATCTACTGAGCTGCAACCAGTAATTTTCTGATTACAGGCGAATATCTATTGTCGCAATTAAGAATCTTGAAGATAAAGAGGCTCAGTTTGTCAATCAGAAAGGTGGTTTTTTCTTTTGAGGTAACGTTACAGCTCCATATAGCAAAGATTACATTTTGTAAAGATTTAAAAACCTTGCTAGGGAAAAAATCCACCACCCTTTTATTCTTCAGATCTTGGTTTCATCTGAGGAGATCTATTCCAGAGTTTACAGAATCACCTTGATGGACTGCGTTCTAAAATACATGAAGAGGTCGAAATTAAAACCAGTCTACATTCTTTTTCTCCCAAGCCAAAAGAGTTTAAAAAAAACAGCAAAAGAAATCTTGTAAATGTAAGAACTTTATATATAAAAAAAGTTTTCTTCATATAAATATATAATAACATTCTTTTATATTTCTGCTAAAATAGCTCAATGCATGACAATTTGACAATCATATACAGAGACATTCATTTGAAATAGTGAAAAACTTTTAAAAATCCAGTCATATTGTTCTTTTATAAATATCTATTTCAACCAGATTCCTTCTTTAAAAAGTTATATATATTATATATAATATATATATATATATAGGAGAGAGAGAGAGAGAGAGGAGAGAGAACGAGAGAAGGATTCAAAGAGAAGAGAGAGGGAGAGGATGAGAGGTCAATCAAAGTTGAGCCTTGATCCCGCCATTTTGCTTGCCATTATAAACCATAACAATAAAATAAAATCTATTTCGTATAGATCTCTTATTCTGTCAAACAACGCTTCTAATAACTCCTGACAATGCGACCATACATTTATTCTCAAATTTTCCTTTCTACATGGCCGCTTCATAGGCACTATGGCTCCAAGAAAGAACAAGACGCAGTGACCGGATTTCTAATGAGTCTGAGAAGAGAGGGGAAGAGCGATGCAGAGGGGGCATAGAAAATTCGAATCCAGAAGTACGGAAAGACCTGAGAGTGAGCACAACTTCGCGCCGAAGTATGTGATATTATGAAAAATGAAGTAGGAGCAGATTTAAAAATAAGTTGGTCGCGGAGGCACGTAGCTGAAGGGACCATGGCGACTCGAGAGTATGACGCTCTAGTCATCAATCATAACTTCAGCTTTTGCTCTGAGCTATCTTGTAGGCTCAGTTTCTCCAAAAGTTAGTTGTGGAAATATAGTGTGCATAGCCACAGTCCGAAAGTTTATCGTCGCGGTCTCGAATAGTTATGATTCAGTACCATTAGTTATCTATGCTCCTTCTCACTACCCTTCTAGAATTGTCAAATATCACATTTTAACGATCGCTCTATAGCCACTACTCCATAATATTAGTAGGCTATGCGTGACGTATAAGTTATTGTACTTCCACTCGTACATATATAATCCGTTATACTACATATTGTTACTCTTACACTATATTTTTAACTCGTACTTCTAATAGTATCCATGGCTCAAATCTCGACTAATATACTTCTTATTATACTATATATTCTCTGTAAATTTATATTGTATTTCTAGAGTACGATAGACCATATGCCATACTATATATGATACTACTTTTCTCATCTCATGTTTGAGGAGAATAACTCGACTTATATATATTTGTTAAACAGATGTCGTATAAGTAATTAAGGATATAACTAAGTAAGTATTATATATTAAAGGTATATTTAAGGTTTTATATTATAGCTTATATATTATTATATATTATATAATATTTATGTCATTTCCCATCATTATGTGCTATACATATTTAACTCTTTTTTAGATGCAACATAGTGTATGAATCTATATATTATTCTCCCTGTTAGCTATGTGTATATAGTTTAGAGTTCATTAGGTCTCTCTCTCATCTAATGATCTTTATTATTATTTGTTGTATGCTTCACGTGTCATATGGAGAAAGAATAGACTCTAGCAATACTTTAGTAATCATGTCGTTTAAAACTATCTTGCTTAAGAAAATATGAACTTTGCATCGTGTTGAGTATATGGCTGCTCCCTGTCTCGAGGGGGTTGGCGAAGTATTTTTAAGTTTTATAATATAATAAATATATATTACATATTAAATTGAAAGTGTCATAATGAACTTGATAATAAGAATACAGTTAAAAAGATTTGAATAACATGTAGTAGTATGGTATGATATTGATAAATGATACGTAGAACAACTTTTGAAACTAATATATTAGGAAAAATTTGCACATCAAATTACTCATCGTGTGTCTCCAGAATATACATTATTCGAGATACGAGCTTAAAATATATGCCTCACTCTCTAAATCGTTATCTTAGTTATAATCATAGAGGTGTACAATAGCACTGCAACATCAATATCATCAGTTTAATCTCTCTTACCTCATATATCAGAGAGTAATTTACTTTATACATATGATGTTTTATCCCACTGCGAGATCTCTCACTCCTTGCTTCTACAATGAGACGTCTTTCTACAGATTATAAACTCTCGCAAACAGCAATTACTAATCAAATAATTAATTACAAGGAAATCATTTTTATTAAAAATCCGTTCTTATGATAGTATCATATTATGCTTATCATCTTAGCTATTCCTGGTCTCATTCACATCTGTCATATTCTTCTCGCCTTATTTGTTATATATTAATACAATTTGATTATATCATATCCAAATATATGACGCTTACCTCAGAAGTAATTGAGTCTAACAATATATTTATAAGATGTGACAACAACTGAATCTCTCTTAGTAATGCGGGTTATAAGTGATACAGCCAAATTGAGGAAAAATGCTGTACCATTTGCTAAAATATCATTACATAATAACTCTGTGATTTTGTGTTATCAATAGATTTTCTTAATATTATAGACTAATATATGCGTATCTTCGTCGGGTTACATATGACATCATCGCACTCTCCATATTAACCACACCAACTAATCTTTAATTATTATAATTAAGATATTATATGTATTAATTAAATATATGTATACAACGAGCTTGTTGATCAAAAATTTATGTCATGTAAGATGTGCTCTTCTAGTTTTTATTTTGGGGAATATGTGGCTTTAATTTTAGTCTAATCACACTTTATATTTTCTTATCAATATTTATATTTTCTAGATATATGTATTAGAATAATACCGTTTCGCACTCTCTATTTATGTATTATCTTTCAGATAAATGAATAATTATAAGCGTGTGTGTCAAAATATAAGTGTCCATAGTACTTATATAATGTCAAAAGCAACCATATTCTCTCATATAATACCAAAAATTCGAAAGTAAGTATATATATGAAATGTGTCGAATCGTTGCTTCTTGTTCTGATAGTCTTCATAAGGTGTGGTGAGTGTGTATCATGAATTGCTTTACAAAAATTTACAATTAAATCTTTTGTAACTACCATCATCATGTCAATCTAAACAAACTAGTTATCTATGTGTATACCTATATTATTACTTATATTGATCATAAACAGAGAGTGTTCTCTTAAATCTTTTTATATAAAACTAACCACAAGCGAGGGACAATATAGAGTTAATCGCCATTTAGTGTAAGACCTCAGAGACCAATAAGCACATACAATGTATTTTTCGTATTCGAGGTGTTATGCACAGATACTCTTCGTATTTATATCTCTGATTGTTACAGCTTAAACGCTAATACTCCACACAAAATATACATATTCTTGTGACTAATTTCTACCCAATTATTCTTTATCTCTACCAGATATTTTTTTAATAGTCATATTGATGTTATTGTGAATGAACGTTAGAGTAGTGTGGCATAATTGACTGTATTGAAGATTATTATAGATAAGAGATCTTTACTGTTAGTTGTTTTTACACCAGATGCAATATCTACCCAACTGATATTCAAGTCTTTTCTTATAGAGTCTCTCACGCGAGTTTACAGTATTACTCTCTAATATATCTATGAGCTCCTCTTCTCTCATCATCTGCTGCATCTCATAAGATAATTCGAGCAGCAAGGTTTAAAATTACTATTATAATCAATATAGGTTAGTCGTGTACGTTTACTATCTCGTATCAATTCAATATCAATAAATATGTTCATATGTATGTTAGCCAAAATTTCTTGTAGGTTTTTATTCTGGTCTGCTTGCCATCATTTGATTACTTTCTTTGGCTTTGAGAAAATGTTTTTTAAATGATTTATTTTGTTCATATATTATATATATATAAATATATATATATATTAATATTTGCATTTCACCACAGTGCTATAACCATTGGGAAACGTATGAATCCAACTATTCTCCCTTCTAGCTAGTGTATATAGTAGGTGGACTTATATATATATATTTGCATTTCACATATTGTTTATACCTCTAATGTCAGGTTATTAAACACCAAATAAATAATTGCTACTATTTACAAAACGTAAATAGTCATAAATAAGAGAAGAACAGATGGAAACTATTGGAATTATTATGGACTGTGTGACACCAGGATGTTATCATCAAACTATATGAGTCATTCAAGATGCTATTCAGTAGATGTACACCTCTGGTTGACTTATGATGTACCACTAACTTAGATATTATTTAAGTCATGGATCGTGGCTTTGAAAAAACAATCTAATGGATAATTCCCGAATCCATGCGTGAGACTTAATCTGAGGGTCACCAGGTCATCCACGATTGTTCAGTTCGTCGATAATTCGGAAATTCTCAACAATCTAGATCAATGGTCAAGTAATGCACTCAGTCTTTAGAGAGCAGCCAATACTAATAAAACGGTAATGTACATTCAATAGATAAATCAATACATTCAGCTGATTATTCTCTCTTTCTTTTTCTACAATGACGACGCTCCCAGTCTCGGATTAAAAGAAATCTATATAGTTATCGCATCTCCAGGAAAGGACGGATTGCTATTGGCGCTTTATAAGATCGTTAATGCTTCTTTTTGCCCAAACTTTCACAAACGTTTTATAACCGCCATAGTGGGAAAATGACGATAGGAAAGCTTTTGTGATGAGAACGCTCTAGGCTATTCCATGTCTGGTTAAAATAGAATTTTTTTTATTTAGATAGCAAAAATCTACCGTCACCTTGAGTTAGATTTTAGCTTCAGTATAACTCCCAAATGCAATAGCTATCGATATAATAAAACTATTCTGTTATTAAGTTTTAGTTTTATTACTGACCAGAGACAATCCCTCCGATTTTCAATACGAATGTTAGCGAGGTATTCTAAACGTACGCATTAACATGGGCTTTTTGGACGGAAATATATTTCGGGTTTTTTAGATATATCGTTATAAATAAAATTCATCTATATATTAATGATTTTGACTATAAATTAAATAAGATAAACCTACAAGTTTATGAGGGGTATTGCTGACGTAAGCAATGTTTAGGCTCGCGTTACAGATGTCAATACAGAATCACTTTATTATTATTATTAATTTATTTACTCCTTTTGAGTTTTCACATCAGCATTACTTGATTGGTCTTTCACTGGAGTCTGAGTGACAGCAAATCCTCCTCAGCGTCCCAGAAACTTCTTCTGAGTAATTCTGGCAGATGCAGCAGTGCAGTGTTCTGAATGGTTTCAATCCTTCTCTTGATATCCAAACTTTCCAAACCCTTTTCTAATCCTTTTGGGACTGTTCCAGTCACCAACCACAATTTGGTATCACTTTTCACTTTCATGTTTCCATACTTTTTCAGTTCTCTGGCAAGCGTCTAGAGAATTTGTTCCATTTTTTTCATTTTCCTTTAGTTCACCCTGCGGATCATGCTGGCACTGCAAAATCCACCAGTTGACAAGTTCTTTCTTTTCTGTTTATCAACACTAGGTCGGGTATTCTTCTTCTTCTTTCTTCTTCTCATTAAATATTCTTGTTTATTCGCTCATTTTCTATCCATGTTTTAATTCATTAATATCTTATACCTTATAAATATCCATTAAATATCCAATAAAGTTGTAAGATAATCATATATTTAATTTATTTATTGAATGTAAATATGTTACAATATTTCCAATGGATTTTAGTAGTCGTGGATTGATCGAGCATTTTAGTGTAAC
>CM042170.1:42739241-42867620 GCA_023376005.1 Doryteuthis pealeii | reverse complement strand
GGATGATTCATGGTACTATATGATGTGATCAACATGCTTGAGGCAGGATTGTGGTGGCTGAGGTGTGATCTGGGGATAGTGGTAATTGTAGAATTATCACTTTGGTTTTTGGCAGAAGGCTCAGTGAGGTTCATTGATATTGATTGGATGTAACAGCAATATATAATTGTTCGTCTGTATGCTCTTATGGAACCATTCTTTATATATATGTGCTAGAAGGAAAGGCTGAGGGTAACCACATTTTAATAATACAGAAGTTAAAAAAAATATACAGATTAACAAAAAAAAAAAAAAGGATGTGTGTCTGTTGTTACATAGGAAGGAACTTGGGAGTGAGTTCAATGGACCAAGCACATCTACACTTGGGAATTATGATCAACTATGTCTAGGATGGGTAAATAAGTGAGAACAGGATTTTACTCTTTGCTACTTTAAACCACTCACCCAGTGGTCTCATCATGTGATCTAACGTAACACTGGCAGAGCTCTCAATGTTCTTGTTCTACACTGAAGACCAGATTAAATAATAATTAGATTTATTGAATAGAATGACTTAAGTGAATATAAGTACTTTGTAATGTTATCATACAGGTAAAATAAGAAATTGGTAGGCAATAGTTAACCTTGGTGTAGCAACCAAGTAAGGAGAGGAAAAATTGAGTCAACAGTGACTATAATAAAATTGGCCTTGAATGACAATCAAGATTACTGTTTGTGTGGAAGTGTTAGGCAGAATACATTAAATATCCTCTAATGAAATCTTGTGATACAAAGTCTACTATCTTATTAAGGTTTGAAACATTGGATATAACTTTTTGCAATGTAATTTTATGGTGCGAACATAGAATAATTCCATATTTTTCAAGTATTTTATTTATTTATTATTTTCAGTTGTTTACATTTTTGAGTTAAGTCTTGCCAAGGGTCATTCTTGTAAGAAAATCCATTTTTCATTCATCTATTTATTTATACTGTGCTTTGTAAACAAAGAGTTACACCCAGCCAAAACTACACAAAAGCATCAACCACCAAATCTAGAACACTATACGTACTATCTACCAATAGCTTTGTCCTACCACATCCATTAAGGTAGTCTCTTTTACTGGCTTCAATTGTTTGGTTTCTATTTTGTTTTTTCCTGTTTTTATTAGTCCTAGTTTGGCCATGAGCCATCTTCTTCACTTTTGGATTGAAGCTTTTGGATATATTTTTAAACATCATTAAACATTTTCTGCACGGATTCAGAACTGAGATTAGTTTTGAAATAACATTAAGAATAGTTACCACACACTGTGAAACTGTTGAACAAAAGGAAAGAACCGTGAAATGAAACAGCGCTTCAGTTAAAAAACCTTGTGAACTTGATGAAGGGGAAAACATAAGAATAAAGATAAGAAGAAAGCTTTGGATAAATCATAAATCAAAGTTTTTTAAAAGGGAATCTATTTTTCTAAATCATGTTCTGAGTATATATATATATTTTTTTTTCCAGGCTAGTTAGGAATTTTCCATATGTGATTAAACTCAATGTACCTAGTTCCATGAGTGGATGGACGAGCAAAATTTATAAATGAAGAAAGAACTTTAAGTTTGCTTCATTAAATAATTTATTTCAACTGCATTCTGCATTTTTCGGTATGAGCAAAGTATGGATAAAACTATAATCTGACTTTGCTCATACTGAAATGCTGCAGGAATGCAGTTAAATAAATTAGTGTAGATGAAAAACTTAAAGTCTTTCCTCATTTATTGTATATACTATATTATCTATCACTTCAAGAAACGGTGTGCAACAATTCAATTTTAAGCGGAGTTTAACAGATTTGATTCGATTTTCCTTCTCAGACTGGTTACCAACAAGGTTAAAGAACCAGTCTAATCTATGAACTCCACCTTACAACAACATCCTCACATAATAAGGATGTTATCAGACACTCCCCATCAAACATATATACGACAGAACTAATTTCATTGTGCATAACATGTACATGCATATGAGATTGGTTGGTTAGTTAGTTAGATTTTACGGCATGTCACCTTGTTGGGTAATTTATGCCAAGACATTTTGTTTTATCATTTTTGTGGCTATTCTTTTTTAAAAGATTTTTTAACTCATTTTTTTTTTTGAAAATTATTTGACCATAGGTGGAATTAACAGTACTACAACAACTTCAAGTCAGAGTAAGTACCTTGGGAGTAATGGTGAGAAGGAGTACTTCACACTTCCAAGTTCCAAGGAATTGTACTTTTACCACTAGATCAGTTTAAACATCAACACAAGACACTTACCTATGGAGGTTCATTATTATACATATATAACGGGCAGTTAGTGGGAGTAATATATTGTAATATGAGGAAACTCAAAACAAAACAACTGATTAGACAAGTAATATATTACACATTAAATACCCCTGTTTTAGCTTTTGTGCAAAAATATGAAGAATTTAAAGAATTAAAGTATACATAAAATAACGCAATTGAAATTTTGGATATAAAATGTCTAGCATTTGTAAGTCTAAAAGTAAAACAATCAATGGCCCCAGTTTTCTTTCCCCTCTACCCAGTTGATTCTGGGTAGCCACTTCTAGTTTTAACATAATGATTTCAACATAGGAAATAGAATTGTGACCAAGTTCAATCTTGGTAGGTTGTTTTTATTAAACTCTCACTAACAGGGGACAGTTGACAACAATGCTAAAGAACACAAACGCCAATAAATAGTATAACGGTTGTTTTATTTCACTACTCCGTTCGGTTCATCTCAACGTTCAACGTGTGCTAAGAAGCCTTTTGCACGAAAACACATGGGCACGCGACAGGGGTTTTACATAAAGAAGAAGAGTTCTCTTTAAAGAAGATAACCGAAGTATTTTTCTTGTTCCAAATGACATTACATTAATTACAGTTTGGTATTTTTACTTTTGCTAATGTCTTAAAGAAAGAGTGTGAATTATCTATTCTCTTTTCAGCTAGATTTGAACGATATGTAACTGATGATGAGATATTTTGCAGGTTGATGGTATACTGATATAATCGTTAGTGTCATAGGAATGGATTCTCACAAAGAGTTCATATCCTGGACAGCTACGTTAACATAGTGCTATACCTGGAAAGGTAATGAAACCTACTACTCTCCTCCAGCTATGGAGTAAATAGTAAGGGCAGGCTGGCTCTTTAGCCTTGGATTAGGCAACCCAGTCAAGGAGAAGGAAACTCTGATTCAAACCTGGTATACTAGAATAGGCTCAGATAATTGTTCGCTAAGTGGTGCGCCAAACCTACCATCAAGCTCCTCACTTTTCTGCACAGATCAGATAACCAATCTGTGCTGCCCATGCGTTGAGTTGGCGAGGACCTATCAAACCCGGAACTTGTGATTCACAGACGAAGGCTCTACCAACTGAAGAGGTGGGTATAATTTCGTAGAAAGTTTTGATACATGACTTGCACTAGTATAGATTTTACGATAAATTGAGAATATAGAATTCGAAGCTACTTGAAGAAATGGCGTTAGGATGTTCTTAAAGGATTGGTAACAAAGTCTACAACAGAAATCTCTAAGTGTATATCTTGACATTACTTTTTTAAGAAATAGTGTCGAATATAATTTTATTCAAGATCTTTCAATCTTTATATTCAAGAACGCGTATATAATATCTATATATATCATTTGGGTGTCACTATTATGAATAGGCTCAGTCATAATTAGTGATCTATTTTTCACTCACACACTACAAGAATAGGGCAGAATAACAGATTAGTACTTTGGTTGAAAGAAACGGATGGAAGAAAAAATGACCTTTATTCAAGGAATGTTTTTGTAAATGTTTGATGGGATTATTTTCATCTGATCTACTTTGAGCTGCAACCAGTAAATTTTCGATTCCAGCGAATATCTATTGTCTGCATTAGAGAATCTTTGAAGATAAAGAGGCTCAGTTTGATCAATCAGAGAAGGTGTGTTTTTTCTTTGATGTAAGTACAGTTCCATATAGCAAAGATTACATTGTTAAAGATTAAAGACCTTTGCTAGGAAAAATTCCACACCCTTTTATTCTTCGATCTTGTTTCATCTGAGGAGATCTATTCCAGAGTTTACAGAATCACCTTGATGGACTCGTTTTCAATAACACATGAAGAGGTCGAATTAACCAGTTCTACATTCTTTTTCTCCCAACAAAAGAGTTTAAAAAACAGCCAAAAAGAATCTTGTAAATGTTTTAGAAGAACTTTATATATAAAAAAGTTTTCTTTCATATAAATAATATAATAACATTCTTTTTATATTCTGCTGAAGAGCTCAATGCATGACAATTTGACAATCATATACAGAGACATGTCATTTTGAAATAGGAAAAACTTAAAATCCAGTCATATTGTCTTTTTATAAATTATCTATTTCAACCGATTCCTCTTTAAAAAGTATATATATATATATATATATTATATATATATAGAGAGACGAGAGAGAGAGAGAGAGAGAGAGAGAGAGAGGAAGAGAGAGAGAGGGGAGAGAGAGAGGAAGAGAGAGGAGGGAGAGAGAGAGGAAAGAGAGAGAGACTGATAGACAGACAGAGAGTGAGATAGAGAGACGAAATATTAGGGTAGCAAGGACATGGGGTCAATGGCACTTGTTAACTAACTTTCTTGCTCTGTGATTTTCAAAGTTGCTTTGAAAATTGCCATAGGCATCAAGCTGTCAGTAACCAGCAAGTACCATTTACTTCATGTCTTCACTACCTTAGAATATACATGCTCTATCAATCATATTTAGCACTATTTACTTATGAATATACCGAACTATGTCATCATATATATATATATATATTATATAATATAATATAATTCTTGTAGTTTTTATTCTGGTCTGCTTGCCATCATTTGATTACTTTCTTGGTTTGAGAAAAAATGATTTATTTGTTCATATATATATATATATTATATATTATATATATATATTAATATATATATATATATTTAATTTCACATAGTGCTAATACCTTTGAGAAAGGTATGAATCCAACTATCTCCTCCTCTAGCTATGGTGTTATATAGTAGAGTTGCTTAGGCCCTTTAACTTTGTCCCGTCTTGGAGAAAGAAAACTCTGAACTTGAACCTGTTAAACTCTGGCTTAAGAAATTGATCATGTGTGGATCTGCTCATGTTGAGGGGTTGGTATATATATATATATATATATATATATTAATGTCGTATATTAGGAAAAATTTGAAAAAAATAGGTTTAAATAAATTGAAACACCTAAAAATGCACAATGTCTTTTTTCGATACATACACTCACACACACTCATACTCACACCATAAAGAAGAATATTTGACGTCATGTTTCAAACTGTCCACCCTTCCAGCGTTCTTTCTTCAAACTTTGAACAGACTGATAAACAAGGACTATCGCAGTTTTTCTCGTTATTCTGTGATAAAAATTTCTTATTACCTTTCCTTATATCAACAAATGCCCCGAAGAAGATCTAATTAATAGATCGAAACACTGCAGTGTCAGCCAATAAACTTACCATTCAATTTATCTAAACCTGTGTTTTTCAAAATTTTCTAATATCTACATACCGCGGATTCATTCCATCTTTACACACATATATATATATATATATATATATATTATGTAAACAACTTTTAGCTATTTTCAGCCGACAGTATTATTTGGGAGAATGTGGCTTTTTAATTTTAGTCAGACCTAACTTTTTGAAAGTTAATTCATTTATGTATAAATCGCCTAATTATACATAAATGAATTAACTTTCAAAAATTAGGTCTGACTAAAAATTAAAAGCACATATTCTCCCAAATTATATAGTATATATTATTCATGTGCTCTGTGTGTGTTTTTCTTGTATGTGTATGTATTTATATATAACAGCTAAGCACATCAAACAACTAGTATGACTAATTACTATTGCATACAGTTACTTAAATTTTTATAAAACAAAAAGGGAAAGGTATCATTAGTGTCAGCCAAAAGCCACCTGTTTTTGAAAGGTGTTGCCATATTGTTTATAGCTCTAATGTTCAGGTTATAACCACCAAATAATATATTGCTTACTCTATTTACAATACAGTAAATAGTCATAGATAAGAGGAAGAACAGATGGAAATTTATTGAATATTAGACTGTTTAGTGTACACCAGATGGCAACACATGATCAATTTCTTAAGCAGAGTTTAACAGAATTCAAGTTCAGAGAGTTTTCTCTCCTTTTCTCTATATATATATATATATATATATGTATACTTTCTTGTAGTTTTTATTTGGTCTGCTTGCCATCATTTGATTACTTTCTTGGTTTGAGAAAATGTTTTTTAAATGATTTATTTGTTCATATATATATATATATATATAATATATATATATATATACTATTTGCATTTCACACAGTGCTATAACCATTGGAAACGTTGAATCACTATTCTCCCTCAGCTATGATGTGATATAGTAGGAGTGGACTTTATATATATATTGCATTTCACAATTGTTTATACCTCTAATGTTCAGGTTTATAACATCAATAAAATATATTGTTACTCTATTTACAAACAGTAAATAGTCATAAATAAGAGGAGAACAGATGGAAACTTATTGAATATTATGACTGTTAGTGTACACAGGATGTTATCATCAAACTATATGAGTCATTCCAGGATGCTATCAGTAGAATGTACACCTCTGGTTGAACTATGATGTAGACTAACTTAGATATGTATTTAAGTCATGGATCGTGGCTTTGAAAAACAATCTAATGGATAATTCGAATCCATGCGTGGATAAAATATTTGTATCGCAATTCTAATCCTGTAATTCTATATAACCTATAAACCTAGAACCCAACAAGTGTAGGATACATTACGTATTTATGGGTTACTTTCATGTTTTTTAAGGGAGGATGATTTAGTGTAAACAGTTATCATCGTAAGAGTTGGATCCGTACAAGTATTGGTATCTGTGGCATCTAGGTAAAAACAATTGCGTACTAGACACACTAATTTGTATATAAGACCTGGGCGATATTTTCAAGCAATTTTGGGTGGAAAAGGGGATTATTGCAATTTAGTACTCCCTCTTTTATGGGGGAGTGTTTGGAACTTCAGATAGAGGGCTCACTCGTTTTGATACAAGAACAGAATGAACTTTAAGAACTTTGTTAATGATAATAAACAGCTCATGGATTTAGGATTACATTGTCCTTCTGGTAGTTTAATACCTGGTAACATTAGACTAAATTAACATCCTTAGGAGGACATAACATAATGGATATTGTCTTAGGAAGTGGAATTGGCGACTCAAATTTAATTTCATGGGTGAGGCTGTTTGTATTTCACTTGATGCTAATCCTTTGAAAAGGCATGAATCCATCTCTACCTGGAGGTGCTACTCATGTAGGCTTATGTAGTCTATCTTGGACAGGAATAGCTAGTAGATTGCCCTTATAGCAAGCCTCAACCATTTTATCATATATCTATTTACCAACCCCTCTGCACGAGCAGATGTGACACAAGGTCATTTTCTTAAGCGGAGTTCAACAGGTTTGAATTCAGAGTTTTCCTTCTCCTAAGAATGGTTACCTAGCCATGGTTAAAGAACCCAGTCTGCCCTGCTATTTACCCATAACTGGAGGGAGAGTAAATATCAGGTAGACAGTTTTTAGTCTTGGTTAGACAACTAGTCAAGGAGAGGAAAACTCTGAATTCAAATAGCTTTACTTCACTTAAAAATTTCCATCGTGTCACATTCCTGTAAAGGGGTTGGTAAATTCATACTTTTATGTTTTCCTCCACTTTCTTTTGGGATAAAAAATCTTCTCTTTTTGTTGTTTTCCATTTTCTCTTTTCCACTTTGGTCTTCCTTTGTGTTTTGATATTTTAATTTTTTATTTTACACTTTAGGGGAGTCTCCATGGTATAGTGGCTAACATGTTAGAGTTGAACATATAAAAATTCCTCTTTTTGTTGTCTTTCATTTTCTTTCTTTTCCACTTTGGTCTTCCTTTCTTTTTATTTTTTGATTTTTTATATTTTTTATTTTACACTTTCAGGGAGTCTCCATGGTATAGAGACTAACATGTTGGATTTCAAACATCACAGTAAGTGAGTTCAAACACCTGTCGCATGATTTGTTTACTTTTGGATTATACCTTTGGGAAAGGTATGAACATCTATATAATCACTGTTCTACTTTTTCCAGGCATGGTGATATCAGTGCTACTGATTGCTACAACAACTTGGACCTTGACAAGGCGCCTGGAGAAAAAGCTAGAGGGAGCTTCAAAGAATGCTGCATGCTATCTTGAACAATTGTGGAAAACAGAATCCCACAAGAAAGTAGTTATAAACATCACAGACCCTACTTACACAAAATCCGAGTAAGAATGGACAAGATATGCTGGACCCTGATGAGAAGTAAAGATGAACTCATAGTGATGTCTCCATAGAGACCAGCTAGTGTGGATCGTCCAGATCTGTGCAGATACTGGATGCTGTGATAAGGACAGTAGGTGAGAGATTGTCCTGGATATCCAGCTGCGGCACGACATGATGGTGATGAGTTCTTCTCAGGTATGTCTTTGCCATTAAATAATCCAAAATTGATATGCCATTAAACAAAGGAACCAAAATACTCTCTTAACATAAACTATTCAAATTTGTACTATTACACGTTGCTTTGATCCTGAGGCAGGTAAAAATAGGCACTTTTCCTAAGCATGCAATTAATTTTCCCTTTGTCTTTCTAAATATAACAAGGTACATTTAAATACAAAAACATGTACACATGTATATTTATAGTTTTTTCTTTCTTCTTATGATGCCAGGAAAGATATTCGGGAAAGAGGTCAGTAATGAATAGCATAATAACAACAAAACAACCATCAAGTTAAACTCAGAACTCTTTATATTTTCATAATCAGTAATAACAAAAGAAAGTCATGTCTTACGCAATACAAGATGTTTGGTACAAACAGCTACCAACTTTGGTCCATGGAGGATTGTAACAAAATAAACCTGATCTTAAATCTACTGGGGTAATAAACATAGATACACACATGCACACACACACACACATATATATATAAGTAAAGTAAAGTAAAGTCGTCAGGGTGGCCTAATGTCAGTATCAGTCATGCAGCGAGGGAGTCTATCCCCTTTTCCACTAGTGCTAGACCAAGGAGATTATTTTAGCAACTGAAGTGGAGCGCCACACCTACCATCAGTTCCTTACTTTACCCCACAAATCCCTGTGCTACTCATACGCTGAGTTGGCGAGGGCGAGGTATCGAACTAGGAACCTTGTGGGTTCTAGCTGAACACTCTACCAACTGAGCTAACCCGGCCATATATATATATTATATATATATATATATTGTAGAGAGAGAGGAGAGAAGAGAGAGAGAGAGAGAGAGATTGGGGAGTCTAAATAGTGTATATTTTGGCAGCAAAGTATTGGTTAAACATGTTTGCTTAAAGACCAAAGAACATTTCTTTTTGATAATCTTTCTTTTTTTTGTTTTTTTGCCATATTTTGAGCTAGTTTCCAGATCTTGTTCAATTGATAGAGGAGATGCCCCAAGATCTGCCCCCAAGTGATTTCTATCATATCCATTGATTGTCTTCAGGGAAATGATTTTTTTATGAGTATTGTTTATTTTTGTTTGGTATGGGTTATATATATATATATATATATATATATATATATATATATATATACACAAGATGATTAGTAGAAACAGCTACCAACTTTATTTTCAAACACCAAACATTTTACTCTGATGAAGGCCGTTATTCTTTGTATACTAATAGATTTAGTAGTTTTCTATTACTATCATTTTTTATACTTAAAATAATAATAAATAGAATACATGTGTACATGAATAAACTACTGGCCAAAAGACATGTTAGTAAAATAAAATCTATGTTATCCATTCAGCATTTTCTTTCCTTTGTTTATTTTTCCTTTCAACATACCATTGGAATCGCTTCTATTTTCAACTTACACACACACACACATATATATATATATATTTAATTTGAGGTAGCATTGACATGGGACATTTTAGCATGAACTCTTCTATAATAAACCCCCCCCCCCAGGATTTGCCCAGCAATGAAAGTGAAATGTTTTAAGAAATAAAATTGCCACACTACTCTAACCAAAAATATAATTGTATAAATATATATACATATATATTTTGGGACTGCTACATTTTAATACAATATGGAAACATCTCCACACAAAATGGTAAGCCTATCAAATTATCAGACCAGTTCACATACCTAGGTAGTAATATCTCATCAACAGAAATCGATGTCAATATATTTATGGGAAAGGAATGGACTGCTATAGACAAATTATTCATCATATGGAAATCTGATCTCTCTGATAAGATAAAGCAAGAATTCTGTTGGCTTGAACAACAGCAACTAACTAAGCACAATTTAACAAGTTTGTATTTATGGAAATCAAGAATAGTCCATTCATGTATTTGGGTGATTCAATTCCTTGAGTCCTTGGCTGCTTGGTTTCTATGATGTTATGAGGCTTCATAAATACCCTGGCATTCTGCAGTAGTATTACCGCAATATAGATTCATATTTAGTTACAACTTCTTGTTGCCTTGTCTTACCAATTCAATGGTAATTGGAACTAATATGATTATTCTACACTAATGAAATGCTTAGAGATAAAGCAAGATGGTACTTGTAAAAGGATGCTGCCTGCTGTCTTGAACAAATGTACACCCACTTGCCTCCTATCATGAAAATCATCAAAGTTAGATGAAGAAGACATGCTGGACACTGTTGGTGAAGTAAGGACAAACTCATAAGTGATGTTCTCTTATGGAAGCCAACCCATGAACACACCAGTATAGGCTGACCAGCAAACAGATACATTGATCAACTCTGTATGAATACTGAATGTTGTGTGGAAGACTTGCTAAGAATGATGACCAATAGGGACAGGTGGTGAGAGAGAGTTATGGGAATCTGTGCTGTCAGCAGGACTTGATGATGATGATAAGGATGACATATCCTATATTTTTGGTGGATTGAAAAAATTTGTTCTCTCTAAAAACTTACACAGTGGCTCAGCAAATTCTGGTGGTAACAGAAGAATAAAGAAGAAAAATTGAGCAAAGTTTAGTTTTGTGTTTTGACTTCATTTAAAACTAATATACCAGGAGAAGGTTTACTTAGTTGTAGTCGTTTCTTTGAGGTGACAAAGTCTGTAGAATGAATCAGCTGATATGTTGTGATAAGCACAAAAGCAATACAAGAAGGAATTTAATAGTCTTAACAACTCTTGGAATAATGGCTGTTCTTTAAATGATAAACACTATCTTTATACACTGAAGAAGGCCATAGAATAGATAGGCTGAAATATTGAAGCTAATAAAAAGCAACTCAAATAATGAATGGAATAGTCTTAACACTCTTGGAATAATGGCTGTTCTTTAAATGATAAACACTATCTTTATACCTGAAGAAGGCCATAGAATAGATAGGCTGAAATATTGAAGCTAATAAAAAAAGCAACTCAAATAATGAATGGAATAGTCTTAACAACTCTTGGAATAATGGCTGTTCTTTAAATGATAAACACTATTTTACACCTGAAGAAGGCCATAGAATAGATAGGCTGAAATATTGAAGCTAATAAAAAAGCAACTCAAATAATGAATGGAATAGTCTTAACAACTCTTGGAAATGGCTGTTCTTTAAATGATAAACACTATCTTTATACACCTGAAAGAAGGCCATAGAATAGATAGGCTGAAATATTGAAGCTAATAAAAAAGCAACTCAAATATGAATGGAATAGTCTTAACAACTCTTGGAATAATGGCTGTTCTTTAAATGATAAACACTATCTTTATACACCTGAAGAAGGCCATAGAATAGATAGGCTGAATATTGAAGCTAATAAAAAGCAACTCAATAATGAATGGAATAGTCTTAACAACTCTTGGAATAATGGGTGTTCTTTAAATGATAACACTATCTTTATACACCTGAAGAAGGCCATAGAATAGATAGGCTGAAATATTGAAGCTAATAAAAAGCAACTCAAATAATGAATGGAATAGTCTTAACAACTCTTGGAATAATGGCTGTTTCTTCAAATTATAGACACTATCTTTATATGAATAAGTTTGATTTTTCGGACTGTTGTCCTCATCTTTATTGAGGTAGATATTAACACAACCTTTTGGCTGTTGTATCCTCTAATCTTCCTCAGGTGTTTCCTATGTATCAATGTATAGTAATGATATTGGGAAATCATCTTTAATTTTTAACAACTAAGGAAGGCCTGAGGATACAGCAGCAAAAACGTTGTGTTAATATCTACCACAATAAAGATGAGGACATAAAAAAAATCAAAATTATACACATCAAGTCTCATCTACACAATACAGACAAATACTATCTTTGAAGAAGGCCAGAGAATAGATTGGCTGAAATATTGTTGTAAAAACAAAAGCAACACAAAGGAGTTTAATAGTCTTAACAAATCTTGGAATAATGGCTGTTGTTTAAATTATAGACACAATCTTTATACACCTGAAGAAGGCCAGAGAATAGATTGGCTGAAATATTGTAGTAATAATAAAAGCAACAAGAATGAACTTATAAGACTTAATAATTGTTTGAATGAAACCAGGCTCTTTTGTATCTGTTGATTTTAGTTAAATCTTTTTTTGTTTGGTTACTTTTTTTTTCAATGGTATATCAACCTTTGTGAGATATTCAATGTGAAAGCTATCCTTATAGAAGAACACTAATGGTCCTATTTAACCCATAGTTGGGGGATATCAGTGTGAGGTTATTCATTTCTCAAAGTGAACAAAATAGCATGATTGGAATTCAAACTTGATTACTATTGATTACTATGCGTGTCATAGTGTAGCACATTAACCACTACACCACAGAAACTACCCCAAACTTTTTTTGTTGCCACAAGTTGAATATATATAGAAAAAATATTGTGCTGGAATACAACTATTGAGAAATATACCTATAAACATGTAAATAATTATCTCCTTTAAAGAATTGGCATGTCTGTTGGGGGTCTTGTAGGGTGTCACATGACAGTCCAGAAACCCATTATCAATCTTTTTTGCTTCTGGTCTTTGAACAGTAGAGATGTTTTCTATAAGAAACAGTAAAAGTACATGTATGCAATCAGACTCATGTTTGTTTATCCAACTCCTCTGTCACGAGTAGAATGTGACACAAAGTTGATTTATAAGTAGAGTACTGATGGTTTGAATTCTTCTCCTAGACTGGTTGCTTTAACAAACTAAATAACCCAGTCTGCCCTACTGTATACCCATAGCTGGAGGGAGAACAGCTGGATTCTTGCCTTTCTCAAAGGTATTAGCATGAAGTGAAACACAATCTTCATCAAGGATTCCAGGTTGCTGATTCTATTTCCTGTAATGATAACAAGGCTAAATAACCCAATCTGCATTTCTGTATACCCATAGCTGGAGGGAGAACAGATGGGTTTGTGCCCTTCTCAAAGGTATTAGCATGAAGTGAAACACAATCATCTTCATCAAGAATTTCAGGTTGCTTATTCTATTTGGCAGTTATGAAAATGAAATTGTTCTTAAAAATAAAATTGCCATACCAGTCTGCCCTTTTGTATACCCATAGCTGGAGTAGAGCAGGTTGCTGATTCTATTTCCTATGACAATAACAAGGCTAAATAACCCAATCTGCCTTTCTGTATACCCATAGCTGGAGGGAGAATATATGGTTTTGTGCCTTTCTCAAAGGTATTATCATGAAATGAAACACAATCTCCTTCAAGGATTTCAGGTTGCTGATTCTCTTTCCTATGATGATAACAAGGCTAAATAACTCAATCTGCCTTTCTGTATACCCATAGCTAGAGGGAAAATAGATGGTTTTGTGCCTTTCTCAAAGGCATTATCATGAAATGAAACACAATCTCCTTCAAGGATTTCAGGTTGCTGATTCTCTTTCCTATGATGATAACAAGGCTAAATAACTCAATCTGCCTTTCTGTATACCCATAGCTAGAGGAGAATAGATGGGTTTGTGCCCTTCTCAAAGGTATTAGCATGAAGTGAAACACAATCATCTTCATCAAGGATTTCAGGTCACTGATTCTATTTCCTATGATGATAACTGTTACCCTAAACATACCTTGATCTAATCAGACTCATGTTAAGAGGCGTGTTAAAACAAGAAATGAAACTTTACTACATACTCCCGTATTTCCTTTCATATTGATGTCAATCCTGAGAACAAGTATCAGAAATAATTGAAGATAGAATGGTGATAAACACTACCTCCATAACACATTGTATATGCATTTCATGAGCATTTATCTATGTATTCTATTTCAATGCACATTTAAGCACAACTATTTCAGATGTGTAGGCCTTGCTTTATGTACACCAATGTTTACTCCCTATGTATGTGTACATGTATACCTGTGCATATATCTCTGTTTGCATCAGTTCCTCGTAGTTTCTCATGTTACCTAGTCATATTTTGAACTATGTCGTATTTCCTTTCACAGTGGTGTATTCAATTTCTCAGTTGCACATAGAGAACTTTTATGATTGAGTTTCATTGTAATCGACGTAATTCTTCCCAAAGGCAACGAAATGACAATTCTTTTTCTCAGAAGTCAAAGAAATGCCAAGAGAGACATTAAAATTATTTTCTGTTTGTTTCTCTTTCTCTGATGAAAGGTTATGACACTATAAGCTCACTAATATCTATCATTCATCATCATCATGCCGATAGCATGGATTCTCTTGACTGTCTCATTCACTATCCATTCCTATCAACCACCACTCTTGGTATTACATAATGAATAGGCATAGCCTATCATTTTTGTAATGAAGTGTAGTTAGGATTTAAATTTGACCAAAAACACAAGGTAAATCACCATGAAGTTGACAGACAAGTTTTGAACCCAGGTTCATCTGAAATGAGACTGATTGGCTTAGGACATCATATGATCAGATGAGCCTTGGGAAAGTTAGATAGAATTAATTGAGAGTTGACCATAAATCCTTTGGAGCTGGACGATGATTCTCCCATATGCATGGTTAAGTTGGCACTAGGCAAATGAATAAAACTGTGTACACAAAATATGTCTCCATGTTCCTTATTGATAAGAACTAAGAGGAAACTCAGAATGCAAAGAGAGACAACCCTGATGAAGAACAAGAGAACCAAGTACAGCCTGAGACAAAAAAACAGAAACATGGTGTTAGAAAGTTCTAAGAAGTAATAAGATTATTTAACATTGGGAAGTCCTCTAGACTGCACCCGGTGTCCATATAGAAATTGAATAAAGGAATGTTCAGATAGCATGTAAAGCATTTAGGGAGGATTGAATTGATATTGGCTCTTTGAGACAAGCATTGCACAGCATTTTGTTATTGGTATGCCCAACACAACCACACCCATATGCACTTATAATTATGCATATGCATAGATAACAGTTGGTAACTTAGAGTTTCTTACTTATGCAATTAATATTAATACAATATATATGGAATTTTTTACACATATACATATACAGTCTAACTTCTCATCTATGAACTCCCCATTAACAGATTTTGGTTACAACATTTAGAATCTACAAGCAAAAAAAAAAAAAAACACTTCCAAATAGTCAGTAATGTATTTCATTAGTTCACAAAGTGACTATGCAATCATTGCAGAAAAAACAATATATATATATATATAAAATATATATATATATATATAACAGGTAAATAAACTTTAACAAGTTGTAGTGTACATTTTAATATTCATAGTAAGTAAAGTAAAGTCGTCGGGGTGGCCTAATGTCGGTATCAGCCAGACAGCGAGGGAGTCTATCCCCTTTTCACTTGCGCTAGACCAAGGAGATTATTTTAGCATCTGAGGTGGAGCGCCACACCTACCATCAGCTCCTCACTTTACCGCACAGATCCCTGTGCTACTCATACGCTGAGTTGGCGAGGGCCGGTATCGAACCAAGAACCTTGTGGTTTCTAGCCGAACGCTCTACCGACTGAGCTAACCCAGCCCTATATTCATAGTAATGTAATGTTAATATATATATTTTTAAAACTGTTTACATCAATACTATTCCTTTTGAGATATATATATATATATATATATATATATATATATATATATATATATAGAGAGAGAGAGAGAGAGAGAGTGAGTGCTATCAATGCTATTCTAAGTAAGTGCATCATGCTGTATTTTTTAAGTACTGTATATATATAATGGACTCTCCCGTCGATTTTCGACGTATGAGGGTTCATACACACAATGAACTCCCACACAGGGATTTGTTTATAGTGGTGAAGGCTTGTGTTGGACCATCCACACTTTTTGGCACAGTCGATAGGAAAGAATTGGTGCATCAAGGGTTGCCACAAACCCAATCAACGACCGACCTCAGGAATTTTGAATTCAGAGTTATCCCTCTCTTAGACTGGTTACCTACCCAAGGCTGAAGGGCCCAGTCTTCCCTACTATTTAACCCATAGCTGGAGGGAGAATATATGGATCCATACCTTTCCCAAGAGTATTAGCGCTATGTGAAATGCCAACAGCTTCGTCTAGGAATTGAACTTGAATCGACGAGTCCATTTTCCACGACTCTAACCACTAGACCATACGCCTCCATAAAAATGGACTCTCCCGTCGATTTTTGACATATGAGGGTTCATACACACAATGAACTCCCACACAGGGATTTGTTTATAGTGGTGAAGGCTTGTGTTGGACCATCCATATATATATATATATTTACGTCATATATACATATTTTTATATCATTTACATATCTACTATAGTGTTTTGAGACTCAAACAGACCACCCCTCTCCCTATTTGTCTATTGATGAGAGGTTTGACTGTATATATACATATTCTATAATAAAGAAGGTCTGTAAAATGATTTGAATATTAATTTTTAGAAAAATTTTTTCTAATCAAAGAAATAAAATTAAAAAAAATTTCAAACCATTTTGCAAATCTCCTTTATAAAACATCTACTTTTCTTTCTTCTTCAATACAACAACCATTTCTCTCTCTCTCTCTCTCTATATATATATATATATATATATATATTAAATTTTTACTTGAAGGCACTTACAATGCATGTATCGCATAAAATTCGATACTTTTTCTTATAGAAAATGAACTTGACAAGTGTAATCCCGGCAAAGGATGGCTCGGTGTTAGAATACGTACAGACTGTTTCGACTTTATTAAGTCTCATCAGCGGTATATACTAACGATTTCCCCGACAGAAATCGAAACCACTTCAGCAGACACCACTAGTGAAACACGACCATCCTAGCGCTTGTCAAGTGTATACACGCCTCTACCTGTTATTGGGAGAATAATAACAGACTGTATGCCCTTCGGCGAAGTGAATAAGATTTTTGATGTTTGTTTTATTTTAGAAACGTTGCTGAATAAAGTATATATTAAATTTTTACTTGAAGGCACTTACAACGCATGTATCGCATAAAATTCGATACTTTTTCTTATAGAAAATGAACTTGACAAGTGTAATCCCGGCAAAGGATGGCTCAGTGTGTAGAATACCGTACAGACTGTTTCGACTTTATTAAGTCGAAACAGTCTGTACGGTATTCTACACATATTTATTAATATATATATATATATATATATATATATATATATATATATACACTTACATATACATATACATATGTATAAGTTAGGATAGCAATGACATGAAAACAACAATGGTTGTAATTGACAGTTTCTTGCCTATGCTATTTTCAAACCAACTGCCCTTGACTTCATGTCTTCATTACCCTCACATAGATATACAGGCTCTATGAATGATATTGAGCACTCTTTACTTATAGACTATATAATATCAATATAGTTTAACTAAGAAATTATATCAAATTAATTAAATGTAGGGTAGGATCTTGATGAAATCATTTGGACTGAAACCATGGTAGACCTTTAACTCTTTTCCTCTTCCAGTATTATTGTTTGTTTTGTTTGTTTTTGTTTTATGGCATATCAACCTCAGTGGGTCATTTAATGCCGATAAAGTTTTGAAATAAATCAATTCTTAATGGATAATACAATTTTTTTATAAATACATTTTTCTATTTAACCCATAGATGGAACCCTAACAGGTACTACCACTCCGGGTCAGAGTGGACCAGGAAGCAATGGTGATGAAGGGGTGCTCCACATTCCCCAAACCTCCAAAACTGGAACCTCACCATCAGATAGAGTTTAACGTCATTCCCAGGACATGTAGACCTGCAGCCACTGCCTTCTATCACCCATATGATAAAAAGGGGTTGGGGCTTGCCATAAGGGCAATAGGGTTGGGAAAATCATATAGGTGCTAGGGCTTGACATGACCAACCGATTGATCGGATCCAGTATTATTATTATTATTATTATTACTGTTCTGTTTTTAATATATTGAGTACTTTTGGATTATTTACTAATGCCACTGTAACGTAAAGGTTAAAGTGGCAATTGGATGCTATATAAACTCATAAATATACATTTATGTGAATTATTTGATTACATACATGTGTGCGTGTGCATGAGTATGCATTTTTACACATGACTGTATGCATTATAGAGATCAGTTTTGATACCAGATAGTTTCAGCTGTTATACAAGAATCATGCAATATTACAATTAGTGAAAGCGTGACATGATCAGATTACTAACACATATCTTCTTACAAAGAAGACCGTATTGGCACATTCTTTCTCGATTCTCTTTCTCATCAATCTACAAATATTTCTCTCCTCACTCTTTCACTCCTCATATTCCCCGACCCACTCTTTTCATATTTATCTATAAGTCCTAATCTGTTCAGGCTTAGAATTCGTAGACTGTATACCCTGCAGAGGGGTAAGACCCCCACCCCAATAAGAGGTCTGGGTATAACACTAAACTGCATCTGATGGTGAGCTCCTGTTAGGGTCCCATCTATGGTAAAATAGCTCTTTAAAAATCATTGGAATTTGATATAGGACAATGAGCAGAAATAAAAGCAACATAAAAAAAGGAAATATGAATGTACAATGAATGCAATTCCTTAACTTCTCAGCATAAAATAATCCTAGACAGGTTGACATACCATTAAAATTAATCAATCTAATCACTATAGCTATCTGTCCAAATCTATACAGTTCTCTCCATATCTATCTTTCTCAATATTCCCCACCACCACACACACATATATATATACATATATATCTTATTCTGTTCATATCGTCCTATCTCATCTATATTTCTATCTATTTCTCTTATTCTGTTCATATCTATCAATTTATTACTCTATATTTCTATGTATCACACATGTCTATGTTATTCTTTTCATATCTATCTACATACTATTATATCTATACACTTTCATATTCACTAGCATATGACCTAACATATATATCAATAAGAGTATATGAGGGTGGGCTGAAGAATTAATTGGCTGATGTTTGTATGATGACATTATATTTTCTGTTAATAACATTTTTTACCAATGGGATCTAAGCATTGCAATACTGACAGAAGAAGTGTGTTGACTGTATGGGGGAATTATGTTGAAAAATAAACCAAATTTGGTCACATTCCATGAGAGTATCTTGGTCATCCTATGAACTATTCAGCAAACCCTTGTATATAACTTCTGAATATTACATATTGGATATCAATCAGAAGTTCCAACATCATATATTAATAATGACGTGATGATGGTTTAATATACAAACCAAAACGTTTTAACATTGGCTAATATTTCCAACCATAATAAAATCATTTTCTAAAGAACTTGCTTTTTCATAATTTTTATATCTATATTATCTCTCTTGCTCACTACTTAGCGTATTGAGCATTTTTTACATATATAACTTAGAAAACTCCTCTGATGTTTTTTTGTTGGCCACTACATATGACGCGGATATTTATTTTCAGAAAGTATGAATGTGCTGGTCTTTGAAAGTTTTTTCATTTATTTTGGAAAACTGAGTTATCTGGGTTTTTTCCACACCAGTAGAGTTTAGAAGTATATATATATATATATATATATATATATATATATATATATAAAAATGGACTCTCTCGTCTCTTTTCAATGCATGAGTGTTCATCCAATGAACAACCAACACAGTGATTTGTATGTAGTGGTGAAGGCTTGTGTTGGACCATTCCACACTTTTTGGCACAGTTGATAGGAAAGAATTGGTTCAGCAAGGAATGCCACGAACCCAACCAACGACTGACCTCAGAATTTTGAATTCAGAGTTAACCCTCTCCTTGACTGGTTACTACCCAAGGTTAAAGAGCCCAGTCTGTCCTACTATTTAACCCATAGCTGGAGGGAGAATATATGGATTCATACCTTTCCCAACGGTATTAGCGCTATGTGAAACGCCAACAGCTTGTCTAGGAATTGAAACTCGAATCGATGAGTCCATTTTCCACGACTCTAACCACTAGCCACGTGCCTCCATATATATATATATATATATATATATATATATATATATATATATATTTCAGTATTTCCTAGTTGTGGAAAGGAAATAGAAAAAAGTGGGAAAATCATTCTGTGTCTTCTAAAAGCAAGCAAATGCAATATACACATCAGCCAAAACAAAGATGACGACAATAGTCTAAATAATCTGTGGAATAATGAAAACAGTTCATGTCAGAATTTCAGAAAACAATCAGTACCTCATCTATCTTCTTTTTTTGTTTTTATTAGTCCCCCACATTTTGTTTTTGTAGATGGCAGTTTTGTGGCGGGGGGGGGGGACCCATGTGTGCTGTTATCTCATACAGAGGAAGAGTGGGGGGCAGATTGGGTTAGTAGAGTCTTGTGTTATGTGAACCAAAATCTCTTGAAAATGAAGAGAATGTAAGATGAGATTCTTGAAGAGTTTGTCCAAATAATGAAAGGAATGGTGATAAGATCATATTTGGGTTAAGGGTTTTTTTTTTTCTTTTAAGGAAAAGGCATTGAAAAAAGTAAAAAATTCTTTAGTATATAGAATAAAATTCTTTTAGTAGAAAATTAAAAGATTATTTAAAATATAAAATTTATTTTAGTATATAATAAAATTCTTTTAGTATATAGAATAAAAAACATACATATTATTATTTATTATTTGTTTGTGATGCCTCCTTGAGCATCTTTTTTTTTACATCTTCTCAAATCAACCTTGAAAAAAATTTCTTAACAAAAAAAAAAATATTTTGCACAAAACATATACAATATTATTTATCTGAATTTTTGAAATGAGGCTTGATAATTTGTATTATTTAGATTTTTGGGGCTGTTGTCTCATCTTTATTGTTTATGCACAAAATTTTTGTCTGATGTGCCCACTGACATTCTTGAACTTTTTCTTGTTGAACTTGTGAGTCTTCATGTCGTAATTGGGTCCTGAGTTTGATAAGAAACTCCTGAAGATGGCCAATGGACACAATGACTGAAACCTTGTATACATAACAATAAAGATGAGGACAACATTATGAAAAAAAATAATATCTATCTATATATCTATATCTATCTATATATATATATATATATATATATATATACAATATCTATATACAGATAAAATTCTGTCAAGTAATTAATCTGATAGTTGCCAATAGTACCCTTTTGAATTATTTTTATGACCATTTATATATATATAAAGGGCAGTCGGTGTGTATGTATGTATGTCCAGATGAAACTATGAAAATACAACAATTAACGACAAAGTAAATATATATACACATTAAATATCACCGGTTCCATCTTTTTGTGCAAAATTATGAAGATTTGATTTATAATCAAAGATATTTTTTAAAAATTGAAATATACTTAGAAATAGCATTGAAATTCTACTTAAAAGTGTCAAGCATTTATAAAACTTTATAGTAAACAAATCAATACACCAAGTTTTTTTCCCATCCCTTCTACCCAGTTGACACTGGGTAACCACTTCTAGTTATTTTTGAAAGCATTCAATTCAATGTTGAATTTTTTTAATATTATTGCTATTTTTTATCTAATTAGGCAATTTGTAGAAAAAAAAATACCCAGGTGACACAAAATTGTGTTTATATTGTAAACAGGAACTCCTAAATCTAAAACTACACAAAATAATATTTAAAAAATCTGACAAAGTAGAGAGAAATTTATTTTGAATGTCAAGCAACAAAAATTTGTTATGAAAAAAAATGTCTATTTTTTTTTGACAGGACATGAGTTGTTCATTTTAATTATTAGAAATTTACAGAGGTCTGCCTATTTTGAATCAGAATTAGGATAGGAAGAAGTGAACCAGGAGGTGCTCTCAAAGATGAGATCCCCTATGGTTTTCATTCTCTTAGACTGGTTGCCATACCAAAATTAAAAGACTTCATATACAACATGTGATCTCTGCATATGATTCCTAACATGTTTTCAGCTTCAGTTGTGATAAATAAGCCTGACCACATTCTTCATACTGAGCCACAGCTGAGTCTTTTCAACTGCACATTTTATATTAGTTCAGTTAACACATTCATTATGAAATGCATCTCTGCTCATCACACAAGCTGTTCCATTCATCACCCATGCATCAATGTATACATATACACACACCCACAATGGAGGCACAATGGTGTAATGGTTACAGTTGTAAGAAGTGGACATGTAGACCAGAGTTCAATTCCTGTAAGAAGTTGTTTGCATATCACATGGCGTTAATACCCATGAGGAAGGTATGAATCCAATTCTGCCTCCAGCTATGGGTAAATAGCAGGGCAGACTGGGCTCTTTAACCAGGGCGAGTTAACCAGTCTAGGAGAAGGAAAACTCTGAATTCAAACCTGTTAAACTCCACTTAAGAAATTGACCTTGTGTCACATCCTGCTCGTGTGGAGGGGTTGGTAAATATATATATACACACAACCACACATGCAAATACAAACCATATGTTTTAATATGTTTATCATAAGTTTTAAATATTGCCCTAAAACTATTGTTAATCTTTTCTTTATCTCCTGTATTAGATTAATTACTAATGATTTAGATAAAAATAATTGTTAGTTTATTTTCATCTGGAGGCTAGAGTGTCAGTCCATATGGCACCTTGGAAATTATTTGAGCCCTGAGCAACTAATTACAATATTGGATCAGGCAAAATGCTGGAATGCACACACACACTCATATATATATATATATATATATATATATATATATATATATATATGAAATAAAATGGAACTTAATCCGACAGTGTGAATTTGATATATTGAAAAAACAAAAGATGTTTACAAATGCATGGGATCATCATGAGAGAATGTGCAAACCGTTTCAGGAACCATAGAGAGGAAGGCCCCGAAACGGTTTGCACGTTCTCTCCTGATGATCCCATGCATTTGTAACATTTTTGTTTTTTCAATATATCATATATATATATATATAATATATATATATATATATAAAGATGAGTAATAATGGATGTTTTTTAAACATAAATGTGCATTATTACGCCTTCAAAATTTATTATATATATATATATATAAGAGAGAGAAAGGGATTTGATCTTTGAGTACCCTGCAGTCAACTTATATCCAGACTTTTACCATATATCCCTTTTCTTCACTAAATAAATGGAAGCACTTTGGGGTTGCCACATGTAAGTAAGTAAAGTCGTCAGAGTGGCCTAAAGTCGGTATCAGCCAGACAACGAAGGAGTCTAACCCTCTTTTCACTAGTGCTAGACTAAGGAGATTGTTTTGGTGTCTGAGGCAGAAGTGCCCCACCTACCGTGAGCTTCTCACTTTACAACACATATCCATGTGCTACTCATATGATGAGTTGGTCAGGACCGGAATCGAACCATGAACCTCGATATTCCCAGCTGGACACTCTACCAACTGAGCTACCCCAAAGTGCTTCCTTAAAGCAAAAAATGCAACACACTGCTATCTGCGGACTGACACCCATGTACCGTGGATAGCGGGATCCTAATATACAAATATTTTTACGTTTTGTTTCTGTGTTTAATGGCATATCAACCACTGTGGGTTATTTACTGCTAATGCCACTCTTGTTGAAGAAGACTAGTGGTACTATTTTACCCATATCTGGAGAAATAAAGGGTTCATAATTTTTCCAAGGGTATTAACCTAAAGTGAACGTAATAGCATAACTGGAGTTTGAACCCCTTTACTATGATGTTGCAGTTCAACATGTTAGCCACTACACTACGGGAACTCCCCGAATACTTTTTGTAGTAAAGTTATATATCTAGATAATTAGGGCTTAATTACTTCGGTCGGAGAATACTTTTTAATTACTCCACCTATCTTTTGCACGCTATTGTGCATTTGTACCAAACTCATTATATCATCGAATAGAGCTCATTGAAATCTTTCTTTTATATCTAAAATATATTTCATCTCCTTTCTCTCATCAAGGCTACAGATATCTCCTAATAAATCAAAGTATTATGTAAAAAAACGGCCATGGTGGTGTCGTGGATTGTTAATCGAAATATGCGAGTCTTAAATTTAAAAAGGAATACAAAAATTAAGGATACTAAAAGATAGTATAATTTTTACTTTTGTCCTCATTTTATTGTGGTGTGTAAAACACAACGTTTCGGCCGATGTATCCCCCGACCTTCCTCAGGTGTTCCCTGTGTATCCAACCTGAAAAATCATTTTGAATATTCTGACTGTTGATTAAACAAGGCGTCGAAGAACTTTTGAAGGATTACGTTCAAATAATGATGTCATTGTTTTTGCATGCCTATCATTCCGACTTGTGTCCGATAAGCGTCACGATTATTTAAAATTAAAAAATTCAGACAAATAAGATAGATGTTAATTGCATAAACAAATTGGATACATGTTTTAAAAGATCTCTTGTAACTGAATATAAAACAATACCACAAAAGCCTTTAAGTAAATATAAAGATCTGGAAAGAGAAACTGAAAAAAAAATATGGCATCTTAAAACTACCCCCATGCCAGTAATAGTGGGAAGCCTGAGTATTATCAAGAAAGGGACAGATAAACACATTAAAAAAATACTTAGCAGTCCCAGCCTACATGAAATATAACAGATAGTCCGAATAATACAAATAATACTAAGAAAAAACGTAATTGTCATCTTGTGGTTTTTGCTATTCCAGTGGATGATGGACAGAAAAAGGAAATAAAACGAAAACGAGAAATAATTGGATATTGCGAGAGAGTCGGAAAAGCTGTGGGATATGAAGATGACAGTGATGTCAAGAAGTAGTTGGGACCTCGGAATAGTACCCAATAACCTGGAGAAAAGACACGATTAACTTGGAGGTTAGAGGAAGAATTGGAATCATTCAAATCACAGGACTACTAAAATAGACTACAATACTTAGAAAGGTCCTGGAGAACTAGAGAGACTTGTAACAGTCACCCAAGAATATGGAAGAGAGACCTGATAAACTGGAGATTAGAGGAAGAATTGAAACTATCCAGACCACAGCACTACTAAAATCAGCTAAGATACTTAGAAGAGTCCTGGATACTTGTAAAGACCTGCTGTCACTCAGACTCCAATAAACAAACAAAACAAAACATCAGTTATAGCAAGTGTGAAAAACTCGAAAGTAAAATAATAATAATAATAATAATAATAATAATAATAATAATAATAATAATAATAATAATTGTAGTTGGTGCACTAGGAACGGTTCCAAAAAGCCTGGAAAAAAAGCTGGAGGAACTGGAAATCAGAGGAAGAATTGAAATCCACAAAACAGCATTGTTGAAACCAGCTAGAATACTCAGAAGAGTCCTGGCGACCTGAGGAGACATTGTCACTCAGACTCCAGTGAAAGGCTATCAGTTAATGCTGGTGTGAAAAACTTACAGGAGTGAACATAATAATAATAATGATAAAGTCGTGCAGACAGCATAGATTCACTTGACTCTCTCACCATGCGCATCTATCGGTCATCGCCCAAGAAGGTCCTCAACACGGCATCCAGTTTCCTCACAGATCTGATAATCAATAATAATAATGTTTGGAAAAAAGACTTGAGGAATTGTAAATCAGAGGAAGAATCGTGACCATCCAGACAACAGCACTGATAAGATCGTCTAGAGTACTCAGAAGAATGCTGGAGATCTAAAGAGACTTACTGTCACTGATTCCAGCGAAAGTCCACCAACTAACGCTGGTGGGATAAACTCACAAGTAGTGAAATGATAATTAACAAGAAAAAAAGAACTTGTCATCTGATAAATTTTCAGTTCTCGTGGACAAGAGTGAAAATAAAATAAAACGAAGATGGAAAAACAGTGAGGTGAAAATGCTTTAGAACAGTCTCCAAGGGCTTGGAAATAGAGAGAGAAAAATCGAGACCATTCGGACCACAGTATTTTTAAGAACGTCTAGGATACTGAAGACCTGAGAACTTCAATGAAAGACCAACAAAGATTAGTCTAAAAAAAACTCGCAAGGTATGAAATAATGAGAATACTACTACTATTATCTGGGACTTTGAGATACAGAAGAATCAACATCCCAGCCAGAAGATCGGACATAGCATTGATTAACAAGACAAAGAGAATTTGTCAACTGGTATATTTTGCAGTTCCAGCAGATCACAAGATGAAGGCAAAAGAAAACGAAAAGATAGAAAAATACCCGGACCTTGCTAGAGAATTGAAAAAAAAAACTGTGGAATATGAGAGTGAAAATGATACCAATTGTAACTGTTGGATTTTGAAAGATCCCCAAAAGTTCAGAAAATAGTGTCATCACACCAGCTAAGTAATGGACCATACCGTTTTTACTATAAAGTATGAAAGGCAAGAAAAAGGACATGCTACACAAAAAATATAATAAGATAGAGAAAGATAGAGAGAGGGTGTGAGCGCGCGGAGCGATAATCTGTTTCAATTGAACATAAAAGATTAAAGGAGAGAGAGAGAGAGAGAGAGAGAGAGAGAGAGAGAGAGAGAGAGAGAAGAGAGAGAGAGAGAGAGAAGAGAGAGAGAGAGAGAGAGAGAGAGAGAGAGGAGAGAGAGAGAAGAAGAGTATAATATCTTGATTTAAGATTAAGATTATTATACTTTGTAAATATTTAACTATTTTGCAATAAACATATCAAACGTTGTAATAATAATTAAATTATCATATTTTGGTATATCCACAGGTCATGCTAGTAGCAATAATAATAATAATAATTATAATAGAAAGAGGAAAAACTTACTTCAGTGATGTAATAAAATTTCTGCAAACAAAAAGACGGTAGAATGGGAATCCCAGGTATAAAAATGCCGCCAACAGTTGTTTTGAAAATATCAGCTAAGTGAAAATGAAAAAAACAATTTGGGAGGGTGGATCAACAGTAAAATGTATCCTGTATACGGGGTGGATGCAGTCGGCTTGAAGGTTTTTTACAGACTGAGAGAAGAGGCTTAGAGTCAACTGTCTTTCTCAGGTACCAACCAAAATTTTGGTGGTCTGCGAGTGGAGGGGGGGTGATAGAGAAGGTGGTGAGGAAGGAAGGGAGGAAGGCAGTCTCAAAAGATGCGCGTATGGTCGCTGGTTGGTAGCTAGGTAAATAGAATAGGGTGATGGTAAGTTATGCTATCATATTGAGCTGAATTGCAATGTGAAATAGAAAACGAAAACAAAACAGAAAAATAATGCGAGTTATTGTAATATAAAATATGAGGCTGTATCAAAAGTATTTTCGCTTTTTACAAAACTTCATTCGAATACTTTGTCATCTATATATTTAAAAACTGATTATTATTATTATTATTTTATTATTATTATTATTATTATTATTATTTATTCCTTTTGAGTTTTCACATCAGCATTAGCTGATGGTCTTACACTGGAATCTGAGTGACAGCAAGTCTCCTCAGGTCTCCAGGACTCTTCTGAGTATTCTGGCAGATTGCAGCAGTGCAGTGTTCTGAATGGTTTCAATCCTTCCTCTGATTCCCAAACTTTCCAGACCCTTTTCCAATCCTTTTTGGACTGTTCCAAGTGTACCAACTACAATTGGTATCACTTTCACATTCCATAACTTTTTCAGTTCTCTGGATCATCATCATTATTATTATTATTATTATTATTATTATTATTTATTTATTTATAAGCGCTAGATGGGAACTATTCAAGGATGCTGCGTGCTGCCTTGGACAAATCTTGGAAACAGCACCCTACAAAAAGCAGCTGTACGGCAACTTGCCACCTATCACACAAACCATCCGAACAAGACACTCTGAAGAAGCAAGGACGAACTCATAAGTGACGTTCTTCGCAACACGCATGCATAGACACGCCAGTGTAAGCCGACCAGCAAAGACCTACATAAATAATCTCTGTGCGGATTCTGGATGCTGTGCGAAAGACCTTCAGGGGCGATGACCGATAGGGACGGAGAGAGAGAGAGAGAGAGAGAGAGAGAGAGAGAGAGAGAATCATGGATATCTGTGCTGCCGGCACGACCTGATGATGATGATGATGTGTTTTTTCACTCGGTGCGAGTTCTTCACACTATATTTAAATTTCACTGAAGTCTGAGTGATAGGACACCAAATACAATTGGTATCACCTTTACCCTCAGGTTCTACAGTTTTTTCAATTCTCTGGAAAGGTCCAAGAATTTGTCTATGTTTTCGTTTTTACTCAGTGGTCTGCCGGAACGCCAAAATGCACTAGATGAGAAGTTCATTATATATATATATATATATATTATATATATATATATATATATACGTTTTTAAAAGCGAATGTTATAAAATATTCCGACTGCAGTTTCTTGCCGTAGCAATTCTTCATTCTTCAGGGAAAAAAATCCCTGAAGAATTGCTACGACAAGAAACTGCAGTCGGAATATTTTATAACATTCGCTTTTTAAAAACGTATATTTAGCTCTTTTTATTTTTAAATCGATTTTGATTAATCCAGAAGTAAATTTGTTTGCTTCGTGGATTGGCAAAGATCCAGTGATATATATATATATATATATATATATATAAGAGGATATATTATACTACACACAAGCTTACGATACCAAGGGTGAGGATTTGTTCTATCACAACTAATAATGTTAACGGTGAGTTGGAGTATTCGAAAGAACAAATAAGCGTTCAGTCTTCGAGACAATAGTTCTTCAATCACATATCTATCGAAATGCTTTAATAACGAATAAGTAGCTATTTAACTACACAGGAGAGCGACAACCAATAGAGGTAGGAAGACAAAAAGGGAGATAAGTTTAAGAATACCCTCGTATTATAGATTTAGAGGGACAAGACCCCCCCCCAAAATAGTAAAAATGTTAATTGGCTTTCGATTGGTTTTAGTATTTTGTTTAGTGAAATATATGGAGGCGCGTTTGGCATTATGGTTATCGTCGGCCAACCGAATTCAAATCCTGAAAGCACCATTTTACGTTTCGTTTCGTGCTATCTGCTAATGTCGTTCCAATCAGCGGTATTCTTGATCTTGTGTCGTATACTGCCAGTGATGGAGGAGTCGGGTAAAATTAGTTTACTTTCTCCTAGACTGGTTGCATTACCAAAACTAGATATCCCAGTCTGCCCTATTATTTACTGATAATTGGGCGGGAGTGGGAAAAGAGATAGAGTCATACCTTTCACAAACGCATTAGCCCTAAGTGAAATGCAATCAAATTCGTCCAGGAATGAACTCTGGTCACCAATACCAGTTGTCTACGACGGTAACCGTTACTCTAAAGGTGCATCCAAACTCTCTAGTCTTGTAGGTAATAAACCCGGTTTAAGAGAAGGAAACCTCTGATTTCAAACTCCCAATCAATGTGTAAGGGGTGGTAGGGTAACCTGCTGTGTTGAATCAGGTGAGGCATCGGGGATCTTTTAAGTCGGGTTAGGGACCATTCTTTGCTATTGGTACCACATAACCTAGTACAATCTGCCATATGTTACTTAGCGAGGGGATTTACATGGTTAGGTTACAATTCTCACTTATTCAAAAGAGGCTGTGAAGAAAAATTGTTCGGTGTAGTAAACCGAAGATCTGTTAAAGGTTATTGGAGAGGAGTTAGGCACCGTCAAGTAAAGGTTTTGGGACAATGACAACAAATGAAATGTTCGTTTCAGATGAAAGAATCTCGCCGAATTCCATTGTTCGACATCCATTTGTCAACATGCCAATCTAGACATCTTGAGAATTACGAACTTGAACATTACAGATACGAAACTAACAGGTTTGGTTTCGTTCTTTGCTTGATATCATATAAAACTTGGTGGATTATTAAATGCCAAAGCCATCCTTCCAGAAAAAAAGTAGTAGTACTCATAGCTGGGAGTGAGGGGTTTCATACCTTTCACAAGAATATCAGCTCGAAAGTAAACGTAATATCACGACTGGGGTTCGAACTCGCTTACTACGATGTCACAGTCCAGTGCGTTAGCCATTCCATTACGAGGACTCCCTGCTCCCCGAAACCAACAAATCTTCCATCCTCAATCGATACATTCCTTTTACTTCATACCTGTTCTACACGAGAGGTGTATCTAAAAAGAAACCACATTTCTTCAAAAACAAATATACCCTCTCGATGGGGCTTAGAATACGCTAACTGTATCCCCTGCAGAAAGGTACGACCTTTCACAAAAAGAAGTATCCTGGGTATGACGCTAAACTTCATTTGAAAGTGAGGCTCCAGTTCTAGAGATCTCGGTACTGTGAAGTACCCCTTCAGTTACTTCCAGGTCCACATCAATGGGTCAAAGTATTCGTATTCGATAAGACTAATTGATGTCATATAATTGTAAATTGTTTGTATTAAGAATAGTTACTTGGAGCTATCATTATTTACTGGAGGACGGTTTATCTCAGTCGGTAAAGCATACGATAAGTAACTACAAGGTTCCGGTTTTCGATACCGACCACTCAGCGTATAAGTATCCTTACTTGGATCTGTGCGGTAAAGTGGGGAGCTGACAGTGTGTGTGGCGCTCCACTTCAGATTAAAAAACAATCTCAACGCCCAAGTGAAAAGGGATGGACTCCCCCGCTGTTTGGCTGATACCGACAATAGGCCACTCTGCTGACTTTACTACCTATCATTAGTTACTTGAAACCACATAACTGTGTGAAAACAAACGACTATTATTAAATAGAAGTAATTACTTGTAACCATAAAATTATTAGTATTAGATAGGAATACTTGAAACCATACAACTGTCAGCAAATTATTTTTATTGGACAATAAAACTTGATATCATAATTGTGTATGAAAAACCTTGAAGAAACAACTACACGGAGATGTAAATATAAATGTACAATGAATGCAATTCCTTAACTCTAGGCATAAAATAACCATATACGGATTGATATGCCATTAAAATCAATCAACAAACTAATCAATGAATAGTCAGAATCCGAGAAGTTGTGGATCGAATTCTACGATACCCGTTTTGGTTTTCCTAGGGATTTTCAGGTCAGATGAGATTGATTAATAGTATAATATATATTAGCAGCTATAGCAGTAAAAGTTAGGCCTATGTAATTATTGGCGATACTGAGATCGAGAAATGGAAGGATGCAGCCTTTTGTCCATTTTGTTTATACACTGCATTGCATAATCTAAGAAGTATGTCATCAAAGTTCTTTATCTTCCATATCTCAGTGGGTACTTCGTCAAGACCTGTAGCTTTTCTACTTTTCATTTTTTTTATGATTGTGTTGACTTCGTCCATCGTAAAATCTTCTTGCGTAATGTCCAGTTGGCCATCAAATACACAGAAATATATCTCTACTTAAAAAAATAGATATATTTCTTTGTTATTATGGATTTTCGATCAGGAACCACAAGATCCTGGGTTCGATATCGGCCCTCGCCAACTCAGCGTATGAGTAGCACAGGGATCTGTGGGTAAAGTGAGGAGCTGATGGTTGGTGTGGCGCTCCACTCCAGACGCAGAAACAACCTCCTTGGTCTAGCGCTAGTGAAACGAGGATAGACTCCCTCGCTGTTTGGCTGATACCGACTTTAGGCCACCCTCACGACTTGTAAGTTTATACTTTATAAATGTATACATGTACATACAAACGTATAATTTGATAGATATGTTCTAAGTTGAGCTTAGTTTGGTAAAAGGCTAACCTGATTCAGGGAGACATATTCTATTGTATCAATTTTCTAAGATGTCCTGAAAGTGATGCTGTGAAATTCAGCCTTGTTGGGTCAGTAAAATGTTTATTCCTGTGTGTGGGGTTAAGTGACGGAGAGGCTTTCTGTGATTGGATATACCAATCACATGATGAGCCCAGAGACAGATTTCAGACATCGAGACATCGACCTGAAGTTCTCTCCAAAAAATCACTAAGATACCAGATATCTTTTCCATAACACTGGTACATCCCTCAAACTTAACTCTATACACAGAAAGGACTTTATATTGTTAGTCGTTGTTTTATTTGTTCTTTAATAAATTATTAGATTTATACTAAGTTTTAATTCATTTATTTGTTGCGGTTAGTCTTAGAACGAAATACTATACTAATACAATAGCCTCTTTACTTGGGATCGAACGCGGAGGATCAGCGATACAAACATGAAAAAACACTTTCTCATGATTTTGATGACTGATCGAGGTGTATATATAATTCGTAACATTCCAGGTAATCTTTTTTATTTTTTAACGGATTTACCATGTTTTTAGTTTATCATTTCCGCAGTGTCTAATGATAGACAAACGATGGAAACATTCGTGGTTGGCTACCTGAAAGGTAGAATTGCATCACCAGATGCATCATGAAAACAGCATTCTCATGTACCAATATCCACCCACAACAGACGAAGAAACTATATATATAAAAAAGAAAGAAATAAAACAGGTAAATGTCGTATATATATATATATATATATATATATATATATATATATATATATATATATATTTGAGGTGTAAAGGATTGGCTAAATCCGACAGAATGTGGTTGAAAATAGAGGAAAAAGGCGGATAAAACAACACAACTAAATTTAAATGATATTTCGCCTAGGTCTTTTGTGAAGCTTTTTCGAATTTATTTTGTCTTCAGAATAAATTCGAAAAAGCTTCGCAAAAGACCGAAGCGAAATATCATTTAAATTCAGTTGTTGTGTTTTATCCGAATTTTTCTTCTATATATCAACTTCCGCACGTTGTTGAAAGTGGCACATGGTCAGTTTCTTAAGTGGAGTTTAACAGGTTTGAATTCAGAGTTTTCCTTCTCCTAGATAAGTTGAGTGTAAACAACGATTGTTTATAACTTACAAGCCTTGGATAGTACGTTAAGCTCTCATTTTAATAGCCAACCATTCATAACGTTATGCCAGACTAAGTCAATTACAAAAAAATACTTATGTATTTTCAAATACCTATTTACCCAAACCCTCTAGACGAGTAGTATGCTACACGCGGTCAGTTTTCAAACATAGTTTAACAGGTTTGAATTCAGAGTTTCCTTCTCCTAGACTGGTTACCTAACCAAGGTTAAAGAGTCCAGTCTATCCCACTATTTACCCATAGCTGGAAGGAGAATAGTTGGAGGTATACCTTTCCAAAGAGTATTAGCGATATGCAAACAACCTAGTCCAGGATTTGAACTCGGGTCGCCGAGTCTGTTTCCTATAACGATAACTATTACACATTCCGCCGCCTTATACCTATCGATTACGCGTATATTAGAAGTTAACAAAAACATGCTGCATCGTTTTTTTTTGGGGGGGGGGGGGTTACAAAAATTGAAATAACTTTCTTGAAAATAGTAGTGGTAGACAGCCCAGTCTGCGAAAAAATTCTGGGTGATTGAATTAAATGCTCAGATGCATTATCAAGAACTTCTTCAATTAACAGAGATGTCCGCCCAGAGAACTTGTACTCTTTCAGACTCATAAAATGTATCAACCAAACGTGATATTGTAGATTTGTCAGTGTTAGATAGTAGAATAGAAGAGTAAGTTGTTTGAAAATAAATAAAACGTTGTGCTCAACACATTGGCTCTTGAAACATTTGAAAGTAATATTTAATTGGATATTAACTAGTTTTCTAAAAAGAAAGCCCTCTTTACAAGTAATTTATCATGGTCTTGGTTCTGAATGAGTGCTCTTTTAAAGTGGCCTTGAGCTAGATCTTTTTGGGTGTGCAGACTAAACTATCTGTTTTTCTTTTTGAACAGTTTTAAAATGTTTATTATGTCGTACTCTTCCCTCCCGAGTCATACTGTCTATTTGGGAGGAAAGCTTCTCTTGTATAAATAAACTTATACCAAATTTCCCGCCCTGCTGAGGAAGAAGACACACACAAAAAATAAAATATAATAAAGTAAAAAAAAATTAAAAAATAATGAAAACTAAAAGAAACATGTTCATGTCTGAAAACGTTGGAACAGGAATCTAAAATAACTAAACTACAGACTCAAAAGGGTAATCCTTAACTTGTTCCTCGTAAATTCCTACCATGAAATAAACTGAACCCTCATTTTGGTGTTTTTGCAATAAATGTTTTATTTTTCTTACACCCGTTATTTTACAATACTGAATATATTTTCTTTATTTATTTTAATATTCACTTCAATGTATATATTCTAAAAGTTTTTATTTTGTGAGAATGGTTAGTTTTAAAGTGGGAGCTCGTTTTACAATTTAGGCATAAATTGGATCCTCATTTTATGACAGTAATTTTGTTTTTCGTCGACGATGATTAAAATCTGACGTTTTTTTTTAGAGTATCAAAACCAAAAAAAAAAAAAAAAAAAAAAAAAAGAAATAACAGCAACAAAAGGTAATCTTCAACTTTTTACTCATAAATTCCTACCATAAAATTAGGCTTGGGCATTATCTGAGCCAAGCCTAATTTTATGGTAGTAATTTACGAGTAAAAAGTTGAAGTATAAAACGAACCCCCACTTTAAAACTAACCATTCTCACAAAATAAAAGCTTTTAGAATATACATATTGAAGTGAATATTAAAATAAATAAATAAAATATATTTAGTATTGTAAAATAACGGGTGCAAGAAAAATAAAACATTTATTGCAAAAACACCGACATAAAATGAGGGTTTAGTTTATTTTATAGTAGGAATTTACGAGGAACAAGTTGAAGATTACCCGCAAAAGAAGAATAAATAACAAAAAAAGGGTCAAGAAAAAATGATTTACGGTATTCTACCCTACCCCCTTTGATAGGCTTCCATACACGAGAGGGTGGTACAGAAATTGTGGGTGGTGAGGTGTAGTATTGTAATAATTCCAATGGTAAGACAAACGCTGAGTGACATTTGATTAGTGGCGTTTCTTTCATTCTTTGTTTATTCTTAACCCCCAGCCTCCCACCAACTTCAGACACTCGACACGAGCAAGGGTGTGACAAAACAATTCTACTGTCTGCTAGAAAAAAAAAGAAGGAAAAAAAATAACAAAAGAAAGGATACAAGAAAGAATATTTGATATCCACCGCATTTTCTGCATCCTACATATAATACAATCTGAAACAAGTTTCTTGGGTATGACATTAAACTGGATCCATTGGTAAGGTTACAGTTCTGGAGCTCTGGGGAGTGTAAAGTCAAACCTTCGTTACCATTATCCACAGTTACACTTTGACCCGGAGTGTTAGCACCTATTAGGTTCAAATCTATGTGTCAAACAGATTTGTTTTAAAATCAATAGTATTAAATTGGGATATTTAGATCCATATAACTGTGCAAACTGGTTGTATTGAAATAGTTACTTGTTGCTATAATTATTTATACTAGCAAATATATGCACCCTCCGGGTGCAAGTATTTAAGTTTTAATGTAATAAAATATTATCTTAAATTAGAAAAGCTAATGAAACAAAATAAGAATACAGATAAAAGGATTTAAAACAGAGAGAGGTATAATCGAAAAATAGAACAACGGAAACTTACTTTTCCATCACTCCCGTATTTCACTGCTAAATTTTCCTCATTTAACTATTTAGTTAAAATAGGAAGTAAAGAATAAAATCATAGTTATTTCTTCTTGTTAATAGATTTCTTTAAAGATTTATATCCAAGATTTTTATCATATTCATTAAGATAAAACCAAACAATTAGAAATCAATAATACTAAGCACATATTTATTAAAATCAAATGTTGAATATCAATATGCAAATTAGCCTTCCCATTCGCACTGTAAACCACTATTTTGTTGTATATATAAATATAATTGCATGTTATTAGCATGAAGATATGGTCAACAGAACTAATAAGGTAAAGCAATTTTATTAATAATATATATAATTGAGGTTTAAATAAAAATAAAATCATGGAGAATGTGAGGTAAATAACTAAGGGAATTGTGACTTGAGTAGTAATATAGTTTCGGTTACAGACAGAAAAACACACAATCTCAATTATAATAAGAAATTATTATCATTACTTTCAGATCCATTCTGAACTGGAGTAATAGTACTTGTTAGGGTGCCATCTACGGGTCAAATAAATCTGCTTTAGGCACTGCCTAAATCTTCTCAACTTCATTAAAAACGAATTAAAATTAATTGAATCGATTATTTAATGTGAAATATTTGTCTAAGTCGAAAAGTAATAACAATAATGAGCATCAATAAATAAATAAAAATTACATATATAATTTATTTTTAATACATTTTAAACAATTAAATTTTGCTAAAAATGGTTAAGTAAAGATTTATGATGCACTCAAAACAAATGCTTTTATTACGTTTTCATAACATTTTAAAAAATCAAAAGTTTCTTCTTAGAAATCAATAACAAACACCTTTAAATACACTATTTAACTGTGCAAACTGGTTGTATTAAGAATAGTTACTTGAAGCTATAATTGAAGCTGCCGCTAAAAACTGACCAGTTTAATTATGTTTTATTTTTATATGAATATTTTTGTTTATATAAATTAACTACCACCAAGAGTATTAAATTTAGAGTAGTTTAAGAGTTAACAACATTTGGTGCAGAGCACTAGTTTCTGCGGTCTAGGAACCCTAACCAAAAAGTGGAAAGGGGACCTTTAGCTAGATTAGCGCTGCCAGGCTGGTCGGAATGAGGCAACAAGCTGTGAGTTTCTATCTCTTGATATGTCTATTTGTTGAAGTTTCTGTATTTTGAGATTCTTTTGAATTGTTCTTATTGTTGTATTCACTGTTATTAAATGTTATTTGTTTTCTTGCAGTTTCACGGTGTTAATTGAATAAAATTAATTACATCAGTAAGAATTGTCATGCCTTCACTTCATCCAGACCACGTTGGGGCGGCCGCTACAATAATTGTTTACAAATCATTGTCATTACTTTCAGATCCACTGTGACCTGGAGTAATAGTACTTGTTTGGGTTCCATCTACGAGTCAAATAAATCTGTTTGGCATAATGTTTAAAGTCATTGTGAACTACATTAATATATTGACTTTTAAAACATCAGTAGGTTGAGTTTGGTAAATCAATTGTATTATCTAACGAACCAGGATGTTTCCCGGGGAAACTAAAATACTTTGAATCGGATCTACTTTTGCCAACGTCGCGAGAATAAATAAAGGCAAAATCCGTTTATCAAACACTCTCGGGTCGGGTGTACGCGCCCGCCCCGGGTTAAAATCACGAGCGTCAATCCTAGGAGGCCACCCCCACCCCCCAGGCAACACCTGCCCCCTCGATTTAAAGGGGCAGAGCTGGATTTATTGCCCAGTGCCTGAGGCGCCCCCTTGAGGGGGAATGTCGAGAGGATAGACGCAATTTTTAAACCCGCCACCAATGAGTCTCGGCTTGTAGGTGGTCCCACGTTAATAGGGCCTTGTGCCTAACCTAGTACAAGTAGGGTACGAGGATAATATCTACTCTCGGTTTCACCATGCCACCGGAGTCACAACGGTTCACACCGTCCAGACAGCTAATAATCTAGCTTACCCAAGTCAATCATCTGCGCCGACTAAAACCCGCTTCAAAAGCTAACAAATTTAAGCCGACTTTCGACCATAAGAACTCTGATCTTCTCTTCCACTTGAAATTACTAATATTTACAAACACATATACAACGACATTTTAATTCATACAGAAATTTCCAATGCACATATACACACACAAGAACTTCAATCCATTGAATACTTTTGATAGATTGTTGTCATGTGTTTAATTTGTTATTGTCTAATAAAATTAGCGATATCTTTTATTCATTAATATATCAACACTGAAGATTTCATTAAATTCGGTTGATTCCCTGATTTTTGGTATTTTTTTCTTTCGGCGGGGTGACATACAATGATGGAATTTAAGTCCGTTAAGTTCGATTTAACCAATACATTGATGCTCATATTTGGCTTGTAAGGCAGAGAATTAAAAACAAAAAACTCATTTCTTTGAGCTGAAAAAAGCGATTCTCATATTGTTGAGTTGTTTACTTGGTCACACACTGTTACTTTTCCTAGGATGGGAGATAAAAGGATATATTCGGGATATATATTATTGGCCACGCTATCTTCTTAATATCCAGGACACAACTTTATTGAGAAGGAGTCTTACTCCTCTGCAGGGGGGATACAATTAGCAGATGTTATACACCATATATACTCTTCTGACATACTTGGGTATATAATAGGAAGAGTGGGGTCAAGGGTTATTAACAGTCACCGGTAATTTTCCATGGGGACTCCTTTATTCTAACGTTAACGGCCCTTAATTTAGATATTTCTAACTTACAGCTACGTTCACAATTCATGATTTCTCATGAATTGTAACACATATTCTAAGCCCCACTAACAGGGCTATAAAATTATGAATGTGATTTGTCTCCTTCCTTTCCTATGAACTATTCATCTGGTCTTTGTCTCTGTCAACTTTAACAGAGAAGCAGCAACACAACTTAATGTGCGGAGACTGGATGTCGTACAGAAGAATTGCCAAGAGCGATGATCGATTGGGACGGTATCCGTAATCACAGTACTACGTGATGATGATGATGATCATCATCATTGTTATAAAAGCTGTCTTTAATTCATTCATAAACTTGAGGAACTTAACAGACTCAACCTTATAAATGTTTTGTCAACGGACGTTCCCGTATTTTTTATTTCTTCTTCCATGTTGGCTATAGATTTTTAGTCTATAGTCCGCATATAGCTTCATTAGAAAATTCTTACGTAGACCAACGGAATAACTCCGTCCTGTTGGCTGAGGCTGTAGAATATACCGACTGCACTCCTGCAAAGGGTTGGACCACCCCAATACACCCACTTGCTGGTTGTGGACAGGATTGTAGTGACTGAGTAGTCTGTGACCCGGTACTAAGTGGTACCATGACATGCAACACTCTACTTCGGTTAGACAGGTGGTCGATCAATCGGCTATTTATATCAAGCCATAGTAACGATGAGATAGTCCCGACTGTATTCTTCAAATTGCTCTTATGGAAAACAGCCCCACCCCTTTATAATATAGCCTAAGGGTCAACCGCCAGTATTTATTAATATTTCTACCAATTTATTGATACACATGAAGTTAAAGAAAATTGGTATACGTGAAGTTAATGAAAATTATTTCTCCCAATTTAGTGATACACATGAAGTTGAACAAATTACACACACACACACACATATATATATATATATATATATATATATGTATGTATGTGCGTGATGTTATTAGTGAGTCCACGTATGCTTCCTTATAAATATATGATACGTATCCCGTTGACAAAAGGTGGAGGGCTACCTGAAATATCAAGATTAATAAATAAGATTTAAAACAACTCACTATTGATCACTTGGAATTTTGATTAATATTCCTTGTCTTATAACTTTCCATTCTTCTAATATCACCCTAATTACAAATTACGACTAATTAGAACCAATTATAATGAATCTTTTCAAACATAACTCAATCCTAGAACTAAGGAATATTTTGATATGAATTTTGTGTCATTAAATAAAATAGGAAAAAGCTTTTAGTAAACACTCATTGATTCACTCATCTTTAATATAATAATAATATTATATATTTAATGGACTCTCCCGTCGATTATCGACGTATGAGGGTTCATACACACAATGAACTCTCACACAGGGATTTGTTTATAGTGGTGAAAGCTTGTGTTGGACCATCCACAATTTTTGGCACAGTCGATAGGAAAGAATTCGTGCATCAAAGGTTGCCACAAACCCAATCAACGACCGACCTCAGGAATTTTGAATTCAGAGTTATCCCTCTCCTAGACTGGTTACCTACACAAGGCTGAAGAGCCCAGTCTGCCCTACTATTTAACCCATAGCTGGAGGGAGAATATATGGATTCATACCTTTCCCAAGGGTATTAGCGCTATGTGAAATGCCAACAGCTTCGTCTAGGAATTGAACTCAAATCGATGAGTCCATTTTCCATGACTCTAACCACTAGCCCACGTGCCTCCATATATATATATATATATATATATATTATATATATATATATATATAAAGATTTTGCCTTAATAACCCACTAGCATTGATATGCAGTTAACCGCTAACCAACCAAGCAACAGAATAACTGGTTCCATTCCAAACTTATTATTTCGTTTCTTCCGGAAAACACAGCATTTGTAACAAGTTTATTTTGACATTCTTCATAATTTCCTTTTGGAATTATTCCCTTTCCCTAATTATTTTCGTAACAGACCCCATTTCTTTATTCCGAAAATCATCCTTGCTCTATTATAAAGATGAAGCCGTTGGCATGCTGGGTTTTCTTCCAGAGGTTCAAAATACGGCGTGGGGCAAAAATCTGGAAACTATTAAAGAATGACTTGTTACTTTGCCTGAGGCAAAATTCACACGCTTTTATGTCCAAATGATGATACATCAAACCCAAAAGAAACATTTTAAATAAACCTTCACTTAAAATAACTTCCACTAATTATACCGGGAAGTCTCCTAACATTTCTCATTGTGAGAGATTCCCACCCAGGATTTTTTTAAAGAACACTTTCAGAAGCGTCATTTTTCTTTACTTACGGGCGAAGGGGGTTCTATAAAACAAAGAAACCCACTGGCTCTGAACTATACCAGCAAAGTGACCCTATTTCCTCCATCTTAAACCGGGGAAGATATATTTTGGACCTGGAAACCACAGACAAGTCGACTCCTTAACTCCATGACAATATACCACTTATCACATCATTTAATGTGCGAAGGTCAGACAGAAATGCAAAACAGCCTCGTCCAGCATTTGAACTCGTGTCGCCGTGTCCATTTCCTATGACGGTGACCATTACATTACACGCCACCATTAGAGTTGGACATATGGTACTATCTTACATGGGGAATTGCCCAAGATTGTAAATCGGCAACAGCATCAAAGGAGTAGTCTGCCCTTGCCACGTGAGTCATTTGGGACGGCTGTGTCTCATCTTACTCCAGGTAACAGTCATAAAAGCGAACATTAGTAAAGGTAACCAACAAACTTGACAAGAACAAAGATTTTATGACCAGAAAAACAAAAACGAATCTGGGTTTAATGTTTATGACTAGAGAAAACATGGTGAACCCTATTCGAGATATTTTATCACTTTCTGACATTCCTTATATAAAGGAATGTATTATCCAGTTTCATTAGATAAACATAATAATTCACTTTCATTATTTTTGTCTTTCTATGCCCGTACATTAACTGAGATGCCCAGGATACACACATTGACAAGACAAATAATTAATTCATGTGTATGAAGAAAGACAAACACAATTTCAACTCAAATTTCAAATGCACTGAGGGGATCAAACCTACCCAAAGCTAACCATCGATTGATTTATTCTAGCATAGCTGCCATTTGCAATTCACTCACTGTGAATGTGTGGGACTAGCCCTTTTAAGATCATCGGTGATTTACATGTGTGAGCAAGTAGCCCAATAAAAAGTGAACTACACGAATGGAGGGCAGTGCGAATTTTTAAACGAGTTGCGTAACGCGGTTATTTTTTTGTGTAGTCAACTGAACACCAACTTCTTGATATACATTACTGACAGATTTATTTTGTATCAGGGTACCAGCTAGAAATAAGCATTTATATTTTTTAGTATTTTAGAGGTCAATGTATTTATGAATTATTTTACTAGAGAATACTAATTTTCCATAGAATTTAGTTAGTTGATAGGATTTATGTTCAATAAATTAGTTATACTTTTACAATTCACAAAATATTCTATGAATCTTTTGATACAATTCCTGAAAATATTCAATTCCTAAAATGCTATAGGATTTTTTAAAGTGGTAAGAAACACGGGGAGAGCGTAACAGTAGGTGGTCCTCAGAGAGAGATCCCATTTAGGCAAGTGTTTCGGCTCTTAACGCTTGACACTCTCAGGGAGTCGAGCCACATCTGTGTCATGATACCCACCTACTGTTCGTTTTAGTATTAGCCTTAGGCGGAATTGGTTTCTCTGATTTCTAGCACTGCTGCAACATGTACAGCGTCCATGAGAAGGGCTAAGTATCCGTTTCCAGCTGGTTACACTGGCTAGCGCTCGGATGACCCAGGTGTGAGGGTTCTTCTTTCACGGTCCCAGAGGGATACAAACCCAGATCACCAGCTCCAGAGGCGCAGGTCTACACAACTACACCAGTCTGGCATTCCACTTGCATCTATCTGGAGTCACAGTGTGGCTTCCTAGCAATCCGGTCAACCGTGGACATGATCGTCTCACTACACTAGCTACAGGAAAAGTGCTAAGAACAGCAGATGCCACTCTACACCGCATTAGAAGACATTCAACCTGGTCAGCCAAAGTTTTTGCATTCACTGCAGCAGAGATTGCCATTCAAAAATGTGTCTGTTCAGCCACTCACACAGTTGCAGATGAAGAAAAAAAAAGTGGACACTATGCCATCGTCTTTGGCAGACGGAGCGATGCCAACAAACAAGCCTTATGAAACATTGAATAGCTATAGGGTCCAACAGAGTAAAAATAAGAATCAAATAGATCAATATGTAAAAAAAAAAAAAGATTGAGAACCATTGATTTAACCCAGAACTAGGTTTTGGCAAAGAATTGAACCTTGTATTTTGGCATTTTGTTCTCTCCCCATTTTCACCTTTCTAATAAAGGCAAGGTGTGCCATAAATATCTGCTTAGATCTTCCTACCACAAATAGAAGACTGAAATCGACATCAAGACTTACATAATTACAAAAGATGGAACAAACATCTGATGATTTAGATGATAACATTTCCTTGATTTTCAGCCATCAGGTGAGACAAGAAAGAAAGCAATTCAAAAAGCACACCTGAGAATCTTGTTACTTTCGAAAGGATGATTGAAATCTATGAAAAATTCGGTTGATGGGATTGTCGGTTCGTCTGTTACGGTTTCTTTTGATGTTCTCAGAAACCTGATTTAGTGATTTTGGTTGATGTCTGAGTTGAATAGATAAAATATATACTGAGATTTTATAACAATGCTTTAATAGAAGAATTTGGTCATCCAGGAACATTGCCTTTGTGAAAGAGTTTTAGGGATAAGAACATAAAAACAAATCTGGTTTGACATGTGTATAATCATTTACAATATTAAGGTGATCTGCAGTAGAAAATTCAAAGTATACACTTATATATATATGTTAAACCTAATAAGTCAGATATACCTACTAGTAGTTTTGCTTAGTACCTCATCAGGGCAAGAATCTGAAGAAGTCAGATTCTTGCCCTGATGAGTTACTAAGCGAAACTATTAGTATGTATATCTGACTCATTAGGTTTAACTATTATTTGCTCTATTTAGGTATTGAGCAATTTTTACATTTTAACTTTAGATAATCCTAGCGGTTTATATATATATATATATATATATATATATATATATTCTTTTTTTTTCTTTTGGCCAAGTGTTATAGTATTAATTGATTAGTTTTGGTTGGTACGACCCTCTTGGTCTTTTCTTTATTTCACATCTTTTCACAGGGGAAGTTTACGAGTATATTTTTACTACCAAACTATTTCCCGGGTTTTTTTCTTACCACAAGGGTTTACCAATAAATTTTATATATATATATATATATATTATAGTGGATATTCAGTGTCCGTCTGTCTGTAACCAAAACCATGTCACTACATACATCATAATACTCACAGGAATTGTGTAAGTTTATCAATGAGTTAATTTATTCTCAAAATCATTAATACATAGAATAAATCTTATTAACGAGGTCTCAAAGAAAAAAGGAAAGAGATTTGTCTCAAAACAGTCCATGTTATTTGTGGATTTAAAATCCTGCAATGTGTCTTATATATCACTTAGAATTAAAGGTTTAAATAATATATCAATTTGCATACTGGTTTTAACAAAACTTGGTTTAATAAATAATTACTTGGTGTTATTGATCTCTAGTGTTATTTTTTAATTCTCCAGCATATTAAAATCAATCCTATGAATAGTTTTATATAGAAACAATTAAAACATAATCAAAATAAGTGTAATCTTTTTAGATGCATTCTTATCTAATTTAGTTAGTCTTTCTAATTTAATACATTTCATTACATTAAAACTTAAATACTTATGCCCAGAGAGCACTTATTCTTGCTAGTATATATAATATTCTTGCTAGTATGTTATATAATTAGTTTGAAAATCACATAGGCAAAGAATTGACAGGTACCAAGTGCTGTTGACTTCATGTCTTCACTACCCTAACTTTTCTGCCCCCACCTCATACTAGTCAAACATTTATGTGACGATCCTTCATCCAGAAATTAAATCAAGATAATATTACTATTTGTACACTGATGACAGTTTGCGTAGTTTCAAGGATAAGCTTGTAAAATTAACATGAAATAAATGTTAGTACAAACTTAATCAGGATAACATTACTGCGACTAATATCATTACAAGTATTGTGTTCTTGGCTCGGTTACTTCAAGAGTCACAAGTTAATCTACAAGCTTTTTCATGTCTTCTCAGTTGCTCTGGTTTCATGCTCTTGTCATGAAATGTCAGCTTTAACGTTGATGCATTAATTATAATTTGTTGGCTTTAGTTTCACAACTGGAAATCTAAGAAGGTATTATACATTTGGTACAGATGAGTTAATGGTTGATGAGGACAATATGGAACAGGCTTTTCCTGTCACAGTAGTAACTTTTGAAAGGCAGGAATGAGAATGAAATCTCTGTTAAATGCAGGTTTTATATATATCTACCAATCCCTCTGTATGAGTAGGATGTGACACAAGGTCAATTTCTTAAGCAGAGTTTGTTCCAAGATTTTTCTACAGAGATATTGGTACAATATTATCAGTGTTTTTTTTTGTTTTTGTTTTTGTTGTTGATGTCTGCAAATCTTCAGTGCCTCTAATGGATGTACTTTTATCTAGGTTGGGTATGTATGTATATATATATAAATTTACTAACACCTCCACTTGAGTAGGATGTGACACAAGGTTAATTTTTTAAGGTGAGTTTAACAGGTTTGAGTTCAGAGTTTTCCTTCTCATAGACTAGTTACCTAGCCAAGATTTGAAGAGCCCAGTTTACCCTACTATATACCCATAATTGGAGGGAGAGTAGTTAGAAGAATACTTTTCCCAAGGGTATTAGTGTTATGTAAAATGCAAACAGCCACACACACACACACACACACACACACACACATATATATATATATATATATATATATGAGAGTGAATCAAAAAGTAATGCCATTTTGTTTAGGTCAGTTATAATTACCAACACAGGAATATGTTTCATACATAAAATGAAGCTGGTCCACTGGAATATTGTCTGCATTTCAAACCCTATTTCATGAGGCTGAGGAAGTGAAATCTGTAGTGAAGAAGTGGTTCAAAGAACAGTTATCAGAATTTTAAGGGAGATGGAAAAAGATGCTCTCATTTGAAGGTGCAACATTGCTATTGAGAGAAATGGTGACTATGTGGAGAAGTAGGGATGTGATCCACAGAGGACCAGCTTTATTTTGATGTATGATACATATTCCTGTGTTGGTAATTATACCTGTCCTAAACAAAATGGCATTACTTTTTGACAAACCCTCGTTTGAATATATATATATATATATATATATATAGTATAGTTTGCTCAATATTGTTGTAGAGTATATGTTGATTTAGGATAGTGTAGACCAGTGGTTTTCAACCTTTTTTACCTATGGAAACCTTTAATTCATATTTTGCTATGGTGGACTCCTGTAACCATTTAATGTTTAAAAATCAAATTGTATCTTAAGGGTTAAATACTTTTTGCCTGCCGTCCAGGACCCCACAAAAGTTGATAACCATTGGTGTAGACACATGGTCAATGATCCTTGGTAACTGTCAATTCCTTGCCTTATTCAATAATCAGATTAACGTGTCTCTTAGGTTATCATATCACTCATGCAAGCCACTGATAGTAAGTTTGGTGCTGTGTTGTTACTCTGTGAACCTAGACTTGTCCCATAATTAGAACAGAAAAAAAAACGATTGTATCCAAGTCTACACTTGTTGATATACAAACAGAGAGAGAGAGAGACCTACCTCACAGCTAGAAATTAGACATGACTGCAGGAGGATGGGACAAGTTATCTGATTAATGCACGAGATAAAACTTAATTCATTTTGATAGTCATCTACAATGAGGAGATAACATCTGTTGTAATTCCTGTTAGTGTTTTCTTTTTAGTGAACAAACACCAGAGATGACAGGAGTTTTTAATAGTTCATTGATAAAAGTCACAAAATAAAAAGCATTTAATAGTAAGCCTAATTGTGTATGTCATGAACTTGTAAATAAATCAGTTTGAGTTCATGTGTTTTAAACAAGATGAAGACATCTACACACTGGAGAGTTGATTATTTTGTTTTACAATATATCAACCCTTTTCGGATCATTTAATACTGAATTAAGTCATTTTTGATAAACAAAGGAATTAGGTTGTTTACAATACCTGTCATATAGTACTTGAATAAAGAGAATGAAATCATCTGTTTTTCCTATAAATATTTTTTTGTTTTGTTTTACGGCATATCAACCTCAATGGGTTATTTAATGCCGATAAAGTTTTGAAATAAATCAATCTTAATGGATAATACATTTTTTTTATGAATACATTTTTCTATTTAACCCATAGATGGGACCCTAACAGGTACTACCACTCCGGGCCAGAGTGGACCAGGGAGCAATGGTGATGATGGGTGCTCCACATTTGAACCTCACCATCAGATAGTTTAACGTTATTCCAGGACATGTAGACCCGCAGCCATGACCTTCTAGCACTCATATGATAAAGATGCCATAAGGGCAATAGGGTTGGGGCAATCATATAGGTGCTAGGGCTTGACATGACCAGCCGATTGATCGGAGGGGGCCTCTCGTCTAGCCCAAGATAGTGGAGTATTGCAATCCTATAAATAATGTCTGAAAAAACCTCATAAGAGAGAAACAACAAGACTTGTTAATTCCCACTAGTAATTCCTATTTACTTTATACCTTGTGTCTTTGCCTAGTAAACCTTCCCTCTATCCTTAATGACAAAAACTATACTAGATAAGGCCTTAACCTTTGCTAATAAATACATAAAAGTTACAAACAAGTAAAAATCATTAAACACAGCCGAAAATCACTATTATTTGACAAAGAAATAACATGGATAAAGAAAGAAACAGGAGGCACATTCTGTACGATGGGTAGATATGATAATTCTGAAACCTGTGAGGTACTAGAAACACACATATTAGCAACAAAAGTAGATAAAATAATTAAAAACGGAATCGGCCTCTATAGAGACAATGCACTAATAATCATAATAAACTGCAATGGACCTCAAACGTATTGTTTGAACATATCTTTAAACTCCTTTTTTTCTATTTAATCTATAAATGTGACTCTAATAGGTACTACCATTCCAGGTCCTAGTGACCTGGGAGTAATCTGCGTAAAAATTGATCTTGTATCCCATTTTTCTTGTACTGGAGGGATTGGGTAAATAAATAGATTTACCAATTTCTTTAAAAAAAAAAACATGTTCAATCCCGTCTTTCGATTATGCAAAATATTAGGCCACTTCACACACCAGTGTACTTGTTACTGATACCAATTTAAAATGTAAAGAACAATCAGATCGGTGATTTTTATTGAAAAAAAATAGCTTGTTTTTTTCCTATTATTTCTTTGTTAACTCTGATACTCAAGTTGCAACAAATACCTACTGCTGCTTAAGTGGTCACCTAATTCAGTATTGAACAGGTTCATCACTGCTTAACTTTTGGTGATCTAGTGGAACCATAGCTTTCTGCATGGCTCGACCATAATACACAGTGGATGGTAAGCCCCTCAAATAAGTAGACTAGTTCACATACCTAGTTAGTAACATCTCATCTACAGAAAGCAATGTCAATATACACATGGGAAAGGCATGGACTGCTATAGACATATTCAGGTGCAATAATGCATATGTGTTTTAAACAAGATGGAGACATCTCCACAATGGATGGTAAACTTCTGAACTTAGTGGACCAGTTCACATACCTAGTTAGTAAAATCTCATCTACAGAAAGTGATGTCAATATATACATAGGAAAAGCATGGACTGATATAGACATATTCAGGTGCAATAATGCATATGTGTTTTAAACAAGATGGAGACGTCTCCACAATCGATGGTAAGCATCTGAAATTAGTAGACCAGTTCACATACCTAGGTAGTAATATCTCATCTACAGAAAGTGAAGTCAATATACGCATAGGAAAGGTATTGACTGATATAGACATATTTAGGTGCAATAATGCATATGTGTTTTAAACAAGATGGAGACATCTCCCTACTGGATAGTAAACTTCTGAAATTAGTGGACCAGCTCACATACCTAGTTAGTAAAATCTCATCTACAGAAAGTGATGTCAATATATGCATAAAAAAGGCATGGACTGCTATAGACAGATTATTGATCATATGAAAACTGGATATCTCTGATAAGAATTAGTGAGATTTCTTCAAAGCTGTAGCTGTGTCAGTGTTATGGTATGGCTGCACCACTTAGACTTTAAACAAAACACTTAGAGAAAAAGTAGACAGGAACTATACAAGGTGGCTGCATGCTCTCTTGAACACATCTTGAAAACAGCACTTCACAAAAAGCAGCCGTATGGCCACTTGCCTCCTATCACACAAACCATCCAAAATAAGATGAAAAAGACATGCTGGACACTGCTGGAGAAGTAAGGATAAACTTATAAGTAATGTTGTACTGTAATAATGATTGGAAGAATTTGTGTCACATTCTGCTTGTGAATAGAATTTGGTAAATACATACATTTATTTATCGAGAATATTCTGTAAGGGGGGGGGGAATTGCCTAATATTTCTGTAAAAATCCGAAGCAAAAATAGTACCTAGTCAGATTTCAATATTATTCCCTAAGGGGAGGAGTAAAATCCTGTGTCACAGATGACAGGAAGTCAGAGACCATTTCACCATTATGTATATGTAGTAAGCATGACCCCCCCTCCCTAAAAATCAATTAATTTCAAATTTGACAAATTCTTGGAGTAGAGGAAGTTCTTTGGAATGCAAAGTAAGCAAAATTATTTGCAAATTTCTCTTTGATATTTATTAAGCAGGAACATAAAAGTACATAATGAAAATTAAAATACTTTTGATACTACCTAATATATCATCATCATCATCATCAGGTTGCACTGAAAGCATGGATATCCATTGCTTTCTCTCTCCAGCCATCCCTATTGGTCATAATCTCTGAGAAGTCCTCCGCGCAGCATCCAGAATCTGCACAGAGCTGATTGATGTAGGTTTTTGTTGGTCAGCCTACACTAGTGTGTTTACATGTAGGTGTTCACTGGAGGATGTCACCTATGAGTTCATTCTTGCTTCTTCAGCAGCGTCCAGCCTGTCTTGTGGATCATACTTGGATTGTTTATGTGATAGGGGGCAAGTGGCCATACAGTTGCTTTCTTGTGGGCTGTTGCTTCTGAGATTTGTTCAAGACAGCACACAGCATCCTTGTGTAATTTACATCTAACTTTTTCTCTAAGAACTTCATACTAAGCCATACTGTAGCACTTATACGGCTACTGTTTGGAAAAAAGCACACTTTATATTATCAGAAAGATTAGATTTTCATATGATTGATAAACTGTCTATAGCAGGCTACATTTTTTCTATGAATATATTGATATCACTCTCTGTAGATGATACGATGTGTACTGGTTTACTAATTTCAGTCCTACCACAAGTAAAGTAAAGTCGTCGGGGTGGCCTAAAGTCGGTATCAGTCAATCAGCAAAGGAGTCTATCCCATTTTCATTTGCGCTAGACAAAGGAGATCTTTTTTGTGTCTGAGGTGGAGCACCACACCTACCATTAGCTCCTTCCTTTACCACACAGATCCATGTGCTACTCATACACTGAGTTGGTGAGGACCGGTATCGAACTAGGAACCTTGTGGTTTCTAGCCAAACGCTCTACCGACTAAGCTAACCCGAATGGAGATTGTGTATTTGTAATCAAAACTATATTACTACTCAAATCACAATTCCCTTATTTATTTACATCATATTCTCCATGATCTTATTCTTATTTAAACCTCAATTATTAATAAAATTGTTTACATTATTAATACTGTTGACCATACTACATACTAATAACATGCAATTGTATTTATATATATAATACGAAATAGCAGTTTACAGTGTGAATGGAAAGCTAATTTGCATATTGATGTTAAGAATTTGATAATAATAATATTAATAATACAACGGACTCATAGTCCTTAGACCTAAACATGAAAGTTTTGGAGTAAAGATCTGTGACAATAATTCTGATACTCATAATCTTTAGATATATCCATAAAAGAAACTAAAATAAAAGAAACTAAAATAAAGAAACTAAATTAAAAAAAGGAAAAAAATGAAAATACTTTTGATACAGCATATAGGGGAGCCATAATTTTACATATAGACATAATATAAACTTTGGAGTAAAGGTCTGTAAAAAAGATTTTTGGTACACCCTTATAGCAGAAATACATTGTATTCAAATTTATCTATGTAACTCACTGTATTCAGAAATACATGGGTAACTCATTTTCAGATAAAAAACCTCAAGATTCATTGTTACTTGCTTGTCTCTATGGGAATACAATCTGTCATCAAATTCAAAACATTTGCCAAAATGCTTAAAGAACAAAATGTAACCCCCCAAAAAAAGGATAGCATTATTTTAAACACGGGTGTATAAAGTGACAATCACCCATCCCCTGTTGAGATGAGGTTGGGGGAGAAATCAGAGAAAATATTCACCAACCAATTTCTTTAAAAAAAAAAAAATATATATATAATAATCCCCATTAACAGTTACCTACATATATTATACATATCTTGAGGGTAAGGGATGCTGGGATAAGTGTGTGGTCCTAAGAGGAGTATTTTGAAGTGGAACAAAGTTCCATCACCCCAGGTAGGCCATTTTTTTGTTACTATTAGATAACTGGATACTTTTCAAACAGATTTTTTATACTGAGCTATATATATATATATATATATATATATATATACATATCAATGTGTATGGTTGGCACTATTACACTTGAAGAAGTTGTAGTGAGCCAACATACAGTATTATTAGGAGAGTGCTCAATATTTGTAATAGAGTGTTAATAAATACATAAATAAATAATAAATATATATTTTAGTATATATTTATTTGTATATATTTTAGTATATGATAAATAATAATAAATAGATAATGCATGAAACCAATGGTAACAGACTTGTTTCCATACAAATAATTATATACTAAAAAAATATATATATACATATATATAGCAAAGAAAAAGCTTAAATAACTAATTATTGTGAATTGAGCTTTCATCAGGGACTATACCTATGTTGATATTAAAAAAAGGCCTTGCTTAGAATAATTCCCAACACCAACTAACCTGTTGAAAAAGTGACTTACCGGTGAAAATGGTCACAATGAGAGAGAGAAGGAAAAGAGAATGAGGGAGATAAGTAGATACATATACAAAGATAGGGAGATAGAAAAAGAGAGAGAGAGAAATAAAAAGGAAAAGAGAGGAATGAAAAGAAAGAAATGCAGGCAAAAATAAAGACAGAAAGAGAAATACAAATTAAAAAGAGAGAGAAGGGAAAGAAATTGCGAGAGATGGGTATAAATATACAGATATAGTAATAAGAATAGAAAGATGTATATATATATATATATATATACATATATATATATGTGTGTGTGTGTGTGTGTGTGTGTGTGTGTAATATAGTAAAAATTGAAAAAACTCAAGTTTCATTAACGATTGATGTTTAATAAACCTATCCTGAAGTGTTTCAGTCTGTTTAGCAAGCCTTTTCATCAGGGCTTTCGTTGGTTTAAGGAAAAAATTTAAAAAATCGTTAATGAAAACAAAAGTCTGTGAGCCTCAGCTTTTGGTGTGTGGCTTCTTTTGCTGAGCTTCAAATATGAAACTTGTGTTTTTTTTTCAATTTTTACTATATTGCATATTGTCAGATTTACTTCCACTTTTTCTTCATATATATATAATATATATAAGTAAAAAAGTAAAGTCGTCGGAGTGGCCTAAAGTCGGTATCAGCCAATAAATTTCACTAGCGCTAGACCAAGGAGATTATTTTAGCATCTGAGGTGGAGCGCCACACCTACCATCAGCTCCTCACTTTACCGCACAGATCCCTGTGCTACTCATACGCTGAGTTGGCGAGGGCCAGTATCGAACTAGGAACCTTGGGGTTTCTAGCCGAACGCTTACCAACTGGTGCTAACCCGGCCCGAGAGAGAGAGGGGGAGAGGGAGAGAGAGAGAAGCAAAAACATTTTTCTATAATTTTTTAAAAAAGTGCTTCTTGCTAACTCATCCACACTTTACTTTTTTTTGACGTCTTTTCTCTGATCCTAAGTTCCATGGTAAGTGCTTCCATGCTGGTTGACTGCTGGTTATGCCAAATAAGTGACATTTAACAAATAACAAAACAAAAAGAAAAACAATAACAACAAAAAAAAACAAAGCATTTTCAAGAATTATGAAGTATCTAAGTGCTCCCCTCCTTTGATAATGGCCAAAAAAAAAAAAAATCCAATTTCATTTCTCTACTTCAGTTGATATTTTTTTTCTATCTGGGTGAAAAAAATGTATACATTTGGGCTGAACTTGCACAAAGGTGTCAAAATTAGGGTGACCCAGAAAAAACAGAACCCACAAATTTTGTAATAAAACTGTTAATTTTAACTATGGGGGTCTAAGGTTAGGGTTAGGGTGTAGAGTTAGGATTAAGGTTAGGGTTGGGGTTTAGGGTTAGTTTAATGGGGAAATGAATAAATAATTTGGGCTGTTTTTTCTGGGTCATCTATACCGGTGACCCAGAAAAAACAGAACTCACACATTTTGTAATAAAACTTAATTTTAACTAAGGTGGTTTAGGGTTAGGGTTAGGCTTTGGGGTTGGGGTTGGGGTTGGGGTTTAAGGTTAGTTTAATGGGAAAATAAATAAATAATTTGGGTTCTGTTTTTTCTGGGTCACCCTAATTTTGACACTTTTGTGCAAGTTCAGCCTAAATTTGCATGTCATTAATTAACTAGAAGTAACTACCCAGCATTGCCTAGGTAGAGGGGAGGGGGGAAATCTTAGTGTATTCGTTTATTTTTGAGATTAACAAATGCTGGACATTTTTAAGTAGAATTTCAATGCTATTTCTTTTTTAGATATGTTCGAATATAAATCAAATCTTCATAATATTTGGATAAAAATCAGGAACCAGTGATATTTAATGTGTATATATATTTACTATGTCATTAATTGTTTTATTTTCGTAGTTTCATCTGAACATACATACATACATACCATCTGCCCTTTATAGTTATTTACTAAGCGTAGCTTAGATGCGGCACAAGGCCAGAAGTATGGGCACCCAATGAGAATCGAACTCACAAACAATGGTCTGTGAATCTAGCTTGCTAACCATTGCACCACATGAGGTGCCCTCCATCTGCCCTTTATATATGTATATAGATAATGATGCTTAAGCACTAGTTCCTACAATATCACTGAAGTTAAGTAGTAATGAGCCAGTTCTATGCTTAATTGGGTGACCACTTATACAAGAGCAGGTACTGTAAACAGCCTGAGTCCTTTATTGATCAATATGACTTGATTCAGCATTAAATGACCCCAAAAGGGTTGATATGCCGTAAAACAAAACAACCAACCTAAACTGTTTTGATGACCATTCTATTTACATCAAGTAATATCTCCATGCAAACCACTGCTTTACAAGCAGGATATCGCAATTGAAGATAATAAGCATAATATATCAGTAATATGGAAACAGAGTTTTCAATCTCCTTTTTCCCCTTTCCATTCAACTGTAATTCCTGGTTGACTATAATTAAGGAAATTCCTTTCTGTTCTCTTTATTCTCTTTCCATACAACCATTCATTATGGCCACGGGCTGGGAGATATATTTATTTTTTTACATACATCCAGCATATGGTGCTTGTAGCGTAATGGTTTTCATTTTAGGTAATAGACTTGGCAATCCAAATTAAAAATTCTGTTCAAAGCTATTTGTATTTCATTTTGAACCAATACCCTTGGGAAAGGTTTAAGTCCATCTCTTCTCTTCCAGCTATGAATAAATTGAAAGTTAATTGGCATTTTCAGCTTTGGTATGGCAACCAGTGTAGAAGGAAAATTCTGAATTTAAACCAGATGTTCTCTGATTAAAAACTGACCTTGGGTCACATCCTGCCTGTGACAGAGAGGTTGGGTAAATATATATATATATGCATCCAACATACATCCAAATAAACTGAAATTCACCTATTTTCCTTTTCTTTTCTACAATTCTCTGCTAAATATTTTACTAACAAAGACATCTTTTATTTAAGTTTTTCTATCAGATATTTTATCAAACTGACATTTTTGGTAAGTTACATTAACTTTTTGAGTTTATTAATGGCACTCATTTGCCTAGAGATTTTAACAACTTTTTGGAACAGTTTTCATGATTATATAATTTGTTCTGTCTCAGAAAAACATCAATATGTTCTGCCTAACTTATTTAAGATTCCATACTCTGTTCTGCCTAACTTATTTAAGATTCCATACTCTATTCTGCCTAACTTATTTAAGATTCCATACTCTATTCTGCCTAACTTATATAAGATTTCATAGTCTGTTCTGCCTAACTTATTTAAGATTTCATAGTCTGTTCTGCCTAACTTATTTAAGATTTCATAGTCTGTTCTGCTAACTTATTCAAGATTCCATAGTCTGTTCTGCCTTATTTATTTAAGATTTCATAGTCTGTTCTGCCTAACTATTCAAGATTTCATAGTCTGTTCTATTCAAGATTCCATACTCTATTCTGCCTAACTTATTTTAAGATTCCATACTCTATTCTGCCTAACTTATATAAGATTTCATAGTAGTCTGTTCTGCCTAACTTATTTAAGATTCCATACTCTGTTCTGCCTAACTTATTTAGATTTCATACTCTGTTCTGCCTAACTTATTCAAGATTCCATAGTCTGTTCTGCCTTATTTATTTAAGATTTCATAGTCTGTTCTGCCTAACTTATTCAAGATTTCATAGTCTGTTCTGCCTAACTTATTCAAGATTTCATAGTCTGTTCTGCCTAACTTATTCAAGATTCCATAGTCTGTTCTGCCTTATTTATTTAAGATTCCATAGTCTGTTCTGCCTTATTTATTTAAGATTCCATAGACTGTTCTGCCTTATTCATTTAAGATTCCATACTCTGTTCTGCCTAACTTATTTAAGATTCCATAGTCTGTTCCATATGTTTCAGGGTAGAAGTATAATATTCACAAAGTATTCCATTGTAGAAGTATTTCATTTGAAGCATTGAATTCTCAAACTTAAATATTTGATCATTGTAGTATTTGATTCTTGGAGAACTTAAGTATTTTATTTATTAAGTATTTTATTTCAGCACAGGAATATTTGTGAATTATTTGATCTATGAATGATTATATTTGAGTATTGAAATATTTAGTTCATGGAGTATTGTCTTTATGAACTATTTCATTTAAAACAGGAATATTTGATACTTATATTAAAAATGAAACAAAAGCAAAAATAACAGTTTCCAGGAAATTTTCATTTTCATCCCCAGCAATGGCTGGTGACCCTGCTTGTAAATAGAAATTGATGCAAATATTGTTGCTCAGCTATGTGGTCACAGGTTATATATAAAATTGAATTAGTGATGTATAAGAAATGAACATAAAATAACAAAATAATAACAGAATGTGTCTTTAGAAAAAGGAAAGGAAATGAAAAGATTTTTTTAAAAAGCAATTTCAAACAACATTTGTAGGTGATAATTCTGCTGGAAAAAAAATCTGGATAAAAATGTTTGTTTTTTTTTAGAAATTTTTAGAGACAATTTTCATAAAAGTAAAATAACTTCACTTACCGAAGCCCATTTGACTTTGAATAATCTTTGTCCTTTTTGATGTCTTGGTTGAAGTTCCACCGTCTGAAAATTCAGAAAACAATCATTATTGTAATTATTTACTTTTGTTTTTAATATCTTTCCCCTCATATTGAACTCATATCCTTTTTTATGGTCAAGTCAGGCTGAAAGTACTGGTTCCCACTAGATCACTGAAGTTAAGCAGCAATGAGCCAATTCAATACTTAATTGGACGACCACTTAACAAGAGCAGGTACTTGACATGAATCTATATGTTCTCCCCTAGTCTAAGAGAAGAAAAACTTTGAATCTAAAAAACATGAAGAAGGTAATAAGATGCCCAATCACTATCTTTCCCAAGGAAAGTCATTAATTTTCTTGAAAAGGAGAGCCATGATTGCCCAAGTTCTGGAAGGGACATGGAACTTTCAGTTTTTTCAATCAAAAAATAGTTTAGAATATCTCATCAGATCTTAACTGCAAACAACATTTGACGAGCAAATAACATCTGACCAGCAAATAGCAAAAAAAATATCAGCAAAGAACATTGCAGTCAAAATTAAACTTCTAAATCATAAAATCTTTGCATTCATTAGTCCTAATGTTGAAGAAAAAATGATTTAAGGAAGCTGTGGAGTCCTCATAATGCACATGGCTCTTTCAGGTTTTTCAATCAAAAGATGATTTAGAGTATCTCATCAGATGTAAACTGCAGTCAGTTAGCTCCAAGCAAACAAAATTTAATCAGCAAATTACATTTAATCATCCACCAACATTTGATCAGTCAACAAATTTCGATCAGGCCAAAATCTGATCAGCAATAAGCCAACAACACTTAATCAACAGCCAAAATCTGATCAGCCAACAACCTTCAATAAGCCAACAACACTTAATCAACAGCCAAAATCTGATCAGCCAACAACCTTCAATAAACAACAACACTTAATCAACAGCCAAAATCTGATCAACCAACAACCTTCAATAAGCCAACAACATTAATCAACAGGCCAACAACCTTCAATAAGCCAACAACACTTAATCAGCCAAAATCTGATCAGCCAAAACCTTCAATAAGCCAACAACACTTAATCAACAGCCAAAATCTGATAAGCCAACAACCTTCAATAAGCCAACAACAAACAACATTTGACAAGCAAATAACATGTAATCAGCCAACAACATTTAACCAGTATCAGTAAACAGCATTCAATCGACAGCTAACATTTTATCAGCCAACAACATTCAATCAGCATCAGCAAACAACATTCAATCAACAAACAATATTTTATCAGCAGACAACATTCAATCAACCAAAAACATCCAATCAGCATCAGAAAACAACACTTAATCAGCTAACAACATTCAATCAGCTAAAAACATTCAAACAGCCAGCATTCAGCATTCAATCAGCCAACAACATTCAATCAACAATCAACATTCAATCAGCCAAGAAAATTCAACCAGCCAACAAACATTCAATCAACCAACAACATTCCAAAACATTCAATCAAACAACCAACATTTTATCAGCCAACAACATTCAATCAACAACCAACATTCAATCAGCCAACAACATTCAAACAGCCAGCATTCAATCAGGCAACAACATTCAATCAACTAACAACATTCAACAGCCAACAAATTCAACCAGCCAACAACATTCAACCAGCCAACAACGTTCAATCAGCCAACAACATTCAATCAGCCAACAACATTCAATCAACCAACAACATTCAATCAACCAACATTTAATCAGCAGTGTATTAATATTGCATTTAAAATGAATCTTCAAAGTCATAAAATCTCTGCATCTATTCTGTCTTTGTGCCAAAGAAAAAGAAAACTAATTCAAGATGGCTGCTTCTATTAGAAACAGAAAGGAAATTTGCTGGAGTCTATCTTTAATGGAATTAGATTTGAATCTTTGATGTCAGATGCTGAAGGGGCTGCTTGGGTTGAAGTGTGCCTGAAAGATTAACAGCTGCTTCTTTTCTGATCTTGCAAGCCGATAAATATCAAATCTCATCTTACATGCTTCAGTGAAAAGAATAAATCTTTCGTAATAATGGCTCTTACTGCTTTAGAATGAATATATCAAATCTCCAGAAAGATATCAATTATTGCAGTAAATTTATTTGTCTTTTAAATTCTTTGCTTTATCTTGTTTTATTTCTTTCTTGTTATTTTGTACTTTTCAAACCTTCAGCACAAAATAAGAAAGGGGTGTTCAAAAAGTGTCGAGACTAATGATCTATTTACCAAGATTGAAATGAACAATGAATTCATTTTCTACAAAATAGTCTCCCTAGCATTTAACACACTTATTCCAATGAGTTTTCCATTGGTTGAAGCATCTATGAAATGCTTTTTTTACTTGGTTTGAAGCTACATAATCATATTTATTTTAATCTCCTGAATTCATTGACTGATTTTAAGGGCATATCAACCTATCTTGGATTATTTTATGCCTAGAGGTTCAGGAATCCCATTCATTGTATATTTCATATTCACATTTTTGTTCTTGTTTCTTAAGAGTATTTTTTTGTTTGCACTCAGTCTTATAGACTACAAATAATTTTTAAACAGACTTATTTGACCCATAGACAGGACCCTAACACGTACTACATCCTGGTTAGAGTAGATCCAGGAGTAATAGGAATGAAAGGATACACCAAATTCTATAGATCGCTAGAAAATAAAGTCTGTATTAAATCTTTTATTTATATCTAACATGATTTCCAGTAATAGTGGGAGTAAAATAATGCTCAGCACTAAATATCTGGCTTATGGGTTTAAAGATTTAAATAACTGAAAAAAGAGATTAATACAGTGCCTACATTTGGCAATTTCTTCTCACTGATGTTGAACATATTTCCTTTATTGCATCAATTGTTAAAGTATTGTTGGTACATCTAATGGGCCTATAATGTAACACCCCTCTGTGGTATAATATAATACCAACATGTTTGTTTGTTTGTTTTATGGCATATCAACCTCAGTGGGTTATTTAATGCCGATAAGTTTCGAAATAAATCAATTCTTAATGGATAATACAATTTTGTTTATCAACTCATGTTTTTCTATTTAACTCATAGATGGGGCCCTAACAGGTACTACCACTCCGGGTCAGAGTGGACCAGGGAGAAATGGTGATGAAGGGGTGCTCCACATTCCCCAAACCTCCAAAACTGGAACCTCACCATTAAATAGAGTTTAACGTCATTCCCAGGACATGTAGACCCGTAGCCACTGCCTTCTAGCACCCATATGATAAAAAGGGGTTGGGGCTTGCCATAATGGCAATAGGGTTGGGAAAATCATATAGGTGCTAGGGCTTAACGTGACCAGCTGATTGATCGGAGGGGGCCTTTCCGACCACCCGTCTAGCCCAAGATAGGGCCAAAGTGGAGTATTGCATGTCATGAACTGCTCATCCACCTGGGCTCTATCCTTAAGCATCATGGGTCGCCACCCACGGCCAACAGGTGGCCCCATTGGGGAGTCTTACCCCTCTGCAGAGGTGCAGTCGGTGCATTCTAATGCCCCAGCCGACAGGGCGGAATACCGACATGTGTATGACAATGGAAAATTTACTGTGTTACATGTTGGTACACATTTAGCACACATATTTATCTGTGATTTATTTATAATCAGTATCTATTTCATACAATATGATATAATACCAATATGTAATATAAAACATGATTTGTTACAGGTTTAAATTATATAAATGAATAGACAAGTATATATATATATGGTTGGTATCCTTCCGTCTACAAGAGATGATGGAGTAGTGTCAGGGTTTTGTATTCATTTTTTTTTTTTGTTAACTTGAACTACATAGCCTGGGCGGGTTCATGTGGAGGATGAGCTGTTGCCCATGCAGCAAATCTCCCCTCTCCACACTGCTGCTGTGATCCAAAGGAAAGGTAAGGGAGCATTGTCCTCATCTTCATTGTTCTCTGTACAATGTTTCAGCTGATGTGCCCTCCGGCCTTCTTCAGGTATTTCTTTGACACATAGCATAGTGGATATAGGCGTTGGGTTAAGAAGTTCTAAGTGACAGTTATCTCTAGGCTGCAAGTTCAATCCTGGTCAAGGGTGATAGTAACATAGAATAATAAGTAACACAGCTTAACACTTGTACCCAGTTATGGTTAGCAGAATGAGAACAGAATACCCCCGTGGATTGAATAAAGGGTTGGCTTCAAAGTTCCATGATGGCTCCTGATTACAATAAGAAGGTTCCTGAGTTTGAAAAGAAGGTTCCTGAGTTCAAGAAGGCTCCGGAGTTCAACAAGAAATAACTGGAGGGGACATCGGCCGAAAAATTGTACAGATAAGAATGAGTAAGTAAAATAAAGTCGCCGGGGTGGCTGAAAGTCAGTATCAGCCAGACAGAGAGGGAGTCAATCCCCTTTTCACCAAGGAAATTGTTCTTGGTATCGTAGGTAGAGCGCCACACCTACCATCAGCTCCTCTCTCTACTGCACAGATACCTGTGCTACTCATATGCTGGGTTGGTGAGGGCTGGTATCGAACCCACAACCTTGTGATTTATCAAGCCTTATCTCAAAAAATTCAGAGAAATAATAAGATAATAATGAAAATTCTTAATCTAAATAATTTTTTAAAAAGTTCAAATCCATACCTGGCATAGTTTTTGTGGCCACTTCAGTTGTAATGATTCTTGTTTCATTTTTATCTACAATGAAAAAAAGAAAAAAGATGCTTGAATCAGAATTTTTTAATAGGTTTTAGTAAAATATTTTAATTGTAATTTCAGTCAACATTTCATTTTACACAATTTTTTCTTATTCAAAATTAATCAAAATAATTAGAGTAATGAGAAAGTTTGTCATTAGAATGGTTTAGTTTGGCTTATTTGTTTAATGGCATATCAACTCCTTGTGGGTTATGTAATACTGAAATGTGATTCTTTTGTAAATGTTTGAATTATAATAGAGAAGTGAGAGAAATAGAAGAGAAGGAGGAAGAGGAAAAAGAAAGAAAAGGAGAGAGATAGGTTTAGTTTGGTTTATTTGTTTAATGGTATATCAACTCCTTATGGGTTATGTAATAGTGAAATTTGATTCTTTTGTAAATGTTTGAATTATAATAGAGAAGTGAGAGAAATAGAAGAGAAGAAGAAAGAGAGGAAGAGGAGAAAGAAAGAAAGAAAAGGATAGAGAAAGGTTTAGTTTGGCTTATTTGTTTAATGGCATATCAACTCCTTATGGCTTAAATAATGCTGAAATTTTATTCTTTGTACATATTTCATTATAATCATAACTTAATGATTCCTACATTGCAATTTTTTTGGGGGTGGGTGGGTCGCACTTTTAAAAAATCTATAATCTTATTATAATGGAGATTGTGGGTTTGTTTGTCTGTAACCGAAACTATATTACTATACAAGTTACAACTTTGTTATTTACACACATTCTCCATGCTCAATTATTAGTAAAATTGTTTACATCATTAAGACTGTTAACAATATCTACATACTAATAGCATGGAAATAGCGGTTTACAGTGTGAATGGGAAGGCTAATTTGCATATTGATCTTAAAAAATTTGATTTTAATAAATATATGCTTAGTATTATTGATTTCTAATTATCTTAATAGATATGAGCAAAAATCTCGGGGATAAATCTTAACAGAAATCTATTAACATAAAGAAATAACTGCTAATAGTTAAATTAGGGAAATTTACCACTGAAAGACACAGTTAGTTTCAAAGTTTTCTATTTTCCGATTATACCCCCTCTGTTCAAATATTTTTATCTGAATTCTTATTCAGTTTCATTAGCATTTCTAATTTAACATGATATTTTATTATATTAAAACTTAAATACTTGCACCCGGAGGGTGCATATATTTGCTAGTAATAATAATGAATGTTGCTCCCAGTTATATGGTATCAATTATTTCTATCTAAAACAAATGATTTACACACAATCTTACAGTTTCAAGTGATTATTCCCATTTGATAACAACAATCATTTGTTCATGCTCAGTTATATGTTTTTAAGCATTCCTATCCAACACTGCGGGGGGGGGGGGAGAACTAGAAACATTTTTTTGTGTGAAAGGTGAAGGCATATTTGATTACAGTACAGTAACTAGATGGTTCAAAAAATGTTGCTAAGATTGCAAGAACCTTGATGATCAGGCAAGATCAGGTAGGCCTAAAACTCCAGATCATAGAGGCAAATCTGGAGAGAGCATGAGGAGAGCTCAGCACCTCCTAATCCAGTGGGGTTAGTCACCTTCATGGCATCAGCATAAGCATCCAGAGCAGCCAAATTGTGCCTCACATTACCAAAATATTGCCAAACTTTTGATCTTAGTATTTAGTTAAGGTATTTAGTTATTTTTTATACCTTAACTAAATACTAAGATCAAAAGTAAACAGTCACATTAGTGTGCGTTTTTGTAAATAAGCAAATTATATACTGTCAGCTCCCAGATGCTTTGTCACACAAATCAGGCTTTTCTACTCATGTGCTGAGTTGGCGGGGACCAGTATCAAACCCTGAACCTTGCGATTCTGTGGTGACTGCTCTACTGACTGAGCTAAACCAGCCTTATAGACACCAAACAGAAGAGAAACAGAAATTGCAATTTTCTCATAAAAGGTGTCTCACTGCCAATGGCATATCAAAAAGGAATAAATAATTTTAAATATATATATATCATTTTTGTTCAAAAGATTCATATCTCTTAAAAACTTATTTATAAATATTTACTTAAATCTGAATATAAAAAAAGATAAACACAAGATTTGAATAATTTTGAGATTCTTTTCTCAAACAAACAAAACCAAAACAGATTTTTTAAAAAGATTTTCGAAATTGTTTTGATTAAATATGAATTGAATGAAAAATGAAAAATAGAGCAAAAAATAATTTGAGAACATTCTTGTAAATTCAAATGATTTTGTTGAGGGTTAAAAAAATAGATGAATTTCCATTTCAATCAAGTGTTTTGTGTGTTTTATAAAATTTATAACAAATATGAGAAAATGAAGCAGTTTTTTCTTTGTATTTAGAATAGTTACTTGAAGCTAAAATCATTTGCTGAGGATTATTATTATTATTATTATTATCTCCTTGAAAGAAAATAACTGTGTGCAAACATATGATTATTATCAAATAAAAGTGCTAACTTGAAAATATATAATCATGTATGAATTATTTCTTTTATATGGGAGTTGCAAAATATTTATATTAGATAGGAATATATATATATATATATATATATATATATATATATATTACAACATGTGCATATATATATATATATATATATATATATATATATATATATATATATATATATATATATATATATATGCACATGTTGTAATGTTTGTTTTAGGAAATCAGCAACCTGGGTTCAAATCCTAGACAAGGCTGTCTGTATGCAGATACCCTTGAAAAAGGTATGAATTCAATTATTCTCCATCCGGCTTTAGGTAAATTGTAGGGCAGACTGGGTTCTTTAAGCTTGGATAGGTAATCAGTTTAGGAGAAGAGAAACTCAGAATTTAAACCTCTTAAACTGTAAAAACTAAGAAAAAAATGGAAAGAAGAAGAATGGAGGAACTGGGGAATTTAAAAGAAAAGTGAAACAAAAAAAGTTATAGTAAAAGATTAAATGATAAATGAATAAATCAAATGGAAGAAAAACTGGCTGGAATGAACAAAAGAAAAAATGCAAACCTTAATATAGAAAAAGGAAAAAAGAAGTCGAAGAAAAATTTGAAAAATAAAAAGAAAAAAAAGGAAAAATATAAAATAAAGAGAAAAAGAAAATTAGTTGAGATGTTAGAATAACAAGAAAAATAAACATGTAAAATTAAAAGTTAAATCTGGTTTAGGAAAAAAAGAAATTTGTTATTGTTTATTGGGAAGGAAAGCAAATAAAAATGAATTTTAATAAATGCAAGCAGAAAATAATTAGAAATGGTGTAAGTAAATAAAAATGGAAGAAGAAAAAGAAAAACAGGTACTTGAAGGAAATTAATGTTTTAGTGAAAGAAAGGAGAGAATAAATGAAGAAAAGAAGGAAAAAAGGAAGAAAAGAAGGAAAAAAGGAAGAAAAGAAGGAAAAAGGGGAGAAAGAAAGAAAGAAAAGAAAAGAAAAGTAAAAAAACAGAGAAAGAAAAAAAGAGTGAACGGAGAAAGGAAGAAAGAAAGAAAGAAAGAAAGAATTAAAAAATCAAAGAGAGGAAGGAAAGTAAAAAACAAAAAGTTGATGTATTAAAGGAAATACTGAATGAAGAAAGGAAAGAAAAAAGGGAGAAAGAAAGAATGAAATTAAGTAAGAAAAACAAAGAAAAAAAAACAAAGAATGAAAACTATTTGTCTGAATTTTTTAGATGAGGCTTGATAATTTGTATTATTTGGACTATTGCCCTCATCTTTATTGTTATCTGCACAATATTTTGGCTGATGTGCCCTCTGGTTCCAAGTTTGAGGAGGGGGTTCCTGATTTTGAGAAGATTCCTGAATCCAGCAAGAAATACCTGAAGAAGCCCGGAGGGTACATCGGTTGAAATGTTGTGCAGATAACAATAAAGATGAGGACAATAGTCCGAGATAATCCAAATAATAAGAGGAGAGAATGTAAAAAAAGGAAAGAATGAATGAAGAGAGGAAGGAAAGAAAATGAAAAAAAGAAAAAGTAAAAAATAGAGAGAAGGAAAGTAAAAAAATAACAATGAGTGAATGTATTAAAGAAAAATGTATGAAGAGAGGAGAAAAAAAGGTAAGAATAATGAAAGAAAGAAAAAAGAAAAGAAAGAAAGAAAGAAAAGAAAAAGTAAAACAGAGAGGAAGGAAAGTAAAAAAATAACAATGAGTGAATGTATTAAAGGAAAGAATGTATGAAGAGAGGAGGGAAAAAAAGGGTAAGAATAATGAAAGAAAGAAAAAGAGAAAGAAAAAGAAAAAGAAAAAGTAAAAAAAAGAGAGGAAGGAAAGTAAAAAAATAAAATGAGTGAATGTATTAAAGGAAAGAATAAATGAAGAAAGGAAAGGAAATAAGAAAGAAAGAAAGAAAAAGGAAGAATTAATAATGGAAATAAGGAAGGAAGAAAATAAGGAAGGAATTAAAAATATCAAAGTTAAAAAAAGAAGCAATACAGAATTATACATTTTTGACTACAGGGTTTTTTATTGGGAAGGAATAAAAAGTTCTAAACTCAGTTGTTATCCACTACACTATCTAAGCAGTTGGGTAAGGGTATACATGCAGACACGGAAATGTGTCGGGGGAGGTTGGTATGTACATGCAGATACTCAAAGTACCTATAATGGTCTGCACAGTGGTGACAGTGGTAGTTTTGCCATCTTTTGAAGTGACTGATGTAGTCTCAGTTGTTTCTGAAAAGGGTTAACATGTCAATTTCTTTAATCAATTATCTATTAACATAAATTTTTTTTAAAATATGGTAAAATGCATTTATGTATTAATTTCACTCTCAATCTCTCTCCAGATACACACAGACACACACACGTGTTTGTATTTTTGTTATTTATTTTTATTTGTATTAGCAGAACCTGTGTATATACCACAGTATGATAATTCATTTACTACAACACAAAATAGTTCAATATGTAAAAAGTATAATAATCTTGATTTAACTCTCTCTCTCACTTTTTTCTTTTCTTTTCATCTTTTCATTATGTTCAATTAAAACAGATTAGTATTATCACTTCCACATGCTTACCCCTCTCTCTATCTTTCTCCTACATTCTCTCTTTCATTCTTATATTTTTTCTGTATAGTATATTCTTTTTCTTCACTTTCTTTTTTTATAATAAAAAACAAATGGTCCCTTATATAACTGAAGCAATGACACTCATAAGAAATAAGAATTTGGCAGATAAGAAACATTAGACAGTTCCTCATTGTTTTTTTAAAACAAGTTTTAATAAATACATGACTGGTATTATATATCTATATATAGTTTGTTTTATTTTAATACATATTTAAAGTTTACATTTCAAATTGTTTTATTTTTTAATCCTTTAATGAATTTGATGATTTTACTTACTTAGGGTACAAACTCGCTGACATTGAATTTTTAACTCCCACCCCTCAGGCAATATGTTTCAAAAATCTATTTTTACATCGCCCGGAAGGTGTTTTTTATTTTGTACTAATACAAATAATCATCATTTGGGCAACTCATATGGTGTAATAATTAGCAAGCATATTTCTGGCCTTGTGCCACATCTAAAGTTCGGTTTGGTTTGGTTTACGGCATTTCAACCTCATTGGGTCATTTAATGCCGATATAGTTTTGAAATGAATCAATTCTCAATGGATAATACAATTTTTTTATTAATACCTTTTTATATTTAACCCATAGATGAGACCCTAACAGGTACTACCACTCCGGGTCAGAGTGGACCAGGGAGAAATGGTGATGAAGGGTTTGGTTTGGTTTTGTTTTGTTTTACAGCATATCAACCTCAGTGGGTCATTTAATGCCGATAAAGTTTTGAAATTAATCAATTCTTAATGGATAATACAATTTTTTATAAATATATTTTTCTATTTAACCCATAGATGGGACCCTAACAGGTACTACCACTCCGGGTCAGAGTGGACCAGGGAGCAATGGTGATGAAGGGGTGCTCCACATTTCCCAAACCTCCAGAACTGGAACCTCACCATCAGATAGAGTTTAACGTCATCCCAGGACATGTAGACCCTCAGCCACCACATTCTAGCACCCATATGATAAAAAGTGTTGGGGCTTGCTATAAGGGTAATAGGGTTGGGGCAATCATATAGGTGCTAAGGCTTGACGTGACCAGCCGATTGATCGGAGGAGGCCTCTCCGACCACCTGTCTAGCCTAAGTAAGGTTCTAAGTGGAGTGTTGGAGGTCATGGACTGCTCATCACCAAGACTCGTCCTTAAGCATCACGGGTTGCCACCCATGGCCAACAGGTGGCATTAGGGGCTAAGCAACAGGTGGTTTCAGTGGGGGCCTTTCCAGCTAAGCTAAGCTTATTAAATGACTATACTAATCAGCATCATCTTTGAAATGTGGGGCTGCATTTACCCCAACAAGTCAGGAGCTAAGCTGGCATCGTGCTCAGTGCATCACATCTAAGCTAAGCTTATTAAATAACTATACTAATCAGCATCATCACTATTTAACCAATTGATTGATAAATGATTGATACAAAATAGATTTTTTTATACCTTTTGGCTTGTCATCATCTTCTTTGGCTTTTTCCACAGCACCATCCTTCTTATCTGCAAACAAAATAAAAATAAAAAAATTGAAAAATGTGACATGATGTAAAAAATTATGATGTTTAAAAATTTAGAAGCTTTTCTCGGCTTATCAGTGTCAAAATTGCAGAAAAAAATCCAGTGATATTTAAAATGCAATGAGATTTCAAATACATATATTTCACAGCTGAAGATGGCAGATGGACATGCCAAAAGTGCTCATAAAGAAACCTTTGGTGGATTGCTACACCAGTTCCACCCTGACATTAAAAAGATGAACAGAAAATTAGAACGGATCAAAACAAGAATCGTCAGTACAGTTTAACGAAACATGTTTAAAAGAAAAAATGCTGCCAAAATACACTTATTTTAAAATACATATATATATATATATATATGGATCTTTACAGATTATCATCCCTCATAAACATAAAGTCACAAAGAAAAAATCTACTGATATTTAAATACAATGTGATTTCAAATATATATATATATGTGTGTGTATTTAGACAGCAAATTCCCTCGCTGGATATTTAAAAAAAATAACAGACAAGGATTTGGTGCTTAGCTTTTTATTCCTCTATTCTTGTTAGCAAGCAAAATGTTGCAACCGTGGTTGATATTTGTTTAGTTTGTTTGTTTCTTTGTTTAATGGCATATTAACATTTGTGGGTTATTCAATATCAAAGCCATTCTTGTAGAATAACAGTAGTTTGTACTATTCAACCCATAGCTAAGGTTTCTTGAGAATTTGTCTGAAAGCAAATGTAATAGCATGACTAGAGTTCAAACTCACTTACTATGATGTGCAGTCCAGCATATAATCCACTAAACCACTGCAACTCTCCCTACAAATGTGGTTGAAGGCAGTCTAAAAATCTTGCTCACCAACAAGAAAACATGAATAAAAATCTAAATAACAAATCCTTGTCTGTTCCATATATGATGTGATGATAGACTCTCCCGTTGATTTCGATGTATGAGTGTTCATACAATGAACCCCACACAGTGATTTGTTTATAGTGGTGAAGGCTTGTGTTGGACCATCCACACTTTTTGGCACAGTTGATAGGAAAGAATTGGTGCACGATTGCCACAAACCCAATCAACAACTGACCTCAGGAATTTTAAATTCAGAGTTTTCCCTCTCCTAGACTGGTTACCTACCCAAGGTTAAAGATCCCAGTCTGCCCTACTATTTTACCCCCCCCACACACATATATATATATGGGAGTAAAATATAGAAATAAATCCGACAATATGTAGAAAATAGAAAAAAAATGTATTCCAAAAAGGTTAATTTATTCTTGATGAAGTTGATGTTATGATGTTTGGTTTTTGATAAACCTTTATCAGGACTTTACAATGGAAAAATGTTGTTTAAACAAGGATGGATGTTTTTTGAGTGACAGGAGTAAGGTAGTTGTATCCACCAAAAAGCCAGACTTCACCATCAAGGATAAATTCATCTTTTTGGAATACTTTATTTTTCTATTTTATATATATGATGAGTCAAATTTTCAGTGTATATATTATATCTGTATATATATGTCTATAATATATTTTTTGGGAGAGAGTAAAAGAATGAGTAAAGTGTGAAATAAATGAGAAACTGAGTTGGATATTTTGTACTAAAGTTCCATTTTATTTCATCTAATTGGATGAAATAAAATGGAACATAACAACACACATATATATATATATATATATATATAACACATATATATACAGATATAATATATACACTGAAAATTAGACTCATCAGATATATCAACAAAGAAGCATAGATGAACTCCTCAATGTCTGTATATATATATATGTATATATATATATATATATATATATATATATATGTAGTATATTAAGAAAATTGAAAAAACACAGGTTTAAATACCACTCAACTTATTTAAACCTGTGTTTTTTCAATTTTCTTAATATGCTACTTACCGTCGGATTCACTTCCATCTCTTCATATATATATATATTAATACCAAACTATTTTTTGTAAGGATTTATGAAATGTTAATAAATGTCATCAAAATGTCTACTTTATACAGTAAAACAAAGATAAAGATTTGGTTTTGCTAATTTGACAGACATAAAGCTGAAATGTAATCAAAACAAAATATGGGATAGGAATGTCATTACAGAAACAGGAAAGTCTAACAAAATTTGATGCACTAATGATTTATATGCTATACATGCTTCCCTCAAAATATCTTAAAAATACATTAGAACATGCAATTGGGAAGATGCTAATGATGAGACTAAGATGAGTTTATGTAGAAAAAACAGTTGAAAGATCAAAAGGATGTCTGGTCCAAATAGCACCAGGATTTGTTATGATTGTGATATAAAGCATTATTGAGTACAGAGTCTTAAAGAACTGAGGTGATGGTGATTGACAGCTGAGAGATATAAAATTATAAAATCTGTGTAAAATGGATGAAGTAGAATTTTGGTTAAGAATAGTCTGTGTTTTTAAGTTACTTTTGGATTTTTGAGAATTGAAGTTGAACCACAAAATAGATGAGTGTGTTTCAAAGTCTTGAGAGGCTTCAACAGAGCTGATTTATCCAACAATTCTTGTTTTAATCTCCCACTTTATTCATTGTTTCCTCTTGAGCCGGCACTTATGTTGAGTTTTCTGTTGAGTTTTCAGCTTGAACCGGATCTTCTGTTGAGTTTTTACATTAAAGCCAGCTTTTATGTTAAGTTATCATCTTGATCCAGCTTTTATGTTGAATTTTCATTTGAGCTGGCTCTTATGTTGAATTTTGATTTTGATCCAGCTTTTATGCTGAATTCTCATCTTAAGCTTGCTCTCATGTTAAGTTTTGATCTTGATCCAGCTTTTATGTTGAATTTTCATCTTGAGCTGGCTCTTATGTTAAGTTTTGATCTTGATCCAGCTTTTATGTTGAATTTTCATCTTGAGCTTGCTCTCATGTTAAGTTTGATCTTGATCCAGCTTTTATGTTTTTTCATCTTGAGCTGGCTCTTATGTTAAGCTTTGATCTGGATCCAGCTTTTATGTTGAATTTTCATCTTGAGCTTGCTCTCATGTTAAGTTTTGATCTTGATCCAGCTTTTATGCTGAATTTTCATCTTAAGCTGGCTCTTATGTTAAGTTTTGATCTTGATCCAGCTTTTATGTTGAATTTTCATCTTAAGCTTGCTCTCATGTTAAGTTTTGATCTTGAGCCAGCTTTTATGCTGAATTTTCATCTTGAGCTGGCTCTTATGTTAAGTTTTGATCTTGAGCCAGCTTTTAATGCTGAGGTTTCAACTAAAACCAGTTTTAATGGTGAGGTTTCATCTTGAGTCATTTTTATGTTGAGTTTTCATCTTGAGCCAGCTTTGATGCCGAGTTTTTTTCTTTGTTCATCTTTATATTACATCGCCACCTTGAGTATTGAGCATCAGAAGTTGGGGATCAAGATGCCACCACTCCAGATGGTGTCTGAACTTCAATTTCTTCAAGAATCTAACTAAATCCCAGACTATTCTCACATCCTGTCTACTAATCACATCCTTCTCTTGATGGAGATCGGAAATCCATGTCTCTCACTTTTATTTCCCATAGTTTTATACAACATCATCACATGTCAGTCTTTCTGACTTCCTTGCTGATTCAAGGTAAAAGATCTGCACTAAATGACACCTACCAAGAAACATTACATACCTGACATAAACGGAAGGAATTATAATACAAAATTTACTGCTAAAACAAAGGATAAGAATATTAGTAAAATAAAAAGAAATCTTGATTTAAGTCTATTCGTTATTTTCAACTTCAACAATGATACAAATCTAAAAAAATAAGTCTTGACATTTTCTACAGGTTAAAATTATAATCATCTTAGAAAGGTGTTATTTTGACTATTCTAGGGAACATGCTGTTTGTTGTGGAGTTTTTCCCAGTACCTTCAGCTTTTTCACTATTTTCTCCTCCTTCCTTGGATTTTTCATCTTTTTTCTCTGTAACATGAAAAGTTTTCTTGTAAAATGTTGTGTATCAACACTTATAAGAGTTTCATTTTTTTTAAATCATTTTTTTTACATATTTTGAGTGTTTCATTCTGACTTTCTTCAGATGTAATTGTTTAAGAAATGATAAAATAACTTGGCTAGTTGATCATAACAGAGTCATGAAATGGCAGTGGAGAGATAGGAATTTATCTATATACACGTATATGTATATATGATAATATATCCTCCCTCCCCACCTGGAAAATCAGAAAGAAAGAACAAAAGACAAACAAAAATTGTTGATATGAAGATTTCAGTTTCATTTTGGCAGAAATTGTTTCAATTATTCTAATCTGTTTTAATAATTGCTAACATAAAAAACATATAAAACAATGTTCTGAAATTATATATACTAACAACAGAAAACACCCTTCGGGCATGTCAAATTTAATTTTTGAAAGACATTGCCTGAGATGGTGGGAATTAAAAATTCATGTCAGAGGGTATGTTGTATGAGGTATAAGACAAATCTCATATTTATTAAAGGAGTAAAAAAAATAAAACAATTTGAAATGAAAATGTTGCATGCATGTAATAATCAAACAATTATTTTGAATATTTTCCACAAAATCGTAGGTATTTATTTATTTGTAAACTTTTTAGTTAGCTTCTTGTTACTGTAAAAAAAAAAGGGGGGACAAGAGTAAAAAAACAATTTTTAAAATTGCTTACTCAAATTTTGGGTGTATATAGCATAAGAATATTGTGACATAAGCTATGACGTAGTTTTTGTTACAGACAGAAAAACAACTTCTGGATATTTTGCTCCAAAACCGAGTAAAAAGTGGTCAATACAAAGAGCTAAATAGACAATTAAAATGAATGGATTAAAATACGAATTGTTTAAAATATACCAACTTAAGTTTCTTGCTTTAACATGAATCTTTGGCATATACATATATATATATAATTCACTTTTTCTTTTATGTTCAGTTGACTTCCTACTAAAACTACTATATATATATATATATATATGTGTATGTGTGTGTGTGTGTGTTTAGTAATTTTAGGGGGAAGTGAACAGAATAAAGAAAGCAGAAAAACTGAATGAATTAAATTTTGACAGTTGAAAAAATAAAAACATAAATGAATCAAGATAATAAATATTGGAAATTGCTCAATACAAACTTGTTGAGCCGGTTTAGGGAACCAAATCAGTAACAGAAATTAGCTAGCTAGGTTTCATCAAAAGATCTTAAAAATTATCCTGTCCTTTTGGTGAAACCTGGGGAGTTAATTTATACATATATATATATTTATACACACACACACATATATATGTCATTACAATTATGATTAGAATTTAAATCTAAAAGGGTTTTTAATCAGTAAAGTTTTTACAGTGCTCTATTCACAAAAATGCAGAGAAACAGCACAATATTTTCAACTATATTTTATGAAACATCAATACAGGCTCACTTGAGATAAGCAATGTCAAACTCTGATTTATGAGTTTTTAATTCATTTTTATTGTAACTCCTTTTTTTGTTGAAAATATTGAGTATATATATATATATAATCTAAAAGTCCAGAGAAGAAATCTTCCTTACGACATAGGTTTTTTTTAAAAACCTGTCGCTGTTTGCAGAGCTCAATGTGTGCTCTTATTGTTAGAGTCACAGAGTAATTTATAAGTAAAAATATAACAAAGGACTTAGAATTTTTGCCTTATAGTCTATTTCAAGGAAGCTGAGACAAAGTGTCTAACTCTCCCAAATCATCAGATGCGAATTATTCACATCTGATGATTTGGGAGAGTTAGACACTTTGTCTCAGCTTCCTTGAAATAGACTATAAGGCAAAAATTCTAAGTCTTTTGTTATATTTTTACTTATATATATCGTTTTGGATCAATATGTTTGTAAATACACATACAACTACAACTAATGAGCTATTTCATTGGATCTACTTAATGTTTTAAATACTAGGCTTTTTTTACATATACATTCTATTAGATCTACTGTCTTCTAAATCTACACCAGCATGCTTGGCTCTCTTAGACACACACACATATGACAAAACACATATATACCAAGTTGTACTACTAAATTCTAATCTACATCAATATGCAAGAATCCCTAATGCACAAATGCTTACAACAATACACATATACTAACCGGCACACTTATAGCAGATAACCAATAAAAACCTTCGCACTTACATTAAAACATATTGATGCATATACGGCAGAACACATACTAACTTGCATACTTACAGTGGAACAGATATATCAACCTGCACATTTACTACAGAACACATATCCCAATTAACACACTTACAGGAGAATATATATACCAACTTACATATGTGCAACAGGACATATATATCAACCTGGACATACAGCAGAATATATATATACCAACTTACATATGTGCAACAGGACATATATATCAACCTGGACATACAGCAGAATATATATATATACCAACTTACATATGTGCAACAGGACATATATATCAACCTGGACATACCACAGATATATATATATATATATATATATATATATATATATATATATATATACCAACTTACATATGTACAACAGGACATATATATCAACCTGGACATACAGCAGAATATATATATATATATATATATACCAACTTACATATGTACACAGGACATATATATCAACCTGGACATACAGCAGAATATATATATATATCAACTTACATATGTGCAACAGGACATATATATCAACCTGGACATACAGCAGAATATATATATATATACCAACTTACATATGTGCAACAGGACATATATATCAACCTGGACATACAGCAGAATATATATATATATATACCAACTTACATATGTGCAACAGGACATATATATCAACCTGGACATACCACAGATATATATATATACCAACTTACATATGTACAACAGGACATATATATCAACCTGGACATAGATATATATATATACCAACTTACATATGTGCACAGGACATATATATCAACCTGGACATACAGCAGATATATATATATATATACCAACTTACATATGAGCAACAGGACATATATATCAACCTGGACATACAGCAGAATATATATATATACCAACTTACATATAACAGGACATATATATCAACCTGGACATACAGCAGAATATATATATATATATATATACCAACTTACATATGTACAACAGGCCATATATATCAACCTGAACATACAGCTATATATAATACCAACTTACATATGTACAACAGGACATATATATCAACCTGGACATACAGCAGAATATATATACCAATTCTTTCACTTACAGCATCACACATATACTAACCTGCACACTTTCAACAGAACCAACAGGTATATCAATTTGCAACAGAACACATATATCAACCTACACATTTACTGCAGGATGCATATACCAACCTACACATTTACTGCAGGATGCATATACCAACCTACACATTTACTGCAGGATGCATATACCAACAGGTATATCAACTTGCACACTTACAACAGAACACATATACCTACACATTTACTGCAATCCTACACATTTACTGCAGGATGCATATACCAACAGGTATATCAACTTACACACTTACAACAGAACACATATACAACCTACACATTTACTGCAGAATGCATATACCAACCTGCACACTTACAACATATATCAACCTGCACATTTACTGTACAATGTATAACCAACCAGATTTACAACCAAACACATATACCAACCTTTACACTTATTACAGAACATGTATACATATCTGCTCATTACATCAGCAAGTATATCAACGTTTACACTTATAACAGAATATATATACCAAACTGTATAGTTGCAATGGAACACATGTACCAAGCCATACATTCTACTGGATCTACTAAGTTCTAATCTACATCTAAATGGTAAACTTTCTTACACACACACAGGCACACACACACACACACACCAGAATACACATACCAAGTTGCACACTTATAATGCAACACATACCAAACTGCAGATACTAATCTACATCTTCTAAACAAACGTCATGCTTTTATAACTGTTGCTATTTTGTTCTTCTGACCTTCAGATTTTTCCGCTGTTTTGTTCTCTTCTTTATCCTTTTCTGTTGATTCTTTCTTTTTTTCTGTAAGATTACAGCAAGTATTACAACTTCAAAATGTGAATGTGCAATTTGTAGGATATTTTATAAGTTTCAAAAAGAACTGTTAGGAATTTAGAATTGGTGATATATTTTAAAGTAAACACTGGTGAAAGGGTAATTCCATGTCAAATCATCCAGAAAAAAGTAAAATTGTCACCCACCCCCTTCAATTTTTCTTCCAGTTTTCAATTCTAAAATGAAATGTGGTGCCAATATTTAGCTTTGTATAATGTCAGAATTCTGCAGGCAATATGATTGATACAAGAGAAATATATTGTTTCTATATTATTTTAAATATATCCAACCACCAACATAATCCTGATCATTTATATTAGACCATGACAGTTATTTTGCTCCATATAGTCCTTATTCCATGGCTGAACGGAAACACTCAAAATATACAAGTGCAAAATTTTAACTGATGTTGTAACTTCGCTCCTGAGCAAAAACCAAACTATATTTTTGGTACAAATTATGTTCAATTCATCTAAAATAATAATTTAAAAGAAAATTTGTCATACATGTAGTGCCACATTAAGATTTTCCCACTTATTGATCTTGCTATGAAAAAATCAGAAATCATTCATAACTAAAAAGACAAAAATAGATTACAAAAGGTCACCATTTTTCATGCCGCTTCCAAATTTTTCGAATTTAAATTCGACATAACTCAGCCAATCTTTGGAATTGGAAGCTCAAATTTTGGGGATTGTTTTGCATAATCCACACCTGGACAAAATTTCAGAAAAATTGAAGTGGGTGGGTGACATGGCTGGATGATTTGACATGGAATTACTGAAAGACAAATTTAAAATCAGACTATACTGTATCAGAATTCCCAAGCAGAAAAAATGGGATAGTCTAACCCAGCCTTATAAGAAGAAAGGCCTAAAAGGACCTTTATAATTAAATTACATTTAAATTTTGCATATACTAACATGCATATACATGTTTCAATGATCTAGCTACTAGGAAAATACAAATGCAAAAACATTCATTACAAATGAAAAAAAAACCGATTTGAAAGACACATATATCAAAACAAGGTAAAGTAAAGTAGGTGGAAGATATACTGTATCAGACTCCCTCTAACACAAGAAATGGGATAGTCCAACCCAGCCTTATAGGAAGGAAAGCACAAGAAAACAGATACCCAGCCCACTGCAAGAAGAAACCCTAATATGACATGATAGAAAGTACGAAAAATAGAGGATTATGCAACTGAAATATTTTCATTATTTCACTGACTTTTATTTTAAACCAGATAAAAGATAAGAAATTCAAAGTGATTTCATTGAAACAAAATAAAATATGAAGAAATAATAAATCTAATAATAAATAAAGATTATTCATATGTAAATCTAATAATAAATAAAGATTATTCATATGTAAATCTAATAATAAATAAAGATTATTCATATGTAAATCTAATAATAAATAAAGATTATTCATATATAAATTTAATAGGCATGTACGTGGAATTTTAATGATCATATTAAGAATTCAGACAAATAATAATTTTTTGTCAAAACTTTTATGGAATTGATTAAAAGAAACATTAGAGAAAATTATGTTATATTTTTTTTTTTTTTTTTTTCACTTGATAAAATTGGAGATGTTTTAAATGTTTCCAGTTCATAATAATTTACCATAAGAATCTGCATAGAAAATCTTGAGGGCAGAAAACAGACTGAATTTCAAAGTTTTTCAAAAAATCAGCAACTCATTAGATTTTAATGAAATTTTCAAGACATGCATTTATAAAGGGATTTATTTTTGCTAATTGTATCTTTTAAGAAAACTTTATGAGAATATATTTTAAGCCACTCTAAAGGGTCAGAGGTCAAACATAAAATTTAAATCAAATAATTAACATAAACAGTTATATGTAAATAATATGTCATTTTTTATGGGTACTGTGCAAAGTAATAAAATAATTTGCATTTTCTATATGCAAATTATTTTATATGAGTTTTTCTGAAATGTGAAAAAAAAGTTTTTTTTAAATAATTAGAACAAATGTCATGCAACAAAAAAATTTCAAAAATCAAAATTATCTGACCCCCCCCCCCGAAAAAAAACAACAAAAAACAAAATCAGAATCCACTGCTGTTATTTCTAAGGGAAAAGAAATGTCTAAAACAAGGAACAAATCAAACTCAATAGACTGCTCGCAGGCTGTAAAAGAAATTCTAGAAAACAAAAATTTAAAAAAAAAAAAAAAAGGTAAGTATATACTCCAAAACAAAACAATCAGATAGGGTTCATTTTTCTACTTGGTCAATGAAGAATCATTAACACTCGACTGGATTCTTTATTTTTAATTAACTATTGTGGCATGCCAGGGACAAGACTTTTGGCAAACTCTAAAGCTAAAAGACTAAAGAAAATAATCATGTCATTCATGGTTTTCAAATTGTACTAAGATAACTTAATAGGCACAAACTGCTTGCAGGCTGTAAAAGAAATTCTAGAAGACAAAAATATTAAATTTAGAAAAAAAAAAGGGTAAGTATATACTCCAAAACAAACAATAGGGTTTGTCAATGGAGAATCATTAACACTTGACTGGATTCTTTATTTTTTAATTAACTATTGTGGCATGCCAGGGACAAGACTTTTTGACAGAAAGAAATAATCTTCAGTTAGGCAAACTCTAACGCTAAAACACTAAAGAAATGTCATTCACGGTTTTCAGTTGGTACTAAGATATTTTAATCTGATCTTATAATATATAAGACAAGATTTTAATAAACTGTTTAAAAAGAAAAAAAAAACCATGTTGTACTCTACATTGGAGACATGCCTGGAAGGGTTTGAATTGTGTTGTATACCTTCTGGTTTTTCTTCAGTTTTTTCTCCTTCATTTGATTTTTCTGTTGTGTCTTTATTTTTCTCTGAAAAGTTAACACGAATAAACAAAACAGCAAAGTTAAAAAAGATTTTAATTGATTTTTCATTAAACTTTTTTTCAGAGGGAACCTCTTTCGGTTGCAGACAGGAATCTATTTTTCTGGGATCTAAAAAGGAAGACATGCTCAAGAGAAAAAAATAAAAAAACAAAATTAATGATTAATCAGTAGAGGGCAATTTACATCCCATCTCACAAAACTGGGGGCTTCTGGAGAAGAAAGGACAAATTCATAAGTGACATACTCCTATGGACTCCTAAACATGCACACACCAGTGTTGGTCCACCAGCCATAACATACATTCATCAGCTTTGTACTGCCATTTAGAGGACTTGCCAAGAGGACTTGCCAAGAATGATGGCTGATAGGAATGAATGGTAAGGGAATCTATGCAATCAGCATTACTTGTTGATAAATGTATGGAGTTATTGAAGTGTTGTAATAAGTATAATAGAAACCTATTTTCATGTGTTGTTATTTTATGTCTTTAGTTTTATTCATATATGCTGGCAAAATGTCCTATTTCATTTGTTTATGAACTTTAAAATTTGAATTACTAAATTTTTGAATTTTTAAATAAAAATAAATATAAATTTAAAAAATGAAAATAGATAAATATAAAAATATAAAGGCAAACTATATATATAGAAATAAATTAAAATATATAAACAAAAATTTAATAATTCAAAATTTAAAACTTAAGGTTGATAATCTACTAAATACTATCAAAACTGTCTATTCATGCAAGTGTGTGAGAATCAGTTTTATTGTACCTTCTGCCTTTTCAACTATTTCCTCTTCTTTCTTTGCTGTGTCAATTTCATCATCTTTTTTCTCTGGAACATTAACAGAAAAAAAAATCACTGATAATATTATATTAATATCACTATAAAACACTACCAATAAAAGGGATACCCAGAAAAGAATTTGAAATAAAAGTTGAGGATTTTTTCTGAGACTATAGAGGAAAACAAAAGAGTCCTGTTGAAGAAGAAAAAACTCTATGACTACAATAAAAATCATTCTAAATCAAGGAAACCATATATATATATATATATTTATCCAGGTGTGCATGTAATTGTATATGTCTATATGAATGTATATGTTTATGTGTGAGCAAATCTGGAGATGTATATGTATATGTATCTAAACAGTCTACAAAGACACATGCAGGTTTTTGAGGGTCAGTTTTATTGTACCTTCTGTTCACTTTGCAGTTTCAGTCATCATCTTTTTTCTCTGGAACATCAACAGGAAAAAAAACATAATATGATCTATTGGAAACTAAATAGAGGAATTCTTCTGAGACTATAAAAGAATAGAAAACATTCGTTGAAGAAGAAAAACACAAAGACTAGAATAAAACTCAGACAAAATAGTTTTAGAACTAATACTAATCTATCTCAAACAAGGACAAAGAAAAATGTATTCAAAATTTTACCTGAAATTCAACCACGAAGAAAGAAAGAAAGAAAAAAAAGAACGAAAGAAAGAAAGAAAGAAAGAAGAAAAGACAGAAGAACGAGAAAGAAAGAAAGAGGGGAAGAACAAGAAAGAAAGAAAGAAAGAAGAAAATACAGAAGAACGAGAAAGAAAGAAAGAAAGAAGAAAATACAGAAGAACGAGAAAGAAAGAAAGAAAGAAAGAAAGAAAGAAAGAAAGAAAGAAGAAAAGACAGAAGAACGAGAAAGAAAGAAAGAAGAAAAGACAGAAGAACGAGAAAGAAAGAAAAAAAGAAAGAAAGAGGGGAAGAACGAGAAAGAAAGAAAGAAGAAAAGACAGAAGAACAAGAAAGAAAGAAAGAAAAAAAAACAGTTTTAATATGTGTGTACATATAAATGTGTACATTTATACAACCTTGTTGGCAAATGTGATGTGATTTTTTTCAAAAATTCAAATAGTATTTTAGCTATCTATAGAGATACATGCATGTGTGTATGGGGCAGTTTTATTGTACCTTCTGTTTTTTCAACTATTTCCTCTTCTTTCTTTACTGTTTCAATCTCATCATCTTTTTCTCTGGAACAGCAACAGAAAAATATACTGATAATATTGTACTAATATCACTATAAAACACTACCAATAAAAAGGATTTTTGTCTGGAAAATCAAAGAAACAAAAAATACAAAAAACAATATAATATTATCACTGTACAACACTACTAATAAAAGAGATACCGAGAACAAACTGGTTAAAATAAGTAGAAGAATGTCAAAGAAGAAACACTCACACAACATCAAATAAATCTAATAATACTAGCAAATACTAAACTATATCATATGATCCAAGGAAAACAAGTCTTTAAAAGATGGCCACTACTTGAGAGTGAACAAAAGATATTGGTACTTTCTCAATCTCCTAGTGATTACAAACTTTATGTTTGTGTATGTATGCATTTTTACCATGAGTATATGAGCATTTATGCATATGTATGTATGTATATATTCATTTATAGACTTATGTATTTATTAACCAATCTCTCTGCATGAGTAGGATGTGACAAAAGGTCAGTTTCTTAAGCGGAGTTTAATAAGTTTGAATTCAGAATTTTCCTTCTCCTAGACTGGTTACCTAACTGTTGTGAGGATTTAAGGGGTCAAATAAGAACAAAACGACAGGTAACAAATGTAGAAAAATGTATTAACAGAAAGTAGACAAATACAATAGAGATAAGTGGAAATTATGTCCGACAATGAGGCATTGGCTTACTCGCATTGGCTTACTGGCAAGCTACAATTATCCTTGTTACTTATAGTAAACTGTCGGTGCATTCCATTAGTCTTATAGGGTGTATCACCTATAAAACTAACCAAGGTTAAAGAGCCCAGTCTGCCCGACTATTTACCCATAGCTGGAAGGAGAATATATGATTCAAACCTTTTGCAAGGGTATTAGTGCTAAGTGAAATGCAAACAGCCTCATCCTGGATTTGAACCCTGATGGAATATTTTCTGATATAAGGTGTGCTCTAATTCCCCACCTGGATTTATAGACTAGCCTTAGTCATGTGGTTTATTACTTTGACAATCACCAACCATACTCCATGGCGGATACACTACTTAAACCCCCACACTGGCCATAATTCTAATTGCACTCATTGAGGAGGGACTTACAATACCGGATGATTACCAATACTCAGGACTCTTTACCAAGGATACAATTCCACTGGACAAGTGCTCTGGCTTAAGGCCTACAGGATGGCAAAACCTGGGTCGATGAGTCCATTTCCTATGACTCTAACCATTACACCACATGCTTCCTATGTATATATGTGTACATATATACATGTGTCTACACACATGAGATATATACATTTCATTGAAACGCAGTGTCAACTGTCAACAAAAATACTTGCAAGTATTTATGTATATGTATTTATATAGAAGGGCATGTATATGTGTTTATATGGGTGAGCATGTAAATGTGTATGTTGATACGTGAGAATTAATGTGTGTGCTTATGTATATGTTCATATATGTATGTATTATATTTCATCTAAATACTATCAATTGAGATACGTGCAAGTATGTGAGGGTCAGTTTTTTTGTACCTTCTGCTTTTTCAACTATTTCCTCTGCTTTTTTTGCTGTATCAATCTCATCATCTTTTTTCTCTGGAACATCAACAAAAGAAAAAAAAGAAAACACTGATGATATTGTATTCATATCACTGTAAAAATCAAACAAAGGGAATATCCAGAAAAGTGTTTAAAACCAAAGTAGATGAATTCTTCTGAGACTACAAAAGAAAGGAAACATTCCAGTTAAAGAAGAAAAACATAAAGACTGGAATAAAACTCAGACAAAATCAAGGATTAAAGTTTTAAAACTTATACTAAACTCAATTCCAAAGCAAAAATGTATCTACAATTATGGTTCTTACTTCAGATTGAACCCTAGATGTTGGTACCATTGAAAAATATTCATTCTTTTTAAACCACTAAATAATTAGTTTGTATATGTGTATATGTATGAATTTCTGTAATTATACAACCATATAGGCAATTGTAATAATTCATATTTGTATATATTTACACTATATCTATCTATCTAACAATCAATTTTGCTTATCTGTTCAAATCTATTTCTGTCCATATCTATGTTACTGATATATACATAAAAGTCACCCACAGAAACACACACATTAGTATACATATGTATGCACACACACACATATATATTTATATATATATTTGTGTTTATGCTTGTTCTAATCTGATTCTCTCTCTCTCTATATATATATATATATATATATATATTATATATATATATATATATATATATATATATATATATATATATATATATATATATATATATATATATATATATATATACACAAGGTGTGTCAAAAGTATTGAGATTTTTTGTACTTTTTGACACACCTTATATTCTGAAAAAAATAACATTCCATTCATTGTGCATTTATATCTTGGTAAATACAGCTTCAATCTCGATACTTTTATGACACACCTTGTATATATATATATATATATATATATATATATGTGTGTGTGTGTGTGTGTATCATGATGGAATTATCTGAAATTCATACAGAACTGCATGATATAATAAATCTATAAACATCTGAGCAGAAAATTATTTTTATATTTTCTTTCTCTTCCATTTATACATGTGTATACAAGTATTTGTACAATTAGAATTGTGTCCTTATACAAGTTTTATCTAAATCCAAATGAAACTATCTATGCAAGTACATGCAAATCTTTGTATGTATGTGTGTGATTCTCCATGTAAATGTTTATGCTTAGGCATGTGTGTATGAATGTGTATATGCATGTGTATGTGTGAGTGCATCTGTGTAGCTTGTATTTTAGATATCAGCCTAAAGAAAATAATATTTAAGTGCAAATATTTAATTTATATAAGTGTGTGTAAGTATTTAGTCATGGGTGCATGTGATTATAAGGGAAAATGTGTATGCATGTATGTGCTTATGTGCATGTATGTGTGATCATACCTTATATTACAACTAAAAAGTATTTTATATATCTATAGAGGTGTGTTGATATATAAGGGTATATGTGTTTATATGGGTGAGTATTTAAATGTATATGTTGATACATGGAAATGAATGTGTGTGCATATGTATGTGTATTATATTCATCTAAATACTATCTATACAGATACATGCAAATGTGTGAGGGTCAGTTTTATTGTACCTTCTGTTTTTTCAACTACTTCCTCTTCTTTCTTTGCAGTGTCAACCTCATCTTTCTTCTCTGGAACATCAACAGAAAAAAAAAGAAGAAAATACTGATAATGTTGTACTAATATTACTATAAAACTACCAATATAAGGGATACCAAGAGAAAAAAGTTTCAAACAAAAGAGAAAAAAGTAGAACTTTTCTGAGACTATAAAGGAAAAGAAATGACTTGTGTTGAAGACAAAAAACACTAAGACTACAATAAAAGAAATTAAGAAAATCATATCTATATATATTTCACAAAATACATCTTTTAGGAAATTCGATGTTGAAAGACCAGAAATTTCCAATGATCCTTGGAATACAACATCACTGACTTATACTTTCAACATCGAATTTCCTCCCACAGTCAGCAACAGGCTTTCACTAACCTCGCCTCCACCCATATATATATATATATATATATTAGTGCATTTATTTGGTTATGCATGTAAATGTGTATGCCTATACAAGTGTATATGAATTTTAATTAAATATCATCTAAACAGTTTATAGAGATACATACAAGTGTGTGTGAGTCAGTTTTATTGTACCTCCTGGGGTTTTTGTATGTCCATACATATGTTTATGCATGTGAGAATTTGCATATATGTGTATGTACTTATTTATACTTTATATTTCAACTAAGTACCATTTGGATCATCTTTCATGCAAGTGTGTGAGGGTCACTTTTATTGTACCTTCTGTTTCACTTATAGACCTGTGTATATATGTGTACATGCATTTACACATATGAGACATATATGTTTCTGTTGTATCCGAGATGTAGGAATAACAGAAATGATAATAAAAACAGGGAAATTGTTAACAATAACAATACTTGTTTTATTTATTCTCACTGACAGGGAGATACAGTGGATGGGTTTGGATTAGAGTTCTGGCTTGATGAGGATAAAAGTGTGTGACCTGCTTGGTTCTGATCTGCTGTGCAGTCTGTTTCCCCCTCCTCTTTAGAAAGTCCGGTTTGAATCGTTAGGGGGAGATAACTCTCCCTAACAGTTTCATTGAAATGCAGTGTAAACTATCAACCGGAATATTGCAAGTATGTATATGTGTTTGTATAGAAGGGCATGTATATGTGTTTATATGTGTGAGCAAGTAAATGTGTATATTGATACAAGTGAATGAACATGTGTGCTTATGTATATGATCATATGTGTATGTATTATATTTCATCTAAATACTATCTATAGAAATACATGCAAGTGTGTAAGGGTCAGTTTTATTGTACCTTCTGCTTTTTCAACTATTTCCTCTTTCTTTGCTGTATCAATCTCATCATCTTTTTTCTCTGAAACAGCAACAGAAAAATATACTGATAATATTGTACTAATATCACTATAAAACACTACCAATAAAAGAATACCAAGAAAAATGTTTGAAACAAAAGTAGAATTTTCTGAGACTAAAAAGACTCCAGTTGAAGAAGGAAATACTAAGACTACAATAACAAAATCAAGGAAATAATATATATGTATATATATATATATAAGTCATCCACAGATACGTGTTTTGGCATCTCACGCCTTTTCAGTGTGGCTAGACACAACAACTAACTCCGACCAGAATCGAACCCAACAGACTTGACGCCTGTTCAATCCGTTAACCTCTTGGTCATTGCCAGCTGCTGTCTAAGATGCATTTATTTAACATGCAAGTAAATGTGTATATCTTTAAAGGTGTATATACCTCTGTGTATTTATGCTTGTGTGAATTTGCTTATGTATGTAAGTTTATGTCTTTACCTTATATTTTATTAAATACTATTTCAACTATCTATAGAGATACATGCAAGTGTATGAGGGTCAATTTTAATGTACCTTCTGTTTTTTCTACCACTTCTTCTTTCTTTGCTGTTTCAATCTCTTCATCTTTTTTCTCTGGAACATCAACAGAAAAAAAAAATCAAATCACTGGTAATATTGTACCTGTAGAAATCTACCTATAAAAAGGATAGCCTTTGTTTAAAACCAAAGTAGAGGAATTCTTCTGAGACTACAAAAGAAAGGTAAACACTCCTGTTGAAGAAGAAAAATCCTAAAATAGAACTCACACCAGATTAAAGAAAATAGATTTTTAAAACTAATACTAAACTATCTCACAAAAATCCAAGGTAAACAAGTCTTTAAGATGATGACCTCTACTTGAGATTGGACAACAGATGTGGGTCATCTTTAAAAAGTACCCAATTTCTCAAACTCCCAGAATATATGTGTGTATATATATATATATATATATATTATATATATATATATATATGTGTGTGTGTGTGTGTGAATAAAAGGAAGTGAATTCGACAGTATGTAGTATAATAAAAAATTGAAAAAACACAGGTTTAAATGAGTTTTGGCCGCCGCTGCAGTGTTTCGATCTATTAATTAGATCATCTTCAGGGCTTTTGTTGATATGTGGAAGGTGATAAAAATTTTTTATCTCAGAATAAGGAGAAAGGCGAGTAATGGTCGTTGTTTATCGGTCTGTTTAAAATTTGAAGTCTGAGTTTTTTTTTCTGAATTTTTTCAACTTTATTTTTTCTCAGACTTCAAATTTTAAACAGACCGATAAACAAGGATTATTACTCGCCTTTCTCCTTATTCTGAGATAAAAAATTTTTATCACCTTCCACATACCAACAACAGCCATGAAGATGATCTAATTAATAGATTGAAACACTGCAGCGTCGGCCAATAAACTCACCACTTAGCTCATTTAAACCTGTGTTTTTTCAATTTTTTTATTATACTACATATATATACATGTATATATATGTCTTCACATATATCTCCATGAGTTTCAGTGAAATCAAGTGTAAACCTTTCTCATGAATGAATGCAAGTATGTATGCATATGTGTTTACATGGGTGAAGATAGCAATACAATAGGAAATGAATGTACTGCATATATATATATATATATATATATATATATATATTATATATATATGTGTGTGTGTGTGTGCGCGCGCGTGTGTGTGTGTGTGTGTGTATATATATATATATATATATATATATATATATATATTTACACAATGTATGTCTTATGGAGTTTAACGGGTTTGAAATCAGAGTTTTCCTTCTCCTAAACTAGATACCATACAATTTGTATGTATGAATTAATTTGAGTGTACATATAAATGTGTATATCTATACAGGTGTATGGCTCATGTGTATGTGCATATGCATATGTATATCATATATGTAAATACAGCTTCATATATATATATATGTATATGTGTTTATATGATTTAGGATAGTGATACAAAAGTAAATGAATGAATGCCTTATGTATATGTGTATATCTTATACTTCAACTAGATACTATTTCAACTATCTATAAAAAAACATGCAAGTATGTTAGGGTCAATTTTGTTGTACCTTCTGTTTTTTCAACTATTTCTTCCTCTTTTTTTGCTGCTTCAATCTCATCATTTTTTTTCTCTGGAACATCAAAAGAAAAAAGAATACTGATAATATTGTACCAATATCACTGTGAAATACTAACAATAGGAAGGATACTCAGAAAAAGTTGATACCATAGAAGAAAACAAAAGAGTTCTGTTGAAGAATAAAGATTTTATGACTACAATGAAAATGTGTGTGTCTATACTGGTTCATATGAATGTGTTTATGCATGTGTCTATTTATATGTGTGTATACCTTCTATTTCAACTAAATATTATCTAAACGGTCTATAGAGATACATGCAAGTGTGTGAGGTTCATTTTTATTGTACCTTCTGTTTTTTCTACAATTTCCTCTTCTTTCTTTCCTGTTTCTATCTCATCATCCTTTTTCTCTGGAACATGAACAAGAATAAAAGAAAACAATAGTATTGAATTAATATCACCATAAAACACTACCAATAAAAAGGAAATCCAGAAAAATGTTCAAAAACAAAATAGAAGCATTCTTCTGAGACTATAAAAGAATAGAAATCACACCTGTTAAAGAAGAAAAACACAAAGACTAGAAGTAAACACAGACTAAATCAGGTATTAAAGTTTTAAAACTATTACTAAACTATTGCAAACAAATCCAAGGGGGGGGGTTGCCTCATACCCCACTTGTATGGCCTGGGTACAAGGCCTCGTTTTAATGTGGGCCCACCCACAAGCCGAAGCTCATGGGTGGGAAAGAACAAAAATTGCGTCAATCCCTTTGGCATTCTCACTCAAGGCCTCAGGTGCTGGGCAATAAACCCCGCCCTGCCCCTTTAAGTCAAAGGGGCAGGTTTTGCCTGGGGGTATAGCTCCCTGGGATCGACGCTATTATTAAACTCTCAAAAAGACCAGCGGCCGAAGCTTGCTGGACCCCGTCGTTAACTGGAAAGCAGCCAAGGAATAATTTAAAAACAATAATTTTTATTGAGATTGAACCACAGATATTGGTACCATTAAAAAAACATTCAATTTTCCTCAACCACTGAACAATTACAGTCTAAAAAGACTTGAATTAAACTCAGACTAAATCAGGGATTAAAGTTTTAAAACTAATACTAAGCAATCTCAAACAAGGACAAAGAAAAATGTATTTAAAATTTTACCTGAAATTCAACCACAAATGTTGGTTCCATAAAAAATATTCTATTTTTCAACCACTAAATAATTACAGTTTTAATATGTGTGTACATATGAATGTGTGCATTTATACAACCTTGTTGGCAAATGTGATGTTCTATATTGGAAAACAATTATTTAAAACAATGATTTTTATCTAAGATTGAACTATAGATATTGCTACCATTAAAACATTATTTCATTTTTTCAACCACTGAATAATTACAGTTTTCATGTGTGTATGAATGTGTGTATTCATAAAATCTTGTAGGCAATTATAACATTCTCCTATATTTTTTCTAATATCTAAATTTTTTTTCCAAATCATTATCTGAAATTTATACAGAGCACAATGTTATAATAGACACTCAGATTGCAAATTAGCTTTCATGTTTTCTTTCTCTTCCATTCATGTATGTGTGTCGAAGTATATGTACATTTAGATCTGTGTCTTTACTTGTGTAAATGAATATATCAATACATGTGTTAAAGAATGTATATGCTTATGTATGCGTATGTGTGTATCTCATATTTCAAATAAACAGTCTATAGAGATACAATACAGGTGTATATGAATGCATGTGCTTATACATATATATATGTAAGAATGGAAAATGAATCCGACAATATGAGGAAAAAATGAGTAAAGAAAAGAAATGTAGATGGATAAAAATGAATTTTATCAATATCACTTAATCGATATCACTTACACATGTGTTTCGGTCTGTTTATCAAAATGTATACGGATTTACATTATTATTATTATTAAAATAATCAGATGGAGTGGAAAATGATGATAATAATAATAATAGGAAAAATGTATAAAATATTCTGTACACAGAGAGATTTTTACACAGACCATTTCAACTCCATCTGATTATTTTAATAATAATAATAACGTAAATCCGTATATATTTTGATAAACAGACCGAAATACATGTGTAAGTGATATCGATTAAAAGTGATATCGATAAAATTCATTTTTATCCATATACCTTTCTTTTCTTTACTCATTTTTTCCTCATATATATATATATATATATGTGTGTGTGTGTGTGTGTGTGTGTGTGTGTGTACCTTATATTTCATCTAAATACTACCTATAGAGAAACATGCAAGTGTGTGAGGGTCAGTTTTCTTGTACCTTCTGTTGTTTCAACAATTTCCTCTTCTTTCTTTGTTGTTTCATCTTTTTTCTCTGGAACATCAACAAAAAAACAAAAAAACACTGATAATATTGTACTAATATCTCTAAAAAAATCTACCAATAAAAGGGATACCAAGAATGAATGTTTGGAACAAAAATGAGGATTTCTTCTGAGATTATAAAATCTCATAGGCAAGAACAAAACCTATGTAATATCAGGGATTAAATTCTTGAATTAACTCTTAACATCCTGTTGAGAATTTTCTAGGTCCAGAGTCCCATTCCTATAAGGATTTATCAAAAAATGGCTAAAAGTAGCCTTTTCATTTAAAGTTACCTTTTATTTCCCTTAAATCAAAGACTGTTAAATGTTTAATATTAGCTTTAAACAAAAGCTATCATTTGCGGTAGATTAGGAAAAACGAATGTGACTTCTGGCCAGGTGGTATAGGACATTAAGAGTTAATACAAAACTATCAAACACAAGACCTAGGAAAACAAGTACTTAAAATTATGGTCATTATCTGAGATAGAATCATAGGGAATTGTTCTGAAACTATAAAGGAAAACAATCCTACAGAAAAAGAAAAAGATTAAAACTTGCAATAAAACACAAATTTCTAAAATTAGCTTAAGAGCCAACTAAATACCAATCTGTCTATTCATGCAATTGTGTAAGGGTCAGTTTTATTGTACCTTCTGTTTGTTCAACTATTTCCTCTTCTTTTTTTGCTGTATCAATCTCATCATCCTTTTTCTCTGGAACATCAACAGAAAAAAAATGATAATATTGTATTCATATCACTATAAAAAATCTACCGATAAAAAGGGATATCCAAAAGAAATGTTGGAAACTAAGTAGAGAAATTCTTCTGAAACTACAAAAGAAAGGAAACATTGCTGTTGAAGAAAAAAAAACACAAAGACTAGAATAAAACAGACAAAATCAGGATTAAAGGTGTTAAAACTAATACTAAACTAAGGGCTTAGAAAAACAATTATTTAAAATGATAATTTTTATCTGAAAAGTCTATAAGTACAATCAAATTCCTTTTAATCAAGAAAATCACATTATATATATATATATATATATATATATATATATATAAATAAAGTAAAGTTGTCAGGGTGGCCTAAAGTCTGTAACAGCCAGACAGTGATGGAGTCTATCCCCTTTTCATTAGTACTAGACCAAGGAGATTGCTTTTGGTGTCACACCTACCATAAGCTCTTCACTTTACTGCACAGATCCCTATGCTACTCATACACTGAGTTGGTGAGGACTGGTATCAAATCCGGGACCTTGTGGGACTCTCTACTGATTGAGCTAACCGAGTCCGACAAGAAATACCTGAAGAAGGCCGGAGGGCATATCAGTTGAAATGTTGTACAGATAACAATGAAGATGAGGACAATAGTCCGAATAATGCAGATAATACTGTCCCAATATGGTTGAAAGTACCCATACTCAGCCACTATTAACAGAGAATTTGGAAAGTTTTAATTTGTTTACATCCATAGTTGCAACAGTTTGCGTGCTCACTCGAACAAGCGGTGGTGCCAAGCTGCCTCTGCGCGATAATGGCTGAAAGCCTCTAAGCCAGAACCATGACTGGTGTCACCACAGTGTTACGAAAGGCGTCTCTTTTTGTTCTGCTGGGGCCTGCCATAGCGGTTGTCTGTCACTAGTAGCGGCGGCTGTTGCGTTCGGCGGGGCGGTTTACCGTCTCCGTCGGGCATGGCTTGTCATCGTTGCATACACGGCAGCGTATGTGAATGGGCCAACCACCTTGACATCCGAGACAGGCAGGATTTTTCCATCACCGTCTTGTTTCACCCCCCCTCACGTGGAGCATGAGACAAGGGATCGCTCATAGACCACTTGATTTCATTTGCTAACAAGAAAACCTGAATAAATAGCTCAATATTAAATTAATAAAATAGGACAGCAAGAGAATCTCCGGCCTAAATACACAATATATATATATGTATATATATATATATATATATATATATATATATATATATATATATAGATAACATGCGTGCTATATTTATAAGTAAGCAGTGGTCAATATCATTGATAGATTATATCTAAGTTAGGATAGTGTGTACATGGAGTCAATGATGCCTGGTTACTGACAGTTTCTGGTCAATATGATCTTCAGACCAAGACTGTCAGTTACCAGGCACAATTGACTCCATGTCAACTATATATATATATATATATATATCTGTGTGTGTGTGTGTGTGTGTTGTTTATATGTGTATACATATATAATTTGGATCTTATGATTTTGTGATCCACAGGAAACAAAGTAAAACATAATTTGGATATTTTAGGTTATATATATGCATATATATATATATATAATATATATATATATATATATATATATGTGTGTATGTGTGTGTGTGTGTGTGTGTGTGTGTGTAAATATATGCACCTGTTGATATGTGCGTGTATGTAAATCTGCATATGTGCATGCATGTGTGGGTTTCTATGTATATACCATCCATTTCACTGAAATACTAACTCATATATATATATATATATATATATATGTCTTATATATATAAAATGCTAACTATAAAGTTACATGCAAGTATGTGAGAGTCAGTTTTATTGTACCTTCTGCTTTTTCAACTATTTCCTCTTCTTTCTTTGCTGTTTCAGTCTCATCATCTTTTTTTTCTGTAACATCAACAACAAAAAAATACTTATGATTATGTACTCATATCACTATAAAACACTACCAATAAAAGGGATACTCAGAAAAAGGTTTAAAACCAAGGTATAGGAATTCTTCTGAGACTACAAAAGAAAGGAAATATTCCTGTTGAAGAAGAAAAACACAAAGGCTAGAATAAAACTCAGACAAAATCGGGGATTAAAGTTTTAAAACTAATACTAAACTAATCTCACACATGTCTAAGGAAAAAAACTATTAAAAATTATGATTTTTACCCGAGATTGAACTACCATTTAAAAATTATTCAATTTTCTTCAACAATCATAGTTTGTATATTTGTATGTATGAATGTGTGTATTTATTCAAAATTGTAGGCGATTGTAACATTCTTCTATATTTATTCTTAAATTTTTGAAGAAGAAAAACTATGATATTAATACTGATCATTTTAAAGGCAAGAAATCAAACATGTATATGCATTTATTTTGGCTTATACCTATACTATTTTAGGAGATACATGCAAGTGTGTGAGGGTCTGTTTTATGGTACCTTCTGATTTTTCAACTATTTCCTCTTCTTTCTTTGCTGTGTCAATTTCATCATCATTTTTCTCTGGAACATGAACAGGAAAAAGTATTGATAATATTGTACTAATATCACTGTAAAAAACTACCAATAAAAAGGATACCCAGAAAAAGTATTTGAAATAAAAGTTGAGGATTTTTCTGAGACTATAGAGGAAAGCAAAAGAGTCCTGTTGAAGAAGAAAAACTTGATGACTACAATAAACATCATTCTAAATCAAATCATGTCAATTTCATCATCTTTTTTCTCTGGAACATCAACAGGAAAAAATATACTGATAATATTGTTCACTGTAAAAAAACTACCAATAAAAGGGATAGCCAGAAAAAGTATTTGAAACAAAATACAACAATTTTTCTGAGACTAGAAAAGAATAGAAAAGAGTTCTGTTGAAGGAGAAAAACTCTACAACTATAATAATGATCCTTCTAAATCAAGGAAATCAAACATATATATGCATTTAATTGGGTTTATACCTATACTATCTATATATACCTATACTATTTATGGAGATACATGCAAGTGTTTGAGGGTTAGTTTTATTGTACCTTCTGATTTATCAACTATTTCCTCGTCTTTCTTTGTAGTTTCAATTTCATCATCCTTTTTCTCTGGAACATCAGGAAAAAAATAAGAATACTGAAAATATTGTACAAATATCACTGCAAAGTTACCAATAATAAGGATACCAAAAAACAAAGTTTGGCACAAAAGTAGAGGAGTTTTTATGCAACTATAAAAGAAAAGAATCCTAATCAGGGGGATAGACTCAAAGACTAGAATAAAACTCACTCTGAAATGAAAGTCTAAAACTATTAGCAAACTACAAGTCTAGAAAAAAACAAAACAAAATGGTGGCCTTTAGTTTGGATTGTCCCACAGATGTTGGTTCTATTAAAAAAATATTCAACCTTTTCAATGTGTGTATGTAGGGATGAACCCAACCCATAGGATGTGACACAATGTCACAAATATAGTGTATCCTAGCAAGGATCAAACTCACTATTCAGCAGTAATGGATCTGCAAGATTAACTTGCTAGCCATTACACCATGATGGGACAACATAAATGCATGTGTATATATGTAAGAAATTTTTCATGAGTATTTAAGTTTTTATTCCTGCAAGTGCATATGCGTATCTATGCATTTATGTATGTGTGCATATGTACGTATTTATGATTATGTCTATATATATATTTGTGCATTTACAGAATTGGACAACTCTACCCACCAAAAAAAAAAAACCAAAGCTGAATCATGTTTTTATTATTGCCTCAAATTTTAATGAAATTTCAATGGCTTAGATACACACATAGGAAGTGATTATTTTCCTTGATTATTGGTATCAAAGTTCCCTTAGCTAAATCTCATAATTTTCTAAAAAGAAACTTAACAGAAATATGGAAAAAAAAAATTCTCAGAGTTTTCTGTCCCTTGATTTGATATCCTAATTTGTGAATAGTCCTTTGGCTAATAATTTTTCATTAAAACTAAGAGAACTTTAACAACAATAATCAAGGAAAATAATCACTTCCTATGTGTGTCCATTAAAATTTGTGGCAATGATAAAATATGGTTCAGGTTTTTACAGTCTCTTCTTTTGTCCAATATGTTACATAATTGTATAAGTATATATGTGTATATATATATAAGTGCAGTAATGCATCTGTGTTTATGCATATGTCACTAAGTATATTGTGTGTGTATGTAAGTATATGAGTATGCAAGTTAATTTTGTATACATGTTGAGCTATGAATTTCTATATGTAAGTGTGTACCTGTATGTTTCTATGTATGTGTCTGAAGGAGTGTTTATTTTGTATGTAGCTGTGCATATCTATCTATCTATGTGTGTGTGTGTGTGTGTGTGTGTGCATGAATATGTGCACATGCATATGGTTATGTCTATGAGTGTATACAATTCTGTATCCAAATGACTTATATTTCATAAATACTATCTAAATTATGCAAATAAATGCAAGTGTGTATGTATATTTGTATAAATATATCTACTTATGTTTTTTATATACGTGTATAAGATATGTGTGTGTTTTATGTGTATGTAGCTTGTATATAGGTGTGTATCAATATATATATATATGGATCGTTGTTCAAATGAGTGCTACTGGTACCATATAACTCAGTACTATCCGACACATGATTAGATGGTTAGCAACTAAACAGGCTCCCTCATCAGAATGCAAAAGCACATACTATCATTTTCATTATTACCAATTTTATACAGGTATTTCTTCTCAAACATCTGCAGGAAGAAGTAGTATCAGTCATTATTGTATAGTTAATCATAGGAATATTTTGTTATATAAATGTGCAGATATATATATATATATATATATATGTGTGTATAGGTCACTTGTATGTGTGCCTATTGATGCATGTGCTTATTTGCATGTACATATGCACATGTATGTAAGTATGCGTGTATATGTAGTACTTATATTTTAACTAAATACTATTTCAACTATCTATAGATACATGCGAGTGTATGAGGGTCAGTTTTATTGTACCTTCTGTTTTTCAACCTTTTCTTCTTCTTTGTTTGCAGTGTCAATTTCATCATCTTTTTTCTCTGGAATAGCAACAGAAAAAAATAATGATGATATCGTATTTATATCACTGTCAAACACTACCAATAATAGGGATGCCAAGAAAAATTTTAGAAACAAAAGTTGAAGAGTTTTTCTAAGACTATTGAAGAAAAAAAAAGTCCTGTTGAAGAAAAAAAACTCTAAGATTGCAATAAAAATCATCATAAATCAAGGAAATTAAACTTATATATATATATATATATATATATATATATATATATATATATGAAAGGTAAGTAATGTTGGTAGAGTGGCCTATTGTTGGTATCAGCCAGACAGCAAGGGAGTCTATCTCCTTTTTGCAAGGGAGATTGTTTTTGCTGAGGTGGATACCACACCTACTGTCAGCATTACCACACAGATCAGATTATGCATGTTGTGCTACTCATGTGTTGAGGTGGCAGGGATGAGTATCAAAACCTGGAACCTTGTCATTCCTAGGCAGGTACTATACTGGCCCCTGAATATATACATGAGGAAGAATCAATAAAGAAAAGAAAGAACAGAATGGATAATAAAAGATGAATTTAATCAATATCACTATTATTATTATCCATTATCCATTCTGTTCTTTCTTTTCTTTATTCATTCTTCCTCATATTGTCGGATTCATTTCCAATTCCATTTTTACATATATTTATATATATGCGTATGCATTTATTTAAATGGGTATGTGTATGTTAATACAGGTGTATATGAATGCATGTGCATATGCAGAGGGCTGGTTTAGCTCAGTCAGTAGAGTGTCAAACTAGGAACCAAAAGTTTCTTAGTTTGATACCAGTCCTCGCCAACTCAGCATTTGAGTAGGATGTAGATCTGTGCAATAAAGTGAGGAGCTGATAGCAAGTGTGGCACTCTACCTTAGATGCCCAAACAATCTCTTTGGTCTTGTGCAAGTGAAAAGGAAATAGACTCCCTCACTGTCTGGCTGATATCAATTTCAGGCTACCCCCACAACTTTACTTTTACTTATATCTTATATTTTATCTAAATACTACCTATAGAGAAACATGCAAGTGTGTGAGGGTCAGTTTTCTTGTACCTTCTGTTTTTTCTACCAGTTCTTTCTTTTCTGCTTCAATCTCATCATCTTTTTTCTCTGGAACATCAACAGAAAAAAATAACACTGATAATATTTTCCCAATATCTCTGTAAAACATCTATGGATAAAAGGAATCTACTAATAAAAGGGATACCCAGAAGAAATGCTGGAAACAAAGTCGAGGAATTCTTCTGAGAATACAAAAGAACAGAAAAGAGTTCTGTTGAAAAAAACAAATAATGATCATTCTATATCAGGGAAATCAAACATATATATGCATTTATTGGGGTTTATACCTATACTATCTATATATACCTATATTATCAATAGAAATACATGCAAGTGTGTGAGGTCGTTTTTATGGTACCTTCTGATTTTTCAACTATTTCCTCTTCTTTCTTTGTTGTGTCAATTCATCATCTTTTTTCTCTGGAACATCAACAGAAAAAAATATACTGATAATAATTTACTCATATCACTATAAAACACTACCAATAAAAGGGATTCCCAGAAAAATGGTTAAAACAAAAGTTGAGGAATTCTTCTGAGACTATAAAAGAAAAAAACAGTCCTGTTGAAAAGGGAAATCTCTATGATTACAAGGAAAGTCATTCTAAATCAAGGAAACCAAATATATGAGGGTTGATTGAAACACTACCAATAAAAGGGATTCCAGAAAAATGGTTAAAACAAAATTGAGGAATTCTTCTGAGACTATAAAAAAAAAAACCCAGTCCTATTGAAAAGGGAAATCTCTATGATTACAAGGAAAGTCATTCTAAATCAAGGAAACCAAATATATGAGGGTTGGTTGAAACACTACCAATAAAAGGGTTACCCAGAAAAGAAACCTTTTGAAACTAACGCTGGAGTTTTCCTGAACAATAAAAAAGGGAAAAACTTTTTAGACTAGAATAAAAGTCACACAAAATCAAAGAATGCTAAACTATTTCACACAGGTCCAGGGAAAAATAAATTATAGAGTCAAGTTTTGTTTTTTTATCTGGAGTACAGCAACATCTGCCGAGAACATTAAAAATTACTCACCTCTCTCAACCATGAATCATTTGCAACCTATTTATGTGTATGCTTGTATGCATGCAGTTATGAATGTATATTTACACATATCAATTGAATTTCCATATAAATCCTATATAAACTATCTGTGAAAATACATGCAATTGGGTGTATGTCTGTATATGTATAAGTATGTAAATGTGCATGTCAGTTAATCCATCTATGAATGTGAGTGCATTTATATAGTTCATTTGTTCTATGTCATATAAACCCTTTTCAGTCATTTAATACTAAATCAAATCATTTTCATAAACAAAGGACTCAAGTGGCTTACATTATCTGCTGTTGCTTAAGGGGTTACCTATTGAATGCATTGAACAGGCTCATTGCTGTTCAACTTTGGTGATCTGCTGCTTTCAAGATGACTTGACCTTAATCTACACAGTTTGTATTTAGGTGTCTGTAATTTATATACATGTGTATATGTGTGATTTTATATGTTTATGTATATGTGGGTAAGTATATGTGAGTATGCAGTTGTTTGTATGTATGCATGTATATATATAAGTATATAAAGTATAGAATCCCTTGGTTCACGTTACATCAACCATTGCTGTTTGTCCACCCGAGCTGAGAACCGTGATGCCTGGCATCTCACCACTAACCATATTGTTTCCTCCTTTAAAAACACCCTCAGGGTCATATTTTGTATGTGTATGTAGGTTTGTATATAGTTCTGTGTAGCTATCTACAGGGATACATGCAAGTTTGTGAGGGTCAGTTTTATTGTACCTTCTGTTTTTTCAACCTTTTTCTTCTTCTTTTTGTTTCTATCTCATCTTTTTTCTCTGGAAGAGCAACAGAAAAACATACAGATAATGTTGTACTAATATTACTATAAAAGTCTACCAATAAAAGGGATGCTCAGAAAAAATGTTTGAAACAAAAGTTGAGGAATTTCTTTGAAACTACTAATAAAAGGGACTCACACAGAAAAATCCGCCAATCCAAGTAATGACAAGAAAAAATGTTTGGAAAAATTTAAAAAAAAAAGAAAAGAAAAACATATGTGAACCTATTTATCTGAATTTTTAGATGAGGATTGATAATTAGTATTATTTGGATTATTCGGACTATTGTCCTCATCTTTATTGTTATCTGTACAACATTTTGGCACATGTGCTGAAAATACTAATAAATGGCTAATAAATACAAGTTTTTGCTGATTGGTCTACACTGGTTTGTCCATATGAATGTCACTTATAATTTCGTTTTTACTTCTCCAGCAATGACACAATATCATTTAAGTGTAGTCTAACATGTTTGAATTTAGAAATTTCCTTCTTCTAAACTGGTTGTCATATCAAGGTTAATGAGCTCAGTCAGCCCTACTATTTACCCATAGCTGGAGGGAGAATAGTTAGATGCATACCTTTTGCAAGAGTATCAACACTATTTGAAATGTAAACAGCCTTGTCTAGGATTTGAACTCAGGTCACTGGGAGAATAGTTAGATGCATACCTTTTGCAAGAGTATCAACACTATGTGAAATGCAAACAGCCTTGTCTAGGATTTGAACTCAGGTCGCTGGGAGAATAGTTAGATGCATACCTTTTGCAAGAGTATCAACACTATGTGAAATGCAAACAGCCTTGTCTAGGATTTGAACTCAGGTCGCTGGGAGAATAGTTAGATGCATACCTTTTGCAAGAGTATCAACACTATGTGAAATGTAAACAGCCTTGTCTAGGATTTGAACTCAGGTCGCTGGGAGAATAGTTAGATGCATACCTTTTGCAAGAGTATCAACACTATGTGAAATGCAAAGAGCCTTGTCTAGGATTTAAACTCAGGTCACTGGGAGAATAGTTAGATGCATACCTTTTGCAAGAGTATCAACACTATGTGAAATGCAAACAGCCTTGTCTAGGATTTGAACTCGGGTCACTGGGAGAATAGTTAGATGCATACCTTTTGCAAGAGTATCAACACTATGTGAAATGCAAACAGCCTTGTCTAGGATTTGAACTCTGGTCGCTGGGAGAATAGTTAGATGCATACCTTTTGCAAGAGTATCAACACTATGTGAAATGTAAACAGCCTTGTCTAGGATTTGAACTTAGGTCGCTGGGAGAATAGTTAGATGCATACCTTTTGCAAGAGTATCAACACTATGTGAAATGCAAACAGCCTTGTCTAGGATTTGAACTCAGGTCACTGGGAGAATAGTTAGATGCATACCTTTTGCAAGAGTATCAACACTATGTGAAATGCAAACAGCCTTGTCTAGGATTTGAACTCAGGTCGCTGGGAGAATAGTTAGATGCATACCTTTTGCAAGAGTATCAACACTATGTGAAATGCAAAGAGCCTTGTCTAGGATTTAAACTCAGGTCACTGGGAGAATAGTTAGATGCATACCTTTTGCAAGAGTATCAACACTATGTGAAATGCAAACAGCCTTGTCTAGGATTTGAACTCGGGTCACTGGGAGAATAGTTAGATGCATACCTTTTGCAAGAGTATCAACACTATGTGAAATGTAAACAGCCTTGTCTAGGATTTAAACTCAGGTCGCTGTATCTATTTTCTACAAAGATAACCATTGCACGACCAGTGTTGTTATTGCTTCTCCAAATATGTATATTCATTGTTTGAGATCTTAAAAGTGCATGATACAAAGATATTTACACAAAGTTTAGAATATGAGATGTTATGTTTTTTCTGCAAATAATATTTAATCAAGACGAAATTAGAAATTATAAAGAAATTTTGATGAGTAGACAATCTCATCTACTTGCAAACCAGTGTTATTATTGCTTCTCCAAATATGTATATTCATTGTTTGAGATCTTAAAAGTGCGTGATACAAAGATATTTACACAAAGTTTAAATTATGAGATAATTTGTTTTTCTTCAAATAATATTTAATCAAGACGAAATTAGAAATTATAAAGAAATTTTGATGAGTAGACAATCTCATCTACTTGCAAATCAAGTTAGGTTTAATATGTTATTTTAATTTTACTTGATTGTTTTTTCCTAACATCCAATTATCACAACCATCAAGATTTCATTATTATGATCATTAACTTTTAACTGTTACCACAATTTACATCTTATTATTACCATGACTAATATCTGACTATTACCACAACTAACATCTAATGTTTACCCTGATTAATATCTAATTATTAGAACCACTAAAAAACTCATCATCACAGCCACTAACATGTAAATATTAGTTCTACAAACATCTGTATGTGGTGCGACACTTGTTTACCTTTTGGCATTTCTTTGAAGTCTCCTTCACTTCAATTTTGTCAGGTATTACCCTGGGAAACACCTTGAAATACCAAAAGGTAAAAATAATAACTAGACTACCCATAAACCTGTTGGGTTCTCATTGTAAAAGTCAATGCCAATTTACCAATAGGCATAATAGATCATTGGCCTGGAGCCCACTGAAACTAATTTGTTGCGCAGTATGGTATACACTGGGTATTTCATTATCTATACATATATAAAGGGCAGTTGTGTGCATGTGTATGTCCAGAGGAAACTTTGAAAATAAAACAATTAACAACAAAGTAAATATATATATACACATTAAATATCACCAGGGCTTGGTTTTTGTGCAAAAATAATAAAGATTTGGTTTATATTTGTGAAAAGCTGGATATGACACAGGATCAGTTTCTTAAGTGGAGTTTAACAGGTTTCAATTAAGATTTAATCAAAAATTGATTGACTGAGTTGATTTTATAGTATGTCAATCCATTTAGGCTTATTAAAGAATGTAATCTGTGCTGAAGAAATACAGGTGTTTAGATAAATATTATGTTACATAATCATTAGATACCTAATGATTATGACAATAGTGTAGAAATCATTATGGCGATCAGTACAGCTGATGGCTTTGAGAGTGAGTGACAGCGTTTGACCTCACTCTGACCTTGCAGTCTGGGGATGATCGTGAGAACTGGAAGGCGATAGAAGCCCCTTCCAGTTTAAGGTGTAAGCAACTCAGTCAGTTGGAGTTAGAACTTAGAAGCAAAGCTAGCAAGATGTGAGTCTCACTGTGTGATTGTCTGGTCTGGGGATCTATGAATAAAGTAACATCATCGTAAATCGAAGTCTTGTGGTTATTACTAAAAGCTAACAGTGACACAGGGCTTCTGATAAGGAATGATCCCCAACAGAAACCAGACCCGAAGTCCCCAAGAAACACCACGACAAGACCAGACCAAGATAGATGATAGACGACAGAGTAAGAAGAAGTAAGAGAAGTATATAGATATTTAGTGCCGGTAAGAAGGCTATGCAACAATTATTTTTGGATATGACCTTCTAAAGACTCAAAACTGTTCAATTCAGTTAATTCAACAAGAAGGCTAGCTGGTTGCTTGGTTGGATGGATTTTACGGTACGTCAACTCATCAGGTCATTTTATGCTGAAGTCATTTTTCGTTTTATTCATTCTTGATGGGTACTCAATTTTTTTAAGCTCATTTCTTAACACATCTTTTTAAAACATGTTTTTCTATTTAACACATAGACGGGATCCTAACAGGTACTACCACTCCGGGTCAGAGTAGACCTGGGAGTAATGGTGATGAAAGGGTACCAATGAAGTCAGGGAAGGAGTATTCAGGAAAAATGTAGGAATGGAGAAAAAAATCAGAATTGGATGCAAGAGGAATAAAGGAACTATTACTCTACTAGATTGTTAATAATAAATTAATTATTAATTGTTGTCTACTAGGCAAACATTTTAAACCTAAAAATTTGTACCTTCTTTCTTATCTGAAACATTGTCTTGGGTCATTTTATGCTGAAGACTTTTTTTTGTATTATTCATTCTTGATGGGTACTCAATTTTTTTAAGCTCATTTTTTTAACACATTTTTTTTAAAACATGTTTTTCTATTTAACCCATAGACAGGATTCTAACAGGTACTACCACTCCAGGTCAGAGGTGATGAAGGAGTACCAAAGGTAATGCAACAATTGTCAAAGAAGTCAGGGAAGGAGGATTCAAGGGAAATGTAGGAATGGAGAAAAATAAAACTCAGAATTGGATGCAAGAGGAATAAAGAAACTATTACTCTACTAGATTGTTAATTATCAATTAATCATTAATTGTTGTCTACTAGGCAAACATTTTAAACCTAAAAATTTGTACCTTCTTTCTTATCTGAAACATCATCTTGGTTTTGTTCAGGTTTACTGTCGTTGATGTCTGAAACAAAGAATTTTTTTTTTTATTTACCAAACATTTATAGAGATTTCCATATATATTTCCTCTGAATTCAAAGACATGGAAATTCTACCATAGTGTCTATAAACTACTGTAAACAAGACACACATTTGAATGTAAAGATGATGCAATGCATGAAATGATAAACAAAAATGTAAAGTTGTTAAATACGTTTTACATCCCAGTTTCCAGAAAGAAGATCTTATCAAGATTTATCTTGAATTAATAAAAGATTACAGCCTACACACACACACACACACACACACACACACAGGGATGCTGATAGCTTTTTGATTTAGTGCATCCTGTGACGCCTATATTTGCTTTGAATGGGAAAATTTATGTGTCCTAACTAAAGCTGTCTTACTCCTACCTTGTAACCTATTCGATGTAATTCATTTCTAAGAAACTATTGAAATGTAATTACAGTTAGCTTCAAATGGTGAGGAAAGAAAAAAGACAAATACTGGGACACATGGATATGATTTTACTGTGTCCTTTTAGATTTTTCTGTGTCGGGGATACAGGATGCATACCTATCAGCATCTATATATATATATATATATATATATATATATATATATATATATTATTATTATTATTATTATTATTATTAATATTTTTTTGCTTGAAGGCAATTACAATGTGTATATCGTATAAAATTCAATAATTATTGAAAATAATCATGACAAGTGAACTCGGCAAATATTGTGTCCCATGTAGAACATCATACAGTTGTTTCAACTTTATTAAGTCTCATCAGTGATGTATACTTACGATTTCCCTCTGACAGAAATCGAAACCAAGAAACGCAGAAAAATTTGTAAAATGAAGTGTTCCAAAAATAAGATGAATTTATTTATCGACGATTAAACGTTTCGGTTTATTTAAACCTTCATCAGGATAGATTTTGGGGTGAAGAAATTGATGGATGTTTTGTAAATGACAGGAGTTAGAAAAATATTTATAAAAAAGTTTGTTCAGCGTTATATTTTTTGAAAAACGAGTCACGATCTGCACACCTGAAGATGTCATGATGCAACTCGAAGAAATGCATTCAACTAAAGACAAGAAAAAGTATTAATGGATTGATTTTATGAGAACAAAGGGAACAAAGTGGGGAATGATAACTAAATAATCAATATATATATATATGTATGTACGTACGTAGAAAATAGAAAAAATGTATTCCAAAAAGATAAAATTATTATAGTGGTGAAGTTGACAATAGAACGTTTTAGTTTTTCTCAAACTTTCATCAGGATATTAGGACAAAAAAAGTGTTGTCTAAACAGTGATGGAAATCTTTTCAAAATGAAATGAGAGATGAAAAAGTATTAGAAAGTAAGATGTTCTTTTTCCTTTAGCAGCATTCTTCTTTTTTGTTTAAAAAAAGGTGACGTGATTGGTACTTATGAGAATGTTTGAGATGTGACGTATTTTTCTAAAGAAATATAGTATGTAAATTAAAAGAAGAGAAAAGTAGAAAGGAAAAGAAAAAGAGAAAGACTAACTAATTCATACATAATTAATTACTTATTATTAATTAATATGTGTATTTATATAATGTATATAGATTGTATCTCCAACACTAATGATGATACAACAACACTTAATTTTATACATTGGACATCCAACCACTACCCTTTTCCACTAACTTGTCATTTATCTAATGCTAACACCATCTGCACACTTATTAATAAACATATCTTACCAAACTATACCACCCACACAAATATTAGAAGAATTTTAGTAGATAACACAAAAATTCTATATAGCATAAACTCTAAAAAAGACTCCAAATATGAGAATCCATATGAGACACCTTACACTAAACAACATCTTTCACAATTTAGAAGCTACAATACTTAAATGCATCTGACAGTTCTCTGCTATTTACAGTCATGTAAACCTGATCTGTGATTTCTGCACATTCAAACCACCACCAATGAACTGTGTGTTCTGTTATCATCTTAGGAATCTTAGACTTGATGATGTTCAGATCCTGGACAAGAGTGTTTGCATTCCTCTACATGCTAATACCCTTGGGAAAGGTCTGAATTCATCATTCCTTCCCCACCAGATAAGGGTAAAGAGGAAGAAAGACTGGATTTTTTAGCTTTAAGCAGTCTAGAGGTAGGAAAACCAGCTGTACTTCAGTTAAAATTGATCTTGTGTCAGATCTTACTCACATCAAAGTTTTCTGATATACTGGAACTTTTCTGACATACCTCATATACTGGTTGCATATCCAGAAGAACGGTAAGACCCATCACAAAAAGGGGTGTTCTGGGAAAAACATTTCCTACAAAAATGGTTATCATCATAGGAAATGGAATTGATGACCCACGTTCAAATCATGGAAGAGGCTGTTTGCATTTCATTTTACACTAATGCCCTTTGGAAAATCTAACTCTTCTCCCCTAGGTAAATAGAGTAGACAGTTCTTTAGCCTTGGTTAGGCATCCAGTCTAGGAGAAGAAAAACTGAGTTCAAACCATCTTTACTCTGCTTAAAAATTAACCTTGTACCACATCCTGCTCATGGTGGAGGGGTTAGGTACTAAAAAAGCAAATAAAATTTAAGACAAAAGAAGATATTAGTCAACAATTAAGGTTGACAAAAATCCATTTAAAAACAAAACTAAATAAAAAAAAAGAGAAGATCATTGCTTAAAAAGATATCTGAAAGTTGAAAATTTAACCTAATTGGAAAAATGACAAAAAAAAAAATGTACGAGAGAAATTAAGTCATTAGCAGAAAATAAGAAAACAAATCTGGAATACTGCAAAAATATTATATAAAGAGTACTAGCAAAAACATGCGCCCTCTGGGCACAAGCAGTTATTTTGTCGTCGTCGGGGCGGCCTAATGTCGGTATCGGCCAGACAGCAAGGAGTCTATCCCCTTTCACTAGCGCTAGACCAAGGAGATTATTTTAGCATCTGAGTGGAGCACCACACCTACCATCAGCTCCTTACTTTACCGCACCATGTGCTACTCATACGCTGAGTTGGCGAGGCGGTATACTAGCAGTTATAGTCTAATATAATTATTACACAAAACAAGTTAACACTTATTTTTACTTTATTCTAATTGATTTCATTATAAAATCATTCATAGGATTTCTTTTAATACATTTCAGAATAAAACAATAATATTAGAAATCAATAAATAACACTTAGTAATTATCTATTACACACAGTTTTATTAAAACAATATGCAAATTAGTCACACCATATACTATGTAAGCATTTATTTCTAAATGACATATAACACACATCGAAGGATTTTTAAAAACACTAATAATATGGGAGTGTTTTGAGGCAAATCTCAGCTGGAGACATTGTTATGATTATTTAATAACCATTGAGAATATAAGGTAAATAACTAAGGGAATTGTGACATTGGTGGTGACTAGTTTTGTTTACAGACAGACAAACACACTCCATTATAATAAGATATAAAAGGACAAGACATAAGGAATTGAAGGGAACACTAAACTATCTAAAGTAATGCAACTGATTGTTTCTAGTAAAATATTTTGTTGGAAAATCTACAATGGATAAATTTCATGCCAAGAATTTCTACCTTCTGTTTTATCTGATGATTGATCCATTTTTTTCTCTATTTCGTTATCAGCTTCTTTTGTGTCTGAAACAAAAATAAGTGAGACATCAAGTTAAGTCATTCTAGATCTATATATTGTAGAGCTATCAAAAACTAAAAGAACAGGCTGGGTTCTTTAGCCTTGGTTTGGCAGCCAGTCTAGGAGAAGAAAAAAACTGAATTCAAACCAGCTTTACTTCACTTAAAAATTGAACTTGTGTCACATCCTGCCCATGGGGAAGGGGTTGGGTAATAAAAAAGCAACTAAAACTATATATTGTATAGCTATGGATAACTAGTAGAACAGGCTGGTTTCTTTAGCATTGGTGTGGCAGCCAGTCTAGGAGAAGAAAAAACTGAATTCAAACCAGCTTTACTCTACTTGAAAATTGACCTTGTGTCACATCCTGCCCATGGTGAAGGGGTTGGGTATTTATGTATATTGAAAGTAAAGATGACTCCAGGAATCAGACCATTAGAACATGCAGCATTCATGATATCTGAATTTGAACTCGTGGCGACAATCCATTTCCCATGACTTTAACCATTACACCACACGCAGATAGGAATATATATAAGTCATCCACAGACACTATGGTTCAACATATCACATCTTTTCAGTGTGGCTAGACACAGCAACTACCTCTGACCAGGAGCAAAACCCGCTTGACTTTTTCTCAGCCCGATTTGTTAAACTCTTTGCCATTTGACAGCTGCTGTTAAGGGGTGGTGTTTAAACTATTAAATACATATATTTGTTTATTTATTTTATGATCAGCAGAGAGATCCAGTCTGTAAACACCAGATTATCATTGCTTTATGCTGGCAGTAAAAGAATATATATATATATATATATTCCTATCTCACTTTTTTATTGCGTTTATTATTTCTCCCAGCAAGAATTTGTGAATTCTACAACTCGGAAGAAATGTTGGGTAATGAGATATCTTCATTAGCGCTATAAAAGCAAAGTCAACATTATCTTTAGCTTGGCTAACATCTCTATGATACTTGTTGTCACCTGATCTTCATTTTCTTGTTAACAATGAAATTTTGGTTCTTCCAAAGTTTTCTTTGAAGTTTATTTGGATTGAGGTTCAGTTACAGGAACCCAGATGTGTTCTTCCGATGCCAACATTGTACAGATTCAGCTTGTTTATTTTATTTTGAAAAATGATCTGCATGATTTTGAGGGCAACACAATGTAGGTTCAGAGAATGCACAATTTCAGATAAAACTTAAAAATCATTACACAAAAACACTCATTTTTTTCTCATGAATTATTAAATATATCAATAAGCAAAAAGGACTAAGATGTTACAAGATGACCTTGCTGAAATAAATATGAATTATACCTTAAATATCTATCTATCAACTTATCTATATGAATTGGAATTGCAGTTTTGGAAGACTATATAATTCTTGTGCACCTGAAGGTACAGTGTCTCCTATGACTGTGAAGTCCAATGTTCGAAAAACAGCCTCAACCACAGATGTCACATATGAAGGCTGTCCCTACAGATATTGATGTGCCAGTGCTTTGTTGTATATTTTATGTAATTAGGAAAATTTAATCATTTTTTTTTCTACTTTTTGCTACTTAAATTTTTGAAGAGATCTCATAACTTTTATACAGTTCCTGCGAAAATACAATATTCAATTCAACTGACCTTTTGGGTTTTTCTCATGAGAAACAAAAGTTATTATCAAGGCCTCCAAAAACATGCCTAAGATCTGTGCCAAGTTTCATTTGACCTTTATTCCAATCATAAATGTTAAGTATTCATTTCTTCAGGGATATTGAGCCCTAAAATGTAGGTGAAAGAGATGAGGCATTTTGGGCCCCAAAAGACAGGTGTCATACATCAAGGTGACACTGACCTTTTCCCCAAAAAATAAGAAAGGTAATGTCAGTCACGTCCAAAACAATGTCAGAAACTGACATTTGTACCTTTCTTTTATCTTCTCTCTGCAAACAGCAAATAGAATTAATATTAGAGGATCTTTAGCTTACAAAACAGGATGAGGTTTGTTTAAATATCTTATATAAAGCATCCTGTTTTCTTCTCTAATAGTAATTGCACATATCAGTGTATCTGTGTGTGATATTTTTCAACTTTATATCTAGGGACTGTAGCCCATCATATCATACCATTTTAGAATTAGACTGGTTCTATGAGCAAATTAAAAACATTCTGAACCTGCAATCCTTAAATTTTAATTACAGTGAGTATTTTTGGCAATTTTTAATGTGATTTTTTGCAACAAATTAATAATGATAACAATGTTTATAATTTAAAAATAATGAAAATTAATTGCAAAATCCAGCAAAAGTCACCCATGAAATAGAAATAATTGTTTGTTGTGAAAGTAAGGACCTATGTACATTAAATTTTCTTTACATTAAGTGGCAAAAAGGCTGTTTATCATACAAATTTGCAATAATTTCCAAATAGACAAATTATATTGTTTTAAAAAATATTTTCAAGTTTAATAAAATTTAATATGTACTCAATGCATGAAGTTTCATTGCAGGCTGAAGGCCCAATCAAGTGCCCTCGGTAGAAGCTAGCTTAATTGCAACCCAAAAGTGTTGCTTTTAAGTTAATATATATATATCAGGGCCGGGTTAGGTCAGTCGGTAGAGCGTTAGAAACCACAAGGTTCCTAGTTCGATACCAGCCCCTCGCCAACTCAGCATATGCGTAGCACAGGGATCTGTACGGTGAAGTGAGGAGCTGATAGTAGGTGTGGCGCTCAACCTCAGACGCAGAAATAATCTCCTTGGTCTAGCGCTAGTGAAAAGGGGATAGACTCCCTCGCTGATTGGCTGATACCGACTTTACTTATTCATATATATATATATATATATATTGGTTAGGAGGTTGATTTAGAAGGCTATCACAATGCAGGTGTAAAGAAAATATAATAATACGGTAACAATGATGTTGTGTGTTAACCTGTATTTAATTCTTGAATTTTCAAGATAATATCTCTTTTTCAAAAGATCACTGGAACTGAAGCATTCTATATATATATATATATATATATATACTTTCAAAGAAAGAAAAACTTAAATCGTCATTTGGCTATAATAAATCTATTTCAACCAGAAATCAATATGAGCCTTGTCTCATCAGATTATATACATTTGCATCAACATGAGCATGCATTGTGTATGTACAGGAGATATTTATGATCCCAAATAGAATTATCCCCTACATACCAGTCAGTTGGATACCTTTATATATATATATATATATATATATATATATATATATATATATATAATTTAGGGTAGTTAAAATAAACGCTACATCTACACTTAGATATCAATTTGCTCCTTTTATTTGGTAATTTGTTTTCAGCATGTTCAATGATGCATAATTTTTAGGGAAGTAGATTTTTCCAGGTGTTTTCTTGTTAAATGGAAATATATTTTCCCCAAGTTTGTTTTAACAGTTTTGGTGTAGGGCAAGGCGGACCATATCATGTTTCTATTTCTCATTTGTTTGTTATTATTATTGTTCTTATTTTGAGTGCAGTTTAGTTTGTTGTATATCCTGCTATTTTTCAGGTGTGTTTTGTATTATTTTAATATATATATATATATATATATATATATATATATATATATGTGTGTATGTACTAATTAGTTAGGTTGGTTAATGGCATATCATTGTAGGTTATTTAATGCCAGATCTCATTTTTTTGTAAGCAAATAGCTTGTGGATAATATATATATATATATATATATATATTTACTTATATATAATAGCTTTATTACCAATATTGAGCACTCCACTAATAATAACACAAAAATTAGTCCACCACTTACTCACCAAGTGCACTAGTAAAACCATATACTATATATATATATATATATATATATATATATATATATATATATATATATATATATATATATATATATATATATAACAAATTGTTTAAAAACGTTTTTGTAAATCAAAAAGTGCCTAAATGCTGCCCAGCAGAACAGGATAGAATAAGAAATTAAGATCTCACCTCTTTTATATTGGTCTTATATCTAACATTTTAATGTATCAAGTACGACATAATCATCAGATGAAACTTAAGAGTCTTAAGTTTTATCTTTATTGTAAGTGATACAGGAAACTTTTAGTAATGAGACCAACAACATAAAACTTCTTTTACTTATATATATATATATATATGTTTAGTTTCTGAGATGTGTTTTGTGAGTGCATTGTTCATTTGACCATTTCTGATATCTCTAAAAATATTATTAACAACCAAAAAAACAACACTCACACAAGGTCCAATGCTGGTGTGTACACCATTCAATGTTTGGATTGCGACAAACAATACATAGGAGAGACGTCCAGACATATTGACCAATGAATCAGAGAACACAAGAGAGATATCAGAAATGGTCAAATGAACAACGCACTCATATATATATATATACTTTGCTGTGTCTTTATTAGGAAAAAGATGTGTTTCGGTAAAATTATGACAATTCCCACTTCTGTATGCTTCTGGTAGACACAAACTCCTTTAAGAAGATTTTGGCACCTTCATGTTAAGTTGAGTAAAAGCTGTTGACAGTAGAATTTTAGAATATATGTCTTTGTAGATGTATCTATTTGTCTATCGCAGATTGTTCATATCTATCAATCTATCTATCTAGATAGATAGATAGATAGATAGCTATATATCTCAGACTACTCATACTTAGAAAAGGCTGCTGACAGTAGAATTTTAAAATAGATGTTTTTGTATATACCTGTATCTGTCTATCTATTTATCTATCTCAGACAGTTCATATCTATCTATAAGATTTAGGTAATTTTTAAAATTGTCAAATTGCTTGAATATATATGAAGATCTATCTATCTATCTATCTATCACTGACTGTTCATATCTATCTATATATCTATCTATTACAGAATTCTCATATCTATCTATCGAGATATCAGAGTTTTTCAACCTTTTTCATCTCACGACACAGTGAGCTGGGCAATAAATTGATCGAGGTACACCATCAGTATATAAACATATAATCATGTATAAGTAAAAATACCTGTTTCTAAGACAGAGTTGAAAAACTCTGTTCTAAGAGGACAAAAAATATTAAATTAAAACAAAAATATTAGATTAAAACAAAAAATATTAAAGTAATAGAATAAAAATATAAGAGGATGATCAACCATCCTCAACACTCATGGCACACCTACGGAAGCTTCACAGTACACTAGTGTGCCATGGCACATCAGTTGAAAAACTCTGATCTAGATATTAGATAATTTTTTTATCAAGTTCTTTTAATTTTATACTAGCATCTTCATGTGAATTTGAGTAAAAAACATTGGCCGTAGAATTAAAAATAGATAGATATGAACAGTCTTAGATAGATAGATAAAGACTGATATATATAATATATATATATATATATATATATATATATATATCAGTCTTTATCTATCTATCTAAGACTGTTCATATCTATCTACCTGTCTATCTAGATATTAGATTTAGATAATCATTTTAATTGGCATCTTCATGCTTGAATCTTCTTGGTTGAATTTAAAAATAGATGTATTTGTATATTCCTTTATCCATTCATCCATCCATCCATCCATCTCTCTCTCTCTTTCTGTAGATATACATATATATATATATATATATATATATATATATATATATATATGGTTTTTGTGGAAAAGGTGTCTTACCGGTGAAAATGGTCACAGGGGTTAGTTGATGCAAGATTCACAATGATAAGCCAGCGATATAACAAATATAAAGTGCTCAATATGTTGGTAGAGCAAATTTATTATGATAGCGGTACACAGTAATGACCTACTCGAGTTTCACCATAAAAATCTTCAGGGTTAAATCCACTGGATTAATCAAGACAACGTGCAATCAACTGCAATTAATCCAGTAGATTTAACCCTGAACATCCTTATTGTGAAACTCGAGTAGGTTATTACCGTGTACCACTATCATAATATATATAAAATATATATAGATATTAGATTTAGGTAATGTTTTTAATTGTCAAATTCCATGAATCTTGGGCTAACACCTTGTCTATGTAAAAACATCTAAAAAAAAACCTAAAACCTATGTAAGATGTCATATGAAGGGTATCATCTTGAAGGTTACATTAATTCAGATTGATCCTTTGAAGAATCAAATGTCTTGGGAGGAAAATACATAAGTTATGTAACAGAATGTTTATCTGACATTCAGCACTTACAAAGATTAATATCATCTGATACGTTGGTTGAATGTCTTTTCAAGTGGAAGATAGAAAAGATATTTATTGTGAAGTAACAAGAGATCAAGCATGGGGTCATGTGACCCAACTGGTGTCAAAGAAAGCTGGAACTTGATTGGTCCAACTATTCACTTTCAGAGAGCATAAATTGAAAGACTTTGACATGAGTATCCACCCTGAGTTACTGATGAAGATGGGTGTGGCAAGGAAGATGATAAAGGTTCCTTGCTTAATGATTCTGTTTACCTGGTGTTTTATGCAGTCGAATAAAAGCTGCTGGCTGCAGTGTTTAAAAATAGATGTATTTGTATTTGCCACTGCCTGTTTGTCTGTATTGCTGTCTATCTATCTCTGTTCATACATATCTATCGAAATATCTATCTCAGTTTCTCACATATCTATCTAAATATCTATCTCAGTTTCTCCATATCTATGTATCTATCTCTTAGTTTGTCCAGATCTATTTGTCTATTCATATTCATATATCTATCTATCTCAGTCTGTTAATATCAATCTATCTTAGTCTATTCATATCAATCTATCTCTATTCATATCTATCTATCTATTTATCTAAGTCTATTCATATCTATCTATCTATCTAAGTCTATTCATATCTATCTATTTATCTAAGTCTATTCATATCTATCTAAGTCTATTCATATCTATCTATCTATTTTTCTAAGTCTATTCATATCTATTTATCTAAGTCTATTCATATCTATTTATCTAAGTCTATTCATATCTATTTATCTAAGTCTATTCATATCTATCTATCTATCTAAGTCTATTCATATCTATCTATCTATTTATCTAAGTCTATTCATATCTATCTATCTATTTATCTAAGTCTATTCATATCTATCTATCTATTTATCTAAGTCTATTCATATCTATCTATCTATCTCTATTCATATCTATCTATCTATCTATATATCTCAGTGTGTCAAAATCTATTTGTCTATTCATATTTATCTATGTTAGTCTATACCAATCAAATCATACTGAAAGCACTGGTTCCCTCTAGATCACCAAAGTTAAGCAGCAATGTGCCTGTTCAAAACTTATTGGGTTACTACTTAAGCAACAGCAGTTACAGTAAGCAACATGGGTCATTTGTTTATCAAAATGATTTGAATCTGCATTAAATGACTCAAAAAGTTGATATGCCATAAAACAAACAAAATAAACTATCCCAGTCTATTTCTATCTCCCTTTCTCTCTATATATATGTATGTAGAGCCTTACATAAGCTTTAAAAATACAGTTGATTGAAAAATGAAAATACACTCTGTATCTCTATCCATGTATCTTCCTATCTATCTATCTATATATATATATATATTATTTATTTCTTTATTTTACAACTGTAAAAGTTATTCAAAATCTTCCAGTTGACCGCTTTTATCTTAAATTCAAATGTATACATTGTTGCAATTTATACTGGATTTGGAACAGACAGCATTAGATACAATAACAAAAATCTGAATCATTTCCCAATAGAACACCAGAAAGGTAAGACACCTAGTTTATCTTCTCCAATATCTTATATAATGATTATATTAATCTAATGCTTCAAAAAGAGTCCAATATAAAAGAGGAAGGCTTTTCAATTAAGGATTTCTCTTAGAAAATTTTTTAAAAACTTTTGAGAGAGGTCCTTTTGGAAATGATTTTTTCATTTATTCCATTCATTTCATTTCATTTATTCATTCATTTTTTCCCATTAATTCTTATATATATTCTCTCTCTCTCTATATATATATATATATGAGGTTAAGTAAACAAACAAAATGTGTTTATTTTATATGGCTTTAAGCCGACAATTTTTGGAGGATATGTGCTTAATTGAAGTCGTACCTAATTTTGAAAATTAATTAGTTAATAATTAATGAATTTTAGGCAGGCATATATGTTCAAATGTAAGGCTAAACGAATCGAGAAAATGTCAACCCCTGAATAGATCGAAATGTACATTCAGGGATTGACATTTTCTTGATTTGTTTAGCCTTACATTTGAACATATATGCCCGCCTAAAATTCATTAATTATTAACTAATTAATTTTCAAAATTAGGTACGACTTCAATTAAGCACATATTCTCCAAATATATATATATATATATATATATATATATATATGTATATCTCAGTCAACTGGAAGATTTTGAATAACTTTTACAGTTGTAAAATAAAGAAAAAACAAATATATATATTAGGAGGTTAATTTAGAAGGCCATCACAATGCAGTTTGGAATAAATAAAAAAAATAATAATAATACGGTAACAATGGTGGTGTGTGTTGACCTGTATTTTTTTATTATTTCTTGAATTTTCGAGGTAATACCTCTTTATCAAAAGAATTGAACTGATATATATATATGAGGGTAGTAAAGACATAAAATCAACAATGCTTGGAAACTGTCAGTCTCTTGCATATGCAATTTTCAAGCTCACGTTGGAGAGACTGACAGTTACTAAGTACCACTGACGTTATGTCTTCACTACCCTAACTTAGATACATAAGCTCTATCAATGATATTAAGAAGTCTTTACTTATAAATACAGCCAACTATCAATATTAAGATTATTACATTCTACATATAGGAGCTGCACAAGAATGCTGCATGTGATCTTGAACAAATTTAAGAAACAACATCTCATAAGGAAGCAGTTATATGGCCACTACCACCTATCACACAAACCATTCGAGTAAGACGGACACTGCTGGAGAAGTAAAGATCAACTCATAAGTGATGTTCTTTTATGGAAACCAGCACATGGATATGCTAATGTGGGTTGGCCACCAAAGACCTACATAGACCAGCTCTGTGCAGACACTGGATGCTGCATGGAGGACTTACCAGGGATAATGAGCAATAGGGATGGTTAGCGAGAGGTTTTCATGGATATCTGTTCTGCTGGCACAACATGATGATGATGGTGGGTGTGTATGTATGTGTATATATAAGTATGTAAACACGATGTGTTTGGATATGGCTTTTTTGCCGACAATTTTTGGGAGAATATGTGCTTAATTGGAGTCGTACCTAATTTTGAAAATTAATTAATTAATAATTAATTAATTAGGCGGGAATGCCTATTTAAATGTATGGCTAAACAAATCGAGAAAAACCCTTAGGGGTTATGGTACCCACCTGTCAGCTTGACAGTCTGGTTTCAAATCACGCACAGGGTGGTCTTCCTATCTATTGCTCTGCTGATGAGGCCTAATAGGCCGAAATTTACATACAGAGATTGATTTTTCTCGATTTGTTTAGCCATACATTTAAATAGGCATTCCCGCCTAATTAATTAATTAATTTTCAAAATTAGGTACGACTCCAATTAAGCACATATTCTCCCCCCCCAAAAAAAAATATATATAGAGAGAGAGAGAGGAGAGAGAGAGAGAGAGAGAGAGAGGGGGGGGAGGCGTGTATATTCATTCAAGAAGACTTTCTTTGCAACAATATTGTTATTGTGCCAAAGAAATAAATTCTTAAGAATCAAAATGTCATCAAAATGTCTGCTTCCATTATGAAGAAACATATAAAGGAATCCTCACTGTCTGCCAATTGTATTCCTGATACAGACAAGAAGATATTTCAAATTTCTTTTTGTCTTAAGGATTTTCTCTTAGCCATAAACAATCATTAAATTAATGGCCAAGTGTCAAAATGTACGAAAGCTTATTCACAAGGAATTATAATTAGTTTAGATGAATTTGTCTTGATTTATTCCTCTACTTTTATTGCAGGAGGCAAATTATTTAATGTTGTTAACAACCAAAATATATATAGACCATCATCATTGGGTCACACTGACAAAATGAATATCAATGACTCTCTCTTGCCAACCATCCCTATTGGCCATTATATGTGTTTCATGTTTGGCTGTGAATAAAGATCTGTAATGGTTAATAAAATGGCAGTTGCTGATTGTTCGAGAAAGGGGGGAGTATATATTCTAAAAATGTAATAACGGAACTGACAGGCGCTGGAATTCAAAATCGAGCGCCAAAATAAGGAGCGGGAAATTCAGTTAGAGGATGACAGACTAGTAATTGTCATGCAAACAAGTTAGCTCCATAATCGGGAAGTGAAATAAGACAAAATATGAACTTTAAAACAAGAACAATGAAAAGGACTTTGCCCAGTATCATGTACTACATTTTGTAACTTTACTTTAATACAAGTTTTGAATAAAGATCTGTAATGGTTAATAAAATGGCGGTTGCCGATTGTTCGAGAAAGGGGGGAGTAAATATTCTAAAAATGTAATAACGGAACTGACAGACGCTGGAATTCAAAATCAAGCGCTAAAATAAGGAGCGGGAAATTCTAGGAAGGAGGAGAATTCAGTTAGAGGATGACAGACAAGTAATCGTCACACAAACAAGTTAGCTCCATAATCGGGAAGTGAAATAAGACAAAATATGAACTTTAAAATAAGAACAATGAAAAGGACTTTGCCTGGTATCATGTACTACATTTTGTAACTTTACTTTAATACAAGTTGTGTATTTTAATCTGACTTTGTTGTTTTCCTGCATTGTTGAATAATGTTTGCTGTTAGTGGGATGTGTACTTATATATATAAAAAAAATATAAGCCCCCCACCCCGATCTCTGTAGATTTGTGTTGACTCAATTAAAGTCAGTTTTTACATCAGCTGTCATTTTCTGTTTAACTTTTTAGTTTTAATTATATTTTGATGATTGATTAAAAAGACTAGCAAATTTTTAAAAACACCCTCTGGGTGATGTAAAAATAAATTTTGAAAGATATTGCCTGAGGGGGTGGAGTTAAAAATTCAATATCAGAGAGTTTGTACTCTAAGTAAGTAAAATCATCAAATTTATTAAATGAGTAAAAAAATAAAACAATTTGAAATGTAAACTTTAAATATGTATTAAAATGAAACAAACTATATATAGATATATAATACCAGTCCTGTATTTATTAAAACTTGTTTTAAAAAACAATGAGGACTGTCTAATGTTGCATGTTCAAATTTTTGAGTGTATTCATTCTGTTATGACGATTTTGGGTAATGTGATGTAAGCAGTGACGTAATTTTTGTTACAGACAAAAACTGGAAGCGAATCTCCATTATTAATAGATATACATCATATTGTAAATAAACCTTATTCAAGAAATTTTGACAGCATTCTTTTAGTTCTTTCTTGAAGAGAAGATGGGCACCACCGAGCCATCACAAGCTCACTGAAAAGACTTCAATAGAAGGGGAAGGCTAATCGACTTCCTGGTGCTGGTCAAAATCAGAACAGCATAGAACAGTATTAAATGGATTATTCAGACTATTGTCCTCATCTTTATTGTTATTAGATAACAATAAAGATGAGGACAATAGTCCAAATAATACTAATTATCAAGCCTCATCTCAAAAATTCAGAGAAATATCATAGAAGAGTATGTTGACTTATTCTGACCTCAGTTAAAACTTTTAAACTTGTAAAACTTGGTTTGTAATTAAATTATTTTCTTTGAAAAATGTTATGAAAAAATGTTTTATAAATTGTTAAAACATATTGTGATAAAACACAAACTTTTCAAGTGCTATTATTTTATTGTTAAGAATTTGTTTCAACATACTTTGAAATATCTTATTTCATCTCTTAATATACATAAAAATAGAAAGTGAGCATATAATTCATGTAGTTATAGTTTTATACCATGAAATACTGTTAAAGGATGTCAGTTTTGGAATTGTGAAGCAAAATAAAATAACTTATGCCAAATTCCTTTTTTGGGGAGGTAGGGGATTGATCAGTGCTTTCAGAAATTTAAAATAAGTTGTTTCCACTACTTAGTTCATAGTTTATGGGTAATAAAAACAAATGAAAAAGTATTGTAAAAAAAACTGTTATTTTTTTTCCTATTCATAATGTTTTTTTTGTACATGTATCAAAACTTTGAAAATTCATTAAAATTAAGATGAGGACAATAATCCAAATGATACTAATTATCAAGCTTAATCTCAAAAATTCAGAGAAATATCATAGAAGAGTATGTTGATTTATTCTGACCTCAAATCCTTAAAGAAAGAAAAATAGAACATTTGAAATGAGTCTCAATGAGTTCAGTTATCTAAAAAAAAACATATTGAGATATTAATAAATCTTCTTAAAAATTACAGATAATATTGAATTGATCTGTATTATTGGTGTTATTCGGACTATTGTCCCGATCTTCATTGTTATTTGTACAACGTTTCGGCCGATATACCATCCGGCCTTCTTCAGGTATTTCTTGTCGGACTCGGGAACCTTTTTTTCGAACTCGGGACCTTTCTTGTCGTATTCGGGAACTTTCTTATCGTATTCGGGAGCCATCACGGAACTTTGAACCTAACCCTTTATTTATTCCACGGGTTAGGTTCAAAGTTCCGTGATGGCTCCCGAATACGACAAGAAAGTTCCAGAGTTCGAAAAGAAGGTTCCGAGTCCGAGAAGGTTCCCGAGTCCGAGAAGGTTCCCGAGTCCGACAAGAAATACCTGAAGAAGGCCGGAGGATATATCGGCCGAAACATTGTACAAATAACAATGAAGATGGGGACAATAGTCCAAACAACACTAATAATACTAATCTTCAAGCCTCATCTCAAACATTCAGAGAATCGATCTATTCAAAACTTTGAAAATTCATTAAAATTCTCATTTTATTCTTTCACTTTTATTCAAAGTCTGAAAGTTACTGGTTAAAAGGAAGAGTAATATATGTTTTTGCTGGTCAACCTACACTAGTGTGTCCATGTATATGTGTCTACAGAAGAACATCACTTATGAATTCATCCTTGCTTCTCCAGCATGTCTTGTTCATCTTACTTGAATGGGTTGTGTGATAGGGGGAAAGTGGCTGTGTAGCTACTTTCTTGTGGTGTGCTGCTTCCAAGATTTGTTCAAAACAACATGCAACATCCTTGTGTAGTTCCCATCTAGCTTTTTCCCTAAGTGATTCGTTAGAGTCTAAGTGGTGCAGCTAAAGGTTCCTGTTTATCCCACTAACTGCATCTGGCAGCGAGGCCCCATTTCTGGAGCTCTGAGAAGTATTGGGTCACCCCTCATTGCAATTAATATTAGGTCCTCTCTGACTCATAGTACTGGTACCTGTTAAGGTTACATCTATAGGCCAAATAAATCTGTTTGAGGAAATCTTTAAAACAATTTTTTCAATACATTGGCTCTTAAAACATTATATTGCAACAAAGCATGAAGTGCTAACAAGTTTAAAATGATTATGAGGATATATTTTGAGACTATAATTGTAACACTGTTTGGCACAAAATAACCCACCAAGGGTTAACATGCCATAAAGACAACTAACCAGCCAACCAACCAACTATATAACCCAAAAAGAATAAACAGATACAATCTGAGATCTCAAATCCTGAAACATCCTCAAATGGTTCCAACACTGAGTTTGGCATAAAATAACCCAATAAGGGTTAATATGCCATATAGACAACCAACCAACTATACAACCTAAGAAGAATAAATAGATACAATCCGAGATCTCTGATTATGAAACATCCTCAAATGGTTCCAGACTGTTAAAAACATCCTATTCTTTTTGAAGCAATTGTAATTCAAAGGAATTAGGAACTCTTCATATGGAGGAAACATAAAAAACAGATGCTTGCCTTGTGTTTCATCAAAAGGTTTCAACAAATCACTATGTCTCCCAAAGGTTTTTTCGTTTTTTTGTGGAACAAATTACTGGAGATTAGGGAGCTTCTCTGAGTCATTTATTACAAGATTTAATGACCTTCAGCTGGGCCTTAGGGTTTTGCCTTATATTTTGTTCCCTCATAAAAATGAGATATTTTTATCAAATAAAAACCTTTAAAAGTCATATTCACAGTTTGAATATACAGTTTCATAGAAACTTTTATACACAGCTAAAACTTTGGGTTTATATCCAAATGCTAAAATTGAATATTAAATTATTTTGTCCCACATACATAGTATAATGGTTATCATTGTAGGAAATAAATTTCAAATCCTGGTTGAGGCTTTTTGATTTTCTTTTCATGCCCTTGAAAAAGGCATGAATCCTCTTCTCTCTCTTTAGTAAATAACGCTGTAGATTGGACTACAATACACAGAAAATGTCAACTGTTGTAGCACTTAGGTTTTGTCTGACACAACGTGTCACATTTGCTTCATTGCAAAATCTATTTCGCTTCTTTTGTTTGTTTGTTTGTTTGTTTTGTTTTACGGCATATCAACCTCAGTGGGTCATTTAATGCCGATAAAGTTTTGAAATAAATCAATTTGTAATGGATAATACAATTTTTTTATAAATACATTTTTCTATTTAACCAATAGATGGGACCTTAACAGGTACTACCACTCCAAGTCAGAGTGGACCAGGGAGCAATGGTGATGAATGGGGTGCTCCACATTCCCCAAACCTCCAAAACTGGAACCTCACCATCAGATAGAGTTTAACATCATTCCCAGGACATGTAGACCCGCAGCCACCGCCTTCTAGCACCCATATGATAAAAAAGGGTTGGGGCTTGCCATAAGGGCAATAGGGTTGGGAAAATCATATAGGTGCTAGGGCTTGCCGTGACCAGCCGATTGATCGGAGGGGGCCTCTCAGACCGCCCGTCTAGCCCAAGATAGGGCCAAAGTGGAGCGCTTCTTTTGTGATATGAAGAAAGAGAAAATACAACTAAAAAACGTTTTCTCTTCACAATGAATTGTTAGGTGCAGCATTTCATAGTTACTATTTAGAATCCAAATGGCATTCTTTGATTTTAATGGAATGAATTAAACTTGAAAAACACTACACAAAAACACTGTCATTTTTTCCTCATAAATTATTAAATATATAAATAAAAGAAAAGGACTAAGATGTTACAAGAGGAGCTTGGCGAAATAAATATGAATTGTTTTCTAAATATCTATCTATATATTTACTTATCTGTATATCTATATAGTGGCCTGGGTATGACACTAAACTGATGGTAGTCAGGTTCCAGTTCCAGAGCTCTGGGAAGAGTGGAGTATACAATTGTTGGTGCTGTTATAGTATGTGACTTACCTTTTTGATTCTGTTATAGTATGTGGCCTACCCGGTTTAAATGTGCCTACCCCAGTAAGAGTATATTTATAGATATAAGTAGTAGACAATTTATTGAAACTAATTATTTTTCACATGTATTCAATTTCAAGAAATGCAATTCAGTCATAAGCTATATTGTTAAGAATAATTAAAAAAGAATTTATCCATAATTTACATGAATCAGAGATCTATTTAATTTTAAAATTCTGAAATAGGGTTAGAGTTAGCAGTTATTATCATAACCTTAGAATATGCTTTTTATGGTAGGCCACATAGAGAGATGATTTCATAGGCCACATACTATAATGGTATTCAATTGCTTTTACTCCCAGATCAACTCTTGCTGCATAATGAATAGGCATAGCCTATCATTTTTGTAAGGAAGTGGAGGATTCTTGTTACATAATGAATAGGCATAGCCTATCATTTTTGTAAGGAAGTGGAGGATTCTTGTTACATAATGAATAGGCATAGCCTATCATTTTTGTAAGGAAGTGGAGGATTCTTGTTACATAATGAATAGGCATAGCCGATCATTTTTATAATGAAGTAAAAGCACTACTGTACCTAACTTACATAGACTTAAAAAAATGTTTGTCAAATTTAACTACATTTATTTAATTCATTCATTTATTCATTTTTATTATATCATTTATTTTATTCAACTTTTATACATTACAAATACTTATCTCTTTTCACAATTTTCTCTTTCAACCAATCAAAGAACAGGAAATGTTTTCAGTCCAACTCATTAGCCTCTATGCCATGGGGTCTTTCGCTTAATAAACAAGCAGTGGAACTTACCTGCCAAAATGTGAGCCATTTTTGAGAAAGAAAAATGAGAACCCATTTAAAAGTTGCGATAAAAATCTGATGAATTTATCAGTGATTATTTGAACTTAAAACCCTGCAGTTTCCCTGCCCATCAATCAGTTTAATCTTCCATATTTATCATTTGAGAAGCTATAAACCAAACACACACACACACACACACACACATACATACATACATACATACATATATATATATATATAATGCATATTTATGTGTGCATATATATAATGTGTGTTTATGTGTGTGTGTGTGTTTATGTGTATATATATGTATATATAGATATATATATATATTTCTGCTTACAGAACAGATTTTCAGAGCTAATGAAGATCTCTCTCTCTCTCTCTCTCTCTCTCTCTCTCTCTCTCTCTTTATTTTATGTCACAATTCTTCCAAATCCTCCCTGGTTCTTGTCTTATCAATAAAATCATCTGATTCAAAAGTTCTGCTTCTGTGAACAGAACTAATACACACCCTAGTTAAAGACGAGTCACTTAGTAGAACAATTTCACTAATAATATCTCCTTCATTATGTCTCTGTTTTTTTCTTGTAGCAGAAAAGGCCTATCTTATGTCTGCAGATATGTAAGGTTAAAAAGTTCATATGATGACATCATATCTTCTGTTGATGAATTTTTTATGACCAATGGGGAGCAAGGAGTGGCATTTACCCAATCCATTTGCTACCGGCAGGATGTGACACAAGGTTGCAAGTATGAGGGTAATTTATGAGGAAGTGCGTCCCGGTCCCCTGTCTCCGAAATTGCTGCCCGGTGAATTTTAAAATAACGACCCCCAAGCTTCTGCAAGTTTCATTGTGTTAAATATAGGGGGGAGGTAAATTTCACGGGGTAAAATAGGTGTTACCTATTGTTTATCTATCTATCTATCTCAGTCTTTTCAAAACTATTCATCTTCATATCTATCTATCTATCTATTAAATACTAAGATTTTCTTTTATTATGATAAATAAACAAGAATTACGATAAATAAACCAGAATTATGACAAATTACGGTAATAAACCAGAATTACGACAAATTACGGTAAATAAACCAGAATTACGACAAATTACGATAAATAAACACGAATTACAACAAATTTCTATAAATAAACAAGAATTAAGACAAAAAGAGCCCCCCCCCCAAATACATTTAACGCCCTAAGTTGGTTGTTTTCTTTCAAGTAACATGGATGTGGCGCCAAAGCTTGGGGTCGTTATTTTAAAATTCACCAGGCAGCAATTTTCGGAGACAGGGGACCAGGACGCACTTCCTCATAAATTACCAGTATGAGACAACACTGATGGAAGGAGTGTGAGAAGTGCAAGAGGGACTATATTGGAAAATAAACCTCATTTGGTCACATTCAATGAGAGCCTCTTGGTGAGACTATGAATTTTTCAACCAATTCTTGTATGAAAAACAAACACTAAACTTTGGGAATATGTTGGAATATTTTGGGTGATATATGGTGTGCTGAAATCCACCACCTAAACTTTGTGTGGACGTGTGGATTAAAGCCATCCAATCAACATCTCAAATTCATGGTTAGTTAAGTATTTAATCGCCACTCTTGAAAGACGTTCATTTGCACATATTCACCACTGATGAACAGATCTGCAACCTACGCTCTGCTCAACCAAAGAATTCTATCTAACACTAAGGGACACCAAGGAACCACCAAAGGATTCTACCCAACACAAAGGACACCAAGGATCAACCAAACTATTCTTCAATAAGGATCAGCCTCTGCTTAACACAAGGATCTCCACTATAAAGTGTTCTCACTTGCAGACTAAAAGTGGCCACAAAAATAATGAATGGATCTGCAAACAACGCTTTGCTCAACCAAAGAATTCTCCCTAACTCTAAGGGACACTGAGAAACCATCAAAGGATTCTACCCAACTCTAAGGGACACTAAGGAACGACCAAACTATTCTTCACTAAGAATTAGCCTCTGCTTAACACAAGGGATCTCACAGCACAAATCCAGATTACTCAAAATTGTAACATGCTCTGAGTTGGGACTGGTATCAAACCAAGAACCTTACGAATAGAGAGATTGTTTTGCTGAGGTGGAGAATCACACCTACCATCAGCTCCCAAATGTTTTACAGCACAGATCCAGATCGCCCAAGATTGTGACATACTCATGCTCTAAGTTGACAGGGACTGGTATCAAAATGGAACCTTACCAATAGAGAGATTGTGTTGCTGAGGTGGAGAATCACACCTACCATCAGCTCCCAAATGTTTTACAGCACAGATCCAGATCACCCAAGATTGTGACATAATCTTGACAGGGGCTGGTATCAAAACAAGAACCTTACGATTCATAGGTGAATCCTTTACTGAGCTAAGCTAGTAGAACTCAGCCTGACATATTAGTCTTATCAAGTTATGTATCAATGAGCAAAAAGAACTTAAATGAGTGACCTCTTAGGAATAGCAGGTACTGTAAGCAATCAAAGGCCTGTGTACTAAATGAAGCGAAACTGAGTAAATAAGTTAAGCAATGATGTGCTTGGTCAGTAGCTAGATGGGCAACCACTTACGTTTCTTACACAACCAGCTGTTCCCTAAGCCTGTGAGCCAGACTGAACAAAACACAGTAAATAACAAGTTAAGCAATGATGTGCTTGGTCAGTAGCCAGATGGGCAACCACTTAGGTTGCTTACACAACCAGCTATTCCCTAGGCCTGTGTTTCAGACTGAATAAAACAAATAACAAGTTAATGATGTGCTTGGTCAGTAGCTAGATGGGCAACCACTTACGTTTCTTACACAACCAGCTGTTCCCTAAGCCTGTGAGCCAGACTGAACAAAACACAGTAAATAACAAGTTAAGCAATGATGTGCTTGGTCAGTAGCCAGATGGGCAACCACTTAGGTTGCTTACACAATCAGCTCTTCCCTAGGCCTGTGTTTCAGACTGAATAAAACAAATAACAAGTTAAGCAATGATGTGCTTGGTCAGTAGCTAGATGGGCAACCACTTACGTTTCTTACACAACCAGCTGTTCCCTAAGCCTGTGAGCCAGACTGAACAAAACACAGTAAATAACAAGTTAAGCAATGATGTGCTTGGTCAGTAGCCAGATGGGCAACCACTTAGGTTGCTTACACAACCAGCTATTCCCTAGGCCTGTGTTTCAGACTGAATAAAACAAATAACAAGTTAAGCAATGATGTGCTTGGTCAGTAGCTAGATGGGCAACCACTTACGTTTCTTACACAACCAGCTGTTCCCTAAGCCTGTGAGCCAGACTGAACAAAACACAGTAAATAACAAGTTAAGCAATGATGTGCTTGGTCAGTAGCCAGATGGGCAACCACTTAGGTTGCTTACACAATCAGCTCTTCCCTAGGCCTGTGTTTCAGACTGAATAAAACAAATAACAAGTTAAGCAATGATGTGCTTGGTCAGTAGCTAGATGGGCAACCACTTACGTTTCTTACACAACCAGCTGTTCCCTAAGCCTGTGAGCCAGACTGAACAAAACACAGTAAATAACAAGTTAAGCAATGATGTGCTTGGTCAGTAGCCAGATGGGCAACCACTTAGGTTGCTTACACAACCAGCTATTCCCTAGGCCTGTGAGCCAGACTGAACAAAACGCAGTAAATAACAAGTTAAGCAATGATAAGCTGGGTCAGTAGTAGTAAAATACTGCTCAGCCCTAAATATTGGGCTTATGGATTCAAAGGGTTAATGCTTGTAACCTTCTAAAATTTCCAAAGTCCTGGTTGCAGTTTTTTTTATAATTGCATCACTATTTTGTAAAGGGATATCAAGAGGAAGCCAATGTATATGTGTCTCTCATTTCTCTACCCTGACAGCAGACTCACCCTCTAATAAACAAACTGCCATTAATTTCAAACAAACAGGAAAGATTGTGGCCCAATTAAATTAAAACATATGGCCGTTCAGTTGTGTTTTGTGTTTCAGGTGCAATGAAGAAACAGAACACGAAAATGGTAGCTGAAAGGTTGTATATTCAACATTAGGAGTCACCAGATATTCAACAGAGGGAACCCCCCACACAGATTTAAAAAGAAAGAAATCTCTTCTTTTTGATCTGGTTAGCTGGTGGTTTCTTTCTCACAAGACACTCACATATGTACATACACACTCACAGATAGACAGATACATACATACATACATTTACACACACAGATATAGAGTCAGAAAGATAGTCAGCAAAACACAAAGACACACACATAAATGCAGAGATATACAAACACAGATTGGCATTCAATCAGAAAGACAATCACACACACACACACGCAGACATTGAAACATACACACATGCACATATACCTACATACATATATCAGAAAGATATTCAGACACACTCACATGCAGAACCATGCATGTGTGTTCATACGTTTTGGATAATTCTTGCATATATATATATATATATATATATATATATATATATATATTGGTAATTTTTCCGAGATGAAATAAAGGAAAATAAAGTGCTCAATTACAAATGTCAGAGCTTTATGTATTAAATATAACTGTTTATACAAAGGTTTTAGTGAGCATCTACCTAAGGTTTCAGGCTTTGCCTTCTTCAGGATACTATTTAATCCCTCTGATGTGTCTGCAAGTTCACATTTTATGGTTATATATTTGTGAACAACAAAAAATTTTTTTGTTAACCGTAAAATTGTTTTTGTTTACAAATATATAACCATAAAATGTGAACTTGCAGACACATCAGAGGGATTAAATAGTATCCTGAAGAAGGCAAAGCCTGAAACCTTAGGTAGATGCTCACTAAAACCTTTGTATAAACAGTTATATTTAATATATATATATATATATATATATATATATGATAAAATCTAAAACATTAGATAAAAACTAAAATAGTTGCACAAACAACAAAATTATGGTGCTTATACTACAAAGTGCAGACCAAATATCAAAATATTCACATAACAGAATATTAAAACAATTTTAAGATATATATAAAATAAAATAAAACCACTCACCACTAATCTTCAGATGATATATATATATATATATATATATATATATATATATGGATATAGATAGATAAAAAGGTGTAAATGTACAAACTCAGAAAATAATCATATAATTCCTATAAAAACTACGCAATATTTTTATTCATATATTCAAAAATATTCATATATTTTATATTTTGAATTTCATACATTCATCTAAAAACGACACACAATATATGAATAAAAATTCATATATTTTATATTCTGATTTTTTTAAATACATACATCTAAAATCAGCACAATATATAATCTGAAATAAATATATACTTTACATGTATAGATATAGAGATCTGTAAGATTAAGATCCTAATTTCTGTTTCATGCAGTTCATAAATATTTGTAGGTTTATCAAAGATAAAGAAAATGTTTCAAGAAAATTAGAGTCAGATAAAAAGAATTAAAAATAGATTTAAGTTTTAAAGAGAAACTTTTTAAAACATATGAAAACAAAAACAATCAATGTGGATATGAAAAGGTTTTAGTACATTTTAAACATCAGCAAACAAAAAAAAAAAAGGGATATAACAATATTTAGACACTGCTCACTTGTCACAAGACACACAAA
>CM042170.1:42661741-42734241 GCA_023376005.1 Doryteuthis pealeii | reverse complement strand
ATATATAGTTTGGAATAGACTGAGATAGATAGATAGATAGATAGATAGATAGATAAACAAACAAAATAATATAGATAGATATGAACAAATGGAGATAGATATTTTCGACAAGTAAATGTATTGGGGGGAGGGTCGCATCTTTTTTTGTCGTAATTCTTGTTTATTTAAACTAAAAACAAGACATTAAACAAACATGAATAAAAAAAAAATCTTAGTATTTAAAGTAATATAGATAAATATGAACAAATTGAGATAGATAGATAGATATGAAGATGGATAGTTTTGAATAGACTGAGCCGGGTCATTATTTAATAGTCACGGGTAGCATTTTTGAGGCAGGAGACCAGAACGCACTTCCTCATAAATTACCAAATATATTCAAGTTATGAGGGTGATAGATCAATAGGCATGTACCACTTCAATAATTACTCCACCCAGCCCTCCTCTCACTCACTCTCTCTCTCTCTCTATATATATATATATATATATATATATATATATACATACACACACACACACACATATATATAACAATTATAAAAATAATGCAGGGTAATAATTCACTTCTTAGATCATTAAATGAACTGGTGACCCACCTGATGATCGAAGATATGAAATTTAGAGTCATGGTTTATTACTCTGCCTAATTCTTATAATTGTTAATACATTATGATAGTGCTCTGCATTTTTGTGTATTGGGTACTATAATTATTTTGCGGTTTGGAGGCACTTATGGTATTAAATTCTAACCATATATCATGTGAACTTTTTGGCCTATAAACTTTTCAGCCCACCCACACACACACACACACATGGACATTATATATATATATATATATATGTAGGTATGTATATATGTATGTATATAATGATACACTAATATTTATATGCTTATTTATTTTATATATTGCTTAAGTTGTTCCGGAGGAGATTATACAATATCTTAAAATCTTTTAAAGAAAATCCTTTTGAAAGGTAATTTACAAAATCATAGGTATCATGACTATCTTAGTTTTTAAGTATATTACCGAGTTACGCGTTATATCACTGGAAATCCTATTTAGTATTATTTTAAATATAAAATAAAATAAAATAATAATAATAATAGAGAAACACAAAATTTGAGTATACAAAAAAAATCCTGCCCCAAAGAAGACCTGTTTTGTGTAAAATCAAATTCTATGTTTCTCTATTATTATTATTATATTTATTTTATTTATATTTAAAATAATACTAAATAGGATACTATGTATACACAGACAAATTCTTGGTTGAAACACGTGTCAGCAATTCAATAAATTTTCATCCATACAACATTTTCTTTACATTTATCTTTCAACATAATTGTCATATTCACTACCATTCTTCTCACTTATATATATATATATATATATATAATATATCAAGAAAAATGAAAAAACACAGGTTTAAATGGGTTAAGTGGTGAGTTTATTGGCCGACGCTGCAGTGTTTCGATCTATTAAATAGATCATCTTCAGGGCATAAGATAAGAAATTATATATCACAGAATGATGAGAAAAAGTGATATATCACATATATAAGATGATGAGAAAAAGTGATATATCACATATATAAGTGATATAGTCACACACATATATATATATATATATATATATATATATATATAAGTTAAGAGAAAGGAAATGATTCTGACGGTATAAGTATCTGGTAGAAATGGGTAATCCAGCTTAGGTTACCATAGGCTTATGTGTATCAGTAGCATCTTTAAATGTACAATAAAACTTTATGATAACATCTGCCAGTATAAGCTGATGATACTTACATACTAATATATATATATATATATATATATATATATATATATATATATTAGTATAGATAAAAGGATATGAAAACACACAATATGCTGTTAAAGTGAAAACATTTTATATATATATATTCATAGCTAATATTGAACAATATTTCGATTTATAAAAATCATCTTCAGAACTTGTTTTTACTCCAGACTCATCGATGTTTTCATTTTGAATTCAATTATTTTCACCTCCTCTCGATGAGCCTGGAGTAAAAACAAGCTCGGAGGATGATTTTTATAAATCGAAATATTGTTCAGATTAGCTATGAATATGATATAAAATGTCTTCACTTTAACAGCATATTGTGTGTTTTCATATCCTTTTCTATACTTATATATATATATATATATATATATATATATATTAGTATGTAAGTATCATCAGCTTATACTGGCAGATGTTACCATAAAGTTTTATTGTACATTTAAAGATGCTACTGATACACATAAGCCTATGGTAACCTAAGCTGGATTACCCATTTCTACCAGATAAATCATTGGTTATATAATTAAAAAACATTATGCCAGGTAAATTAGTTACCAGTATAAGTCATACTCAGGTTATGATGTTTAATGAGTGATACATGTATAGATAGACCTGTACTGTTTTAACAGTTTGTAAGCCAGACAATATAACGGAAGCAAGCTATTCAGAACAGGTTAGCTATGAATGCAGATACAGGGATATTTAAAAGGTTAATTGCATTTTTGTTTTGTTTACATTGTTTGATTGGTGGATATACAGTAGTTTACAGTCTTGTACCAAAACCTTACTGGAGGAATTATACTAAGATGATGGATAATGATTTCTTGTTTTTTTTTTAAATTCAATATACATATTTTCTAAAAGAAATCATTAAAAAATCACTCAGTATTTAATGGTTATGTTTGGATAGGGTTTGAGGTAAAGGTTAACAGGATTATCTAAAAATCCTGTTTGACATGTGGTTTCCTGACCACCTGAGAATTAAATATATTTGATTACAAATGATTAAAGAATTACAAATAAAAATAATGTTAAGATTTAAAAAAAAACAAATAAACAAAACTAAAGTAGGTATTTATCCAACTGGTTTACCATAGGTAAGGATATGACACAAGGTCTTAAAGTATGGGGCATCCAGTGAGGATCAAACTCACTATTCAGTAGTAATAGATCTGTGAGACAATTTTACAAACCCTTACACTATGATGGGACACCCTAAAAAATAAAACAATAAAAAACAAAAACAAAACTATTGAACAGAAGAATTATGACTTAAATGTTAAAATCAAGAACCTATATAATATATATATATATATATAAGATTTTTTACTGTACCTTGTGGTGAGAGAGCCATTGTTATTTAGGGTAGAATCACAGTAATTCTTCAGCCAAAAGTGAAATATTTTGAACACAGAAAGGTTCTACAATGGCCACAGCAAAAGAAATGGTTTGCTTATATCATATCCTAGAAACTGAATGTTGTCAGTTATGCAAAATAAAAATAAAGAGTGGTAGTGTTTCTGCTTGCCAAGAGTCACCTGTTTTTGGAAGGAGTTACACTGTCATATCATTTATACCTCACATTTGGGTTGAAAACGTGTAACAGGTAAGTTGCTTACTATATTTCCTGTAATAACCAGTTAATAGGGATAAAATAGAAGCAGAACATACCAGTATTCAGTGAACGGTACTGCTGGATGTTATCATCAAATGTTATTGTACATTGATACGCACAAGGCCTATTGGCATATGGTAGTCTAGGCAGCACCACTATATATCAATTTCTTATGTCATGGATCAGAGCATTAAAAAAACAATAGACCAGATAAGTGAAGTATTGGAATAATCCAAACTCAGGTCATGAGGTTCTATGAAGAATAGATATAGAGGCCCATGCAACAATGCAAGGGAGTGGTCACAGTGTACGAATGTATATGTTATAAGAAAAAGCAAGCAGCCAGAAACGAGAAGTTGAAAAAGTTCAAGATCTCACCTGGCAGACTAGGTGTAACAAGATAAGTTTGATCTAGTACCCCCGGACTGAAAACAGCAGTTCACCAGATCCTGCTGAGGTCACCAGACTAGATCAACCATCTAATTGGTAGTGGGAACTAGCTGAATAATGCAACCCATGCAAGAGCGGAATTGTGTTCTACAGGAACCCTAATAAAAGAAGCTGTTTTATTTTTTATTCTCTATCTTTGTTGACTGGAAACAGAAGGAGATCAATGGCAGTGTGGACAGAGAGTGATTGAACCATTCAAAGATACAAGAAGAGCTGGTTCCTAGTAGAACAAAGAATCTACCTAACACTTCAATGGCCTTTGAAACTGAATGGAGGGAATAAAACAGTGGAGGTTCTACATTTTCCCCTTCTCCATTAGACAATCAAACAATTAGTCATCAGTGACTATGCTACCTCTGCAAGTAGTTTGTGATTAAACCTATATATATATATATATATATATATATATATATATATTTACCAACCCCTCTGCACAAGTAGGATATGACACATGGTCATTTTCTTTAGTGAAGTTTAACAGATGTTTTTCTTCACCTAGACTGATTGCCTAACCAAGGTTAAAGATCCTAGTCTATTCTATTTACCAATAGCTGAAGAGAGAATGGATTTATACATTTCTCTATAGTATTTGCACTATGTGAAATGCAAACAGCCTCATCCAGGATTTGAATGAGCCTTATTTGTTTTAACCTAAAAACCTTAAGAAAGCTATCTAATGCAGGTTAGCTATGAGGGAAATACACAATTATCGATAATGTTAATTGCATGTTTTGTTTCGCCCTTTGACACTGAACAGCTGGTATTTGTGCCACTATCAAGAGGTACATAAACCTCAGTGGCCTGAATTCCAGCCAGAGAGAAACCCTATTTTTCTATCGCTATTTCCTTGCAGAAATACAGCCAACCAGTCTGTTAAGTAACTGATTACAGAATTTAACATTTTCAGCATTTGTTAGGGAACCCAGAGTGGAAGCACCTTAGGTATGGAGAGCTTCAGCTTCTAAGGTCTAAGTAATTAAATAGAAGAATATATTTGGACCAAATCCTTATTGTGGGAGGGTTATGAAATTCACAGAAATTATGGGCTTTTTAGTTTGTTTTCTTCTAAATATCCTTTGCTATTTCATAGGTGTACATTATATGGAAAGAAATGCATGTTTTTTTTTTTTTTTTTGTAATCAATTTTGTATCTGCTCATATTGTATGTATTTACCAAACCCCTCCATCATGGACAGGGTGTGATACAAGGTCAATTTTTAAGTAGATTGATTGATTGACATATTTATATTTTTTGTGTAGTTTCTTAAGAGGATTCTTTTTTGTACATCAAATACAAATAATTTTTAAAGAGATCTTTTAGATCTATAGATGAGAACCCTAACGGTTCAGAGTGAACCCAGGAGTAATGCCAATGAAGTAGTACACTACACTCTACAGATTTCCAGAACTGGAGCCTGAACATCAGATGCAGTTTAGTGTCATACCCAGGACACCCATCTTTTAGGAGGGGGGTCTTATACTCTACAGAGAATACAGTCAATGTATTCTAAGCTCACCGGCAGGGCAGATTTTAAGCAGAGTAAAGCCGGTTTGAATTCAGTTTTCCTTCTTGTAGACTGGTTGACTAACCAAGGCTAAGGAAACCAGCCTGCTCAATTATTTACACATAGCTAGGGGGAGAACAGATAGATTCATGAATCACAAACAGACTTGTATAGGATTTAAACACAGGTAACTGATTTTATTTTTTCATGATGATAACCATAACACTAATCTGCTCATATTGCAACAATATTTATTGACATATTTATAATAAAATATCATCTTTTTAATCAAAAGATGATATTTTATTCTATTTAAAAAAAAAATGATATTTTATTCTATTTAAAAAAAAAAATGATATTTTATTCTATTGTAAAATAATGATATTTTATTCTATTTAAAAAAAAAAATTTTTATTCTATCTAAAAAAAAAAAATGATATTTTATTCTATTTAAAAAAAATGATATTTTATTCTATTTTAAAAAAAAATGATATTTTATTCTATTTTTAAAAAAATGATATTTATTCTATTTTTAAAAAAAATGATATTTTATTCTATTTTTAAAAAAATGATATTTTATTCTATTTTAAAATAATGATATTTTATTCCATCTTAAAATAATGATATTTTATTCTATTTTAAAATAATGATATTTTATTCTATTTTAAAATAATGATATTTTATTCTATTTTAAAATAATGATATTTTATTCTATTTTAAAATAATGATATTTTATTCTATTTAAAAAAAAAAATGATATTTTATTCTATTTAAAAAAAAATGATATTTTATTCTATTTAAAAAAAAATGATATTTTATTCTATTTAAAAAAATGATATTGTATTCTATTGTAAAAAAAATATTTTATTCTATTGTAAAGTTTGTGGGGAGCTTAAAGTGTGGTTTATCTTCATCCAGGAGATAAACTACACTTTGAGCCCCCCACAAACTTTACTATTTAATGGATACAACACAAACTTGTAAAGCAAACTTTTGCCAATTTTTTCTTTTTTCTTTTTTTTTAATAAGGGTAGACAAAACACGATTAAATAAGAAAAACAAGAAAGATTAAAACAACCAGGTACCAGGGTAGAAAAGACGAGGAAATAGGCAGGAATTATAGGGAATGGAATGGAGAAGTCAGTGGAATGGTACAGGATTCTTTAAAGAATGTGTTTTTTCTCACCAATATTTTCTTTGTTGGCATCACCAGTATTTGTAGAAGTCTGGGATGGACTTTCGCTGTTGGGAGTGGAAGCAGCAGCTTCTTGCTTTGATTCTGCCTTGGCGTCTTCTGTAATTAAGGAACCAAATTATCTTATTTCCAAAGTTTGGCATTTTTTTAAGGGGGAGGGTAGAGTAGTCTTTCATTTTGGAACTTAGATTAACAATTATGCTAATCTGATAATGTTCTGGTTTGTTAGTATTTCACTTGTTAGTTTATTTAGTTTCATATAATAATAATCATTATTGTATTTATCAAATTCTATTCCTGTGTAGTACCTAATGGCACCTGTTGGAGATCAAGTGACAACAAGTCTACTGCACTTTTCTTCAGTATTCTTGCTGATTTTAGTAATACTGTCATTTAGATAGTTTTGATTCTTATTTTGATTTCCAATTCTTCTGGTTAATTTGTAAGGATCTTTGAAACAATTATTATCTATATTATTATTATTATTACTATTGTTATTATCATTATTATTATTATTATTTAGTTTTCAGGTTTACTTTTGCTTTCTTACAATCCCTCACCGGGTCTTTAACTAAGACCTTGAGTGAGGGAATGTAGTTATATACCTTTTATGTATTTATGTTTTGTTGTTTTTTTTTTCTTCTTTTTTTTGGTTTTACTTTTCCACTCACATCAATAGTATTCTCCTAAAGAAATGAGCAGTTCCTCAAAGTGCATTTTTTTTGTATTTCATATAGGCTGTGTTTATCTGTCCCTTTCTTAATCATATACAGGGTTCTGATAATTAATTTTAATTTTGGTGTTTTACTTTTCCACTCACATTTATAGTATTCTCCTTAGGAAATTAGCAGTTCTTCAAAGTACAATTTTCTGTATTTCTCATAGACTGGCCCTGCCAGGTATCTTGTTAATGTGTTTATCTGTCCCTTTATTGATCATATGCAGGGTTCTGACAATTACTGGCATGGTGGTAATTTTAAGGTGCCACATTTTTTTCAATTTATATTTCCCAGTCTTTTCATTTAGTAATTGTATTATACATATTAATTGATATAATATTATCTGTTGGCACTATCATACCAATAAAAAGGCATATTTTTCTTTTATAGTTCTTAGCCACTATATATGGTCTATTGCTCTTTATTTTGCAATCAGTATGGATAATGAGGTCCCAGATTTTGATTAAACTTCTATATCAACATTCTGCATTTTGATAAAACCAGGAATGATCTAAATCCATTTAAACCATGATGAAATAAATTGAATATCAGATTAGGAGAAAAATTTCTTTGATTATGTCACTGAAAAAAAAGAAAAAAAAGAAAAAAAGAACTCTGAAAATCAATCTTTTATTACAAGATAAAACTATGAAATTCTTTTTTTTTTAAATTCTGAAACAAAAAGAAAAAATCTTTTTAATGCCAAAATAAAAGAAATAAGATTAATTGTAACTGAAATGGAATGGAAACAAATAATAAGAATCAGGGTCTGTGATGCTATAATTGATTGTAAGAGATAATTAGTTGAAAGAAGAAGTCACTAATGACCATTGTTTATTTGTTTGACCATATGAACCCTTCAGTTGGGAAAAAAAGGGAAATAAAAGTACCTACAACCTCAGGACGGATATTATATGATAAAAAGGGTTGGGGCTTGCCATAAAAGCAATAGGGTTGGGGCAATCGTAGAGGTGCTAGGACTTGATGTGGCCAATAAATGAATGAAATTAATGTGATTAATAAACTGAATTGTACATAGTCTTCCTAAATCGATACAAATATCTTTTTAAGTATGGACAAGTTAGGAACCTCTTAAAAATAAAAAGGTTGAATCACTCAATTATAATTGCTACTTGTTTTGGGAGAACTCCCCCCCATCTCTCCCTCTCTCTCTCTCTCTCTCTCTCTCTCTCATGCACACATATACACACACACATATATGGAGGCGTACAGTCTAATGGTTAGGAAATGGACTCGTCGAACCGAGTTCAATTCCTGGACGAAGCTGTTTATACTGTAAATTGTTTGACCTTGTGGAACCTTCTGTTGGGTACCCCCAAGGAAGTGAAATAGACTCACCCAAGAGTTATTTAAGGAAAGTACCAACAAGTTTGGGAAGGGTTAGTATAGGCAAATTCCTCAGTTGATTAAGAACCAAACTCTCAGCAAGTTACTCCTCTTCCACTCTCTCTCTTTCTCTCCTCTTCTGCATTATCATACATGGCTATATCATAAACAACACACTCGTGTAATAACACACTCAAGTGTCATGACCCACTAAGGTGTCACAATACACAGTTTGAAAAGCTCCAAAGTTAATAGCGATGAGAATTTGTTGGAAAATGCACAAATTCTTTTTTGTTTTTCCAACCAACAAATGATCTTTCCTTCTCTCTTCTGCGTTACCATACATGAATATAACATAAGGAACACATTCAGGTGTTGCAACAGACTCAGGTGTCACAACACACAGCTTGAAAAAAAATCAACAACTGCTCAGTATTAAACCTTTTAACTCATAAGATTTTTCATGCTGAGTGATATTTTACTATATACTATAAACCTTATATTTTACTATATATACCCAATTGATGTATATATATATATATATATATATATTATATATATATATATATATATATATACTATTTTACTATATATTTACACTCAGGTGTCACAATACACAGTTTGAAAAGCCTCAAAGTTGATAGTAATGAGAATTTGTTAGAAAATGTGCAAGTTTTTTTTTGTTTTTTTCTGATCACCAAATGATATTTTACTATATACTATAAGCCTTATATTTTATTATACAGTATTTTACAATATATACACAATTTATATATATATATATATACTATTTTATTATATATTCAGATTCAGGTGTCACTATATATATATATATATATATATATATATATATAAACAAAACGGTGCACATTCTCTCCTGATGATCCCATGCATTTGTAAACATCATTTGTTTTTTCAATATATCTAATTCATATATATATATATACTATTTTACTATATATTTACACTCAGGTGTCACAATACACAGTTTGAAAAGCCTCAAAGTTGATAGTAATGAGAATTTGTTGGAAATATGTAAGTTCTTTTTTGGGTTTTTTTCTTACCAATAAATGATCTTTTACTATATGATATTTTACTATATACTATAAACCTTATATTTTACTATACACTATTTAACTATATATATAAAATTGATATATATAGTTATTTACTAAACTTAGCTTAGATGTGGCACAAGGCCAGAAATATGGGACACCCAGTGAGAATCATTAACAATGGTATACAATCTAGCTTGCAAACCATTACACCACGTGAGGTGCCTATATATATATATATATATATATATATATATACACACACACTATATTACTATATATTCACATTCAGGGGTCACAACACACAGTTTGAAAAGCTCCAAACTTGACAGTGATGAGAAATTGTTGGAAAATCCACAATTTCTTTTTTGTTTTGTTTTGTTTTACAGACAAACGAATGATCTCATTCCCACAGAAATATGAAAAATGATCTTAAATTAATTTGAGTCAAATATTTGGCTGTGGCAAGAGAGATAAACTGAATTGTACTGAATGACTTATCAAATGACAAAAGTTCCAAATAATCTGTCCCTTCTTCAAAATCTGGCAATTTTCATTCCATTAGCAGAAATGATTCAGTTAAGAGAACAAAAAACCCATTTTGTCAGTGTTTGCTTCTGTTAATCACACATTCACACAAATATGCATATTTGTCAGTATATATATTATGGACTCTCTCATCGATTTTCAATGCATGAGGGTTCATACATACAATGAACACCCACACAGTGATTTGTTTATAGTGGTGAAGGCTTGTGTTGGACCATCCACACTTTTTGGCACAGTCGATAGGAAAGAATTGGTGCATCAAGGGTTGCCACAAACCCAATCAACGACCGACCTCAGGAATTTTGAATTCAGAGTTATCCTTCTCCTAGACTGGCTGAAGGCCCAGTTTGCCCTACTATTTAACCCATAGCTGGAGGGAGAATATATGGATTCATATATATATATATATATATATATATATATATATATATAGGCACAAAAATGTATATTTTTTATTGCATTTTTATATGCAAATATGTACGTGGCTAGAGTAAATATGTAGAAGACCAAAAGGAAACAGAAAAAAAAAAAAAAGTATTCTACAAATTAATTGATATATCTATATGATTTATATGTAAAGATGAGCAATAATAGTAATAATAGTATTTGGCCCATAATAATAATAAATACAGAGAAAGATTCACACAGTCAACTGCTCAATATCAACCCTTTCAACTCATAAGATAGACATTTTCAACTGAGTGGGTATTTGCCTCATACCCCACTTGTATGGGCTGGGCACAAGGCCTCGTTTTAACATGGGCCCACCCACAAGCCAAAGCTCATGGGTGGGAAAGAACAAAAATTGCATCGTTGCCCGGGGGGGGGGTTTAGCCCCCTGGGATCGACGCTATTATTAAACTCTCGATGAGTCCAGCTGCCGAAGCTCGCTGGACCCCCGGTGTTCAACTGAGTGATATCTTACTAATATACTCTAAGCCTTATATTCTACTAGATATACACTATTTACTATTTGTACACTATTTTACTATATATATATATATTTGTACTTATGACGGCTCTTGGGAATAAAATGCAATTTGCACCAAACCCTGGCAGTCAGAATTATCCTGATGATCTATTAGGAGAAACCTAGGTTGATATTCTCTGACCCATTAGGGTCAATTCATTATGTATATATTTATTTATTTATTTATTTATAATTAATAATACAAAAAGTCAACGCCTCTGACGATGAATAACACCGAAAAAGTGTTATTCAGAAACCAATGGTAGGACCGACTTTTCATTTGTATTATTAATTATAAATAAATAAATAAATAAATAAAGCTCTTACATAAGTAATTGAGCCCTCTATAATCAATTCTCCAACAATAATAATAATTTAATCTATATATATATTACTATTTTACTATATATACACAAATTACTATATATACACTATTTTACAAAATATATACTATTTTATTATGTATACACTATTTTACTACTATGCATACTATTTTATTATATGTACACTATTTTATTATGTATAAACTATTTTACTATTTACTATACGTATACTATTTTACTATTTACTCTCTATATAATATTTTACTATATATACACTATAAGACTAATATTTGATGCTCAGGAGAACATATCAGATATGAATAATTAATGATTGTATATTGTGACTATTTTCAACCTATCTTTTTTTATTGAATAAAACGATATTATTAAATGAGAACATATATATTGTAAGCAATGTCATTTATCCAGAGGTTCTTTTATGATGAAAATATTTCTGATATCAGATTTTAAAAGTGAGATTATTATAATAATAATAATTATTATTAAAAACATTTTAATACTTTCTACCTAATCATCACATAGTTTAACACACTTGGCACAGCTTCTTAAACCCTGCACCCAAAAAATTAAATAGAATTAACATCCTCATCTTTGTTGGGCTGAGAACTTTTCAGCACCGTAATGTAGATGAGATTTTTAAAAAATTCCTTTCATGCAGATGAACATCATCTTCACTTACATCTGTCAAGGCTGAAATTGGAAAAAAAGAAAAAAAAAGAAAAAAAGAGAGAGAGAGAGATGAGAGAAGAAAAGAAGGAAAGAATTATATAAAAAAGCAAAGAATAAGAGAGAAACGTTTGATAGAGAGGAGAGTAAAGATAAAAACATTTGGTGGACATTTACCATTGGATCACCTCCTATAAAATTTTTGTTATAGATCGTTTTGTATTATTTTCTTTGGAATAACATTGATTAAGAACCAAACTTTCAGATTATAAACAAATTATTAGAGAAAAGTTACCTGTTTAATTTTTCGAGTTGGGCATGTGGCTTTGTTATTTTTATGTAAAACAGGATATGTTACATAATTATTAGATTCCTAATACTTATTTACAGTAGTGTAGAAACCAAAATGGCTGTTATAAGTTGCAGCCCACGGCCTGGAAGGATTGAATGACAAGGCTTCACCTCATCCTAATCCTTCCGGTGGATACTGTGAGAATCGGTGGAGAAGACCCTCTTCCGGTTTAGATTAGAAAGAGATTTTTAGTCAGATCGGCCAAAGCCACGACGGTGGTAAGTCGTGTTATGTACGGTGCCAACTCAATCTGCGCAAGTAGTCTGGTGGGGATTTTAGAATAAAATATGATCTAAGTTAAATCGAAGTCTTGTGTTATTATCTAAAAACTACCAATGACACAGGGCTTCTGATAAAGAGAAATCCCCAATGGAAGACCAGACACGAAATCCCCAAGACGAAGTCCAGATGCTGGAAGAAGAATAATAGAAGTAAGAAAGAAAGGAAAGAGAGCATACAACAGATAGCCCTCAGATGATGTTCCAATCATTGAAGTAAGTCAGTTAGACAGTCAACAATTGGTTTGAGCAATGTGACTGGCCAAGCCTAACTATGCAGTTACTAGTTCCAATGAACCCACTATAACAGTTTAAATAAATACTGCCACTACTGCCAGGAAGAGTCCATTAAGCTGAGGAGGTGTTTGACTGTTCCACTGTCCAATAGTTAACAATCTGTAACAGTCATTTCCAGACTGCAGGTTCAATCCTGGCTAAGGGTGAAAGTAACACAGAATAACAATTAACAGTATTCTACATCTCCCATTCCTCCCCCCTCTCCCATTGCGCAAGCGTATCGGCCTTTGAGGAGAAATTAGTTCCTTTCAGCCAGGCTGATTACAGGGGAGCAATCTTGACAATGCCCGGGGTATTTTCGTCGGCCTTGGTTTTGGGGGTGGAGTGACATTGGGCGAGACCAGGTCCCTAAATGAACCCACTATAACAGCTTAAATAATTACTGCCACTACTGCCAGGAAGAGTCCATTAAGCTGAGGAGGTGTTTGACTGTTCCACTGTCCAATAGTTAACAATCTGTAACAGTCATTTCCAGACTGCAGGTTCAATCCTGGCTAAGGGTGAAAGTAACACAGAATAACAATTAACAGTATTCTACACCAATCATACAGATCTGCCAAATTTCTTGTCCTAGACTAGCTAGCAGTCTTTCTGCATTTTAGCAGTACAAATATTTCAGGAGTATTCATACAATTGTATGACTGTTTTGATGTAATTCCAACCATTGCAATGGAACATGTAAAATATTACTGTAATTAAACTTTTTCATAATTTCTATTCTTGCAGAGTTTGTAATAGCAGTTGCCATTTTTAAAGTAAATTGTTTGGTTAACACAGTTGAAATAAATGGAATAAAATGGCTGAGGGTCGTACTGTTTAACTTAAAAGAAACTTAACAAACTGATCATTAATCCCTCAACAAATTGAACAAGCAACATTTTCTTAAAAATTTGTTTATAATCTGAAAGTTGGTTTTTAATTAATAGACATGTTGAACACTGTTGGAGAAGCAAGGACGAACTCATAAGTGATGTTTTCCAGTGGACACCTACATATGGACACAGCATGACCAGCAAAAACCTACATAAAGCAGTACTGTGCAGATTCTGTATTCCACATGGAAAACCTGCCAGAGGCAATGACTGATAGGGATGGTTGGTGAGAGAGAGTCATGGATATCAGTGTTGTTAGCATGACCAGATAATGATAATGATTCCAAAGAAAATTTTGGAGAACAATCCATAAAAATTTTTTTTAGAGGGTGGGTGTTCCAATGGTACATGATTGCCAAAAAGTCTTCTGTTGGTTTTATAGCATCAATTAAAGCATACAAGCCATGGTTATTCACTGAAAGTGCCGCACCAGCTAACATGGCCGCTTTGTAATAAATGTTTCTTTTATATTTTCTGTGTGAAGCAACTAACTTTTTTTTTCATAGAAGCTGTGCATAATTCTCAAAAGATGAGCATCCAACATTTGTTGTCATCTAGTTCAGAGCAGTTACAAGCAAAAGCAACAACTTTGGCATCAAATATTATCCTTATTATAAACTAGCAGAGCTACCCACTGATGCCCAGGATTTAAAAAGTTAGAAATAAATCTCTTATCAACTTTTATATAAATTATTTTTCAACTATTTTTACAGCAAAATGAGTATCTGTACTTCTTTACAGCAAAACTGATATTTTTACTTCTTTGTGGCAAAACAGTTTTTTTGCTTCTTTACAGTAAACTGATATTTTTACTTCTTTGAGGCAAAACAGTTTTTTTTTGTTTCTTTACAGTAAAATGATTTTTGCTTCTTTGAGGCAAAACAGTTTTTTTTTGTTTCTTTACAGTAAAATGATTTTTGCTTCTTTGAGGCAAAACAGTTTTTTTTTGTTTCTTTACAGTAAAATGATTTTTGCTTCTTTGAGGCAAAACAGTAATTTTTGCGCTTCTTCTGCAAAAAATAAAAATAGTTCTTTGCAACAAAAGTACTATTTTAATTTTTTGGCAGTAAAATGACTATTTTTGCTTCTTTATGTTATAAAAAGGGGCCGGGTTAGCTCAGTCGGTAGAGCATTCGGCTAGAAACCACAAGGTTCCTAGTTCGATACCGGTCCTCACCAATTCAGCGTATGAGTAGCATAGGGATATGTGCGGTAAAGTAAGGAGCTGATGGTAGGTGTGGTGCTCCACCTCAGATGCCAATACGATCTCCTTGGTCTAGCGCTATTGAAAAAGGGATAGACTCCCTCGCTGACTGGCTGATACCGACTTTAGGCCGCCCCAACGATTTTACTTTACTTATGTTATAAGAATTATTTTTGCTTCTTTTCAGCAGAATGACTAATTTTGCTAATTTGCAGCAAACTGATTAATTCTACTAATCAGAATAAAATTACAATCAAATGGTAAAAGCAAAAGCAGAAACAATTTTTAAACAAAACATTTAATTCCCCCATAAAAATAAAAAAAATAAAAATTAAAAAATAAATACAAAAGTTTCTTTTAGCTTCTTCTTAGGAAAAAAAAAAAGATAGCATTCATAATCTTCACAATTATTTCTTAATCTAGAAATCAGATTTCAATTATATTCTTAAATTAAAATTTATCTGAAAATAAAATAAAATTAGTTTTTACAGAAAAAAAATATACCAACTAAAAAAAGATGTCTCGCATTGAATCAAAGTAATCCTTAACCAATCCTTATATGGATCACCATGCACTGAATTCAATGAATACAAGATGGATGTTTAAAGACTATAAACCAAGAAAAGACTAAAAGAAAAGTTGAATTCAGATCCCCAATTCCTTGCAGTGATTCAAGATGCATCTTTTAACAAAACAAAGTTCTTTCTAAATTACCATTCAAGAAGCAGATAATGGCGGTAACAAGAGACAACAAGCTAGCGCCATGCAATTGTCAACTCTACCTCCAGCGGCCAAGGTCTTTGTGGTGTTTTCCTGTTTGGCTATTTGTCCGTAGAGTTCCAGTTTTTTTCTCTTCTCTTCATCAGCCTGGCGCTGACGGTCTTTAAGGCCATCTTGGGAGGCCTGTAAGCGTCTGTCCTCACTAGTTGCAGTGATGTTTGACTTTTCTTTATATGCCTGCATTTTACGCTCTTTCTCTTCATCTGCCCTTTTGACTTTCTCTTTCAATGCATCACTGGCAATTTTTTCATTTTCTAAACGTTTCTCTTCCCATTCCTCTGATTACACAAAAAAATTGAGTGAATATTTTAGTTCTCATGGAGAGGAAGGAAAGATAACAGACAAAAAATATTTTGGTTGATGTGCCCTCCAGCCTTCCTCAGGTGTTTCTTGTCAAACATGGGAACCTTCGTTTAGAACTCAGGAACTTTCATGTCAGAATTAAAAGCCTTTATGGAACTTCAAACTGATCCCTTTATTTAATTAATTGATGTAGATTGTTTTCCTTTCATTAACAATGAGTGGGTACAAGTGTTAAGCAATGTTAAGTATTCTATGTTATTTTCACCTGTAGTCAGGATTGAACCTGCAGCTTCCAGATGATTGTCCCTTAGAACTGTATAAACTCAAAACTTATATACATTATCCTATAGGCACTTCATGTGGTGTAATGGTTAGCAAGCTAGCTTTGCAGACCATTGTTAGTGAGTTCAATTATCATTGTATGCCCCATAGTTCTGGCCTTGTGTCACATCTAAGCTAAGCTTAGTAAATAACTATATATATTATCCTTTGTTTCATATTGGAATTTGGAGCCTTCACAAAACATTGAAATAAACCTTTTATTCAATCCATTAGAGTAGATTTTTCTCATTCTGTTAACTATGATCAGATACAAGTGTTGAGCTATGTTAAGTATTCTATGTTATTTTCGCCTGTCATCAGGATTGAACCTGGAACCTCTAAATCATTGCCACTTAGAACTGTATTAACTCAACACATATATCCCTAAGCTATGTGTCACAACTGGAAGTTCCATGAAGGCTCCTGATTCTGACAAGAAGGTTTCCGAGTTTGACAAGACACACCTGAAAAGGGCTGGAGGGCACATCAGCCAAAACATTGTGTAAATAACAATAAAAATGAGGACAGCAGTCTGAAAAATCTGAATAATACAAATTATCAAGCCTCATCTCCAAAATTCAGATAAAGAAAAAAAAAGAACATTTGATAACAATGGTAAAAAATTGTTGTTGAACCTGTACATTCTGGTAAGAAAAGAGAAAATTAAATGGGTTGTGTTTAAAATGCATTTCAGGGACTGGAAAAATAGTTAGGAAACATCTGTGAAATGATTTAAGGATAAATTTGTTATATTGGGGAACTTGAAATAAATCTGGAAAGATTAAGGAACCTTTCAACTGGCATTTTATGTCAGCGCTAAGTATTTAACAACTGTGAGGAAAGAATGGTTATCAGACAAGGTGGAATAATAATCATCTGTATGGAACAGGGAATCAGGTAAACAAGTTTCAATTCCAACAATAACAAATTCATAGATTGAGGTAAGATATATATAGATATATATCTACATTATCATTCATAAATAGATACACTCCTACCTAGTTAACTTTCTTCTAAACGAAAGATACTGTTACACTCTGTCAAATTTAGTTATGATCTATGACACTCCAAGGTCAAAAATAGGTGGGTATTCAACCACATAGGACATTGGTTGATTGTTTACTCAACAGATGTGGTGGTAAGCAGGTCACATGACCCCTTTTGGCCAATAAGAAGGCACCATAATCAAAGCCCATAAATACACCAGAATTTCCTCTCTGCATCTTTTTTTAAAATTATTTTTTTTACAAATTGGACAGGCACCAATTGATGACTAGGACTCCAGGATTAGCCACTCAGGGTGGTGTCTCCTTCTCATAACAGCATTATATAACACATTGATCGACCACTAACACACATGGTGGACCCTTGACCAAACAATGTACAAAATCCATCACAGAGCACTGCCAATTAGCAGACATGGCATTTTTCAGCTTGTGGCTTATTCACAGAGAGAGTTCTACACAACACTCCTGACCACAAACATGCAAACAGCAACTCCATAGGTATCTTAGCAAATGCAGCATAGACCCCTCTTAAATGATCATATCTTGTTATAGCTCTTAAATGATTATATATTGTTATAGCTCTCCCACACTGACTTGCACAACCCTGCTGGTCCTATTTCCATATAAACACATCCATAAATAAGCACACCCCAAACTATGGTTTTATATAAAGTTAATTTTCTTCTAAAATAAAGATACCAACATTTTCTAATTCATAATGTAACTTTATACAATCAAAATCAGGTATTATCTATTACTAAACTCTATAGAAATTATTGATAAATTTGTCTTAGGATGTAGAGTAGGACCTACTAAATGCACTTAATCAAATTGCAGCAACATGAAAGAAGATGGCAGCATTATTTATTTGCTATGCCTTCTTGGACATCCAAACTTCTCACATCTACCAAAAAAAAAAAAAAAAAAAAATTAAATAAGATAAATAAAATAAAATAAAATAAAACTTGATTTTTACAAAGAACATATACAATATCTATATACAGATCAAATTTTGTTAATTTATTTGATAATTCTAAAAATGCCCACTTAATTTCTTCAACAAAAATTATCTTGAATTTTTTAGCATTGTAGACCACCTGATAATAAGCTGTTTTATGTGGCCTCTTTTTCAGAAAAGGTAGCCCATGCCTATTGTAGACACAGACTCAATGGTGCTTAGTGATTGTTGGTCTGATGATTGCATCGGTGTGACTAACTTAGATGTATTTATTTATTATATATATATATATATATATATATATATATATATATAAGCTCAATCTAAAATATTGTTATTGTATAGAGTTGAAATCTTTAATGATAAACTGATTGGATGGAAATATTAACCAATTTGAGTTCATGCCTTTTGGGATTAAATATTTTTTGTTGAAAGGAAGTGGGGATAATTAAATGTTTTTTTGTTATTTTTAGAGATAAAGGATGGAGATATTGAGGTTGAATTCCACACTCTATGTTAGTTGATACAGGGACCCACATGCTTATACCTGGGTCAGATCTTTTTTCCAAATCATCATCTTTGTCAGGGGAAGTAGAAGTTCCATCAGCATCTACAATTATTTGTATACAATATACAATAGTCATAAGGAGATCATTTGTTTAATTATAATGATGTACATCTTGATGATATTGGTGATGATGATGCTAGTGATGTAAGGGAAATAGATGTTGGTGATGATGATGATGCTAGTGTTGGTGATGTAAGGGAAATAGATGTTGGTGATGATGATGCTGGTGTTGATGATGAAATAAGTAAAACATATATTATGATAGTGTTGGTAATGATGATGTAAAAGTTGGCTGGTTAGTTGGTTGGTTTTATGGCATGTCAATGCTTGTTGGGTTATTTTATGCTGAAGATGTTTTGTTTTATTCATTCTTGATGGGTATTCAAATTTCTTAAACATTTTTTTAAAACTCACTTTTTTTCTATTCAACCCATTGATGGGACCCTAATAGTTACTGCTTCTCTGGGTCAGAATGGACCTGGGAGTAATGTTGATGAAGGGGTACTCCACACTCCCCAGAACTCATGAATTGAAACTTCACCATTAGATATGATCTAAAGAAAATAATGCTGCTGATGATGATGCTAGTGTTGGTTTGGTTTATTTGTTTAATGGCATATCAACTTTATATGGGTTATCTAATGTTGAAATTTGATTCATTTGTAAATTTTAAATTTTATCCATAATTGTACTTTCAATGTTTTATTGCATTTTTTAAATTGAGCTTTTTTTATTTGAGTAAAATAATCATTTTTTGACCCAATTAAATAGTTTCAAGTATTCTATTGTTATGACCTGTTTAAGGGTCAATAAATAATAACTCAACATGGTGATAAAATGTAGAGAACATATGTATTCAGCAAAATATATCAATGTACAATGAAAGGGTTTCCTTGTTACAGCATACACGAAGAACATGTATCTGCTACTTCTTGTTTGAGTAGCTTTACCCTGTTAATATATACCCTTTGGGTAAGTCTATGTTCATGTCATAGGTGAGTCACCTACAACACCTATCAAATACAAATAATTTGTATACAGTTATGTGGTTTCAAGTATTTCCATCTAAAACTAAGCAATTAAGTATTCATTTGTTTGCAGACAGTTATATGGTATCAAGTATTCCTTTTTAATCCTAATAATTTGCAAACAGATCTATTTAACCCATTGATGGGATCCTAATAGGAACTACCACTCCAGGTCAGAGTGAACCTAGGAGTAATGGCAATGAAGAGGTTCTTGAGACTTTCCAGTTCTCCAAAACTGGAGACTCACCACCAGATTCAGTTAAGTTTCATACTGTTAGTATTGCTAATGAGATAAATGAAAAATATGTGATGATGATGATGATGTAAAAGAAATAATGCTGGTGATGTTGATTCTGGTGATGATGATGAATGTTTTGGTAAGGAGTTAAGGTTATGGTTTGTTTAATGACATATCAACTTTCATGGATAATTCAATGCTAGAACCATACTTGTAGAACAACAATAGTAGTACTATTTAATCCATAATTTGAGGGATAAGGAGGTTCATATCTTTTCCAAGGGTATTAATCTGAAAGTACTAGGTGGCCCTATTGTGTGTGTGTAGGAGGGTATCTTAGTCCTCTGTAGAGGTACAGTTGTCATATTCTACAGCCCAAGCTGACAGAGTAGCTGGAAACTGGTTCTTAAATGCTTTCAAATGGTAATATACCATTTCTGTAGGTTTACAATGAAGAGATTATATCCTGTCAACAGGGTTTAGAATAGGCTGATTGTAACCCTGCAGAGGGGTAAGAACCACCTATGAAAAGAGGTATCCTGGACATCACACTAAACTGCATCTGATGCTGAGGCTCCAGTTCTGGAGCTTTGGGAAGTGTGGAGTACCCCTTTATTGCTATTACTCTTAGGTCAATTCTGATCCAGAGTAGTAGTAGTACTAAAGGGTGAATAAGTGAGGTAAAATAAAACGTGATCCCAATGGCCCTCCCCCAGGCATCACTTGCCTCCTCGCCTAAGAGAGGTAAAGGCCAGGTTTATTGCCCAGTTCATGAGATGCCCTTCAAGGTGGATGTCAACAGGGTCATACAGTTTTTGCACTGGTCATCCCATGAGCTTTGGTATGTGCATGGCACCTCATATTAAAAAGAAATTTATGTTAATTCACTCTGGTGGTAGGCCTTGAAAATATATACCTGTTAGGTACTTATCTGTTGGTCAAATCGATAGTTTGTAAATTATTTGTATTAGATTGTAATATCTGATATATAACGTAAAAAAATTAAGAAACTACACAAAAAATGTAAATATAAATTAACAATTTCTTAAATCTAAGTATAGAAATAAAATAACCACAGATGAGTTGATATGCCATTAAAATCAATCAATCAAGAGATTGAAAAAAATAGAAAGAATGAAGGTTTTGCATATAGAATAATCCATGGTATGGTAATGGTGAAAATGTTGTGCTGTTGTTGTCTTCTATAATGATCATGAAATAAGGATGATACATTTATTAAAAATGGAAAATGTCACAAATTGAAAGAAGAATCTCCAATTTACCTTCATTAAAAAACAAATCTTCAAATACATAAAAATAACAACAAATATTCCATTTTCCCTGTTAGCATACTTAACGCACTTGAAATGAAGATATTTGGGTGTGGAGTCATATTGGTTAAATATCTCATCAGCTGCTGCAAGATAATCATTGCAATCACTTACTGTATCATCATCTGTGAATTGTCTGGAACCATTATCCATTGAACCACCAGAATAAGAAAATGTAGGATAGAAATTTCTTGCAAGGTACCTCATCAACTGCTAAAAAAAAAAAAATTCTTGAGAGGTATCAAGTGTACCATTCCTGGGACAATCAAGTTGCTTGCAAGATATATTCATAGTGGTTCCAATCAATTAGATATATTTACATATTTACATATTTAACATATTTAGATTTATGAACTGACACTTCAATTAATTCATAAATATGAAGTAACCAATTTTTAGAAACAATTATAAATTTTCAATTCATATGTATATATATATATATATATATATATATATATATATATATATATATATACACATCTATATCTATATATATAATATATAATGAATTAGAGAATAAATGAAAAAGTATTGGCATGAAAATTATTTGACTACTGGTTTTTAAGATCTCAACCATTTGACTCATCTGAGGATTCCATAACCATGAAACTTTAAGTCATGAGTCCAAATCCATAATATCATTACTATATATATATATATATATATATATATATATATATATATATATGGGATACTTGGGTTATAGTTTGGACAAAGTGTTAACAAAAAATTAACTTACTCATTTTTTGGTCTCTGATTTCCCGGATTCGAGCTCGGATCTTTTTCCTCTCCTCAAAATTCTCCGCTTTGTCCAGCTGACAAAAAAAAATAAGATAAGATAATTTTTTTATTTGTAATTTTCATCAGGTTTGAGTTTAAATCAGAAAGTTTTGGGTTAATAATTTGTTAAGTTTTGTTCAAGAATATCAAAAGAAAAGGAAAAGTTATGAGAGATAAAAAAAGAAAGCATAAGTGGAAAAGAAAGGAGTTAAAAGAGAAAAAGAAAGAAGAAAGAAAGAAAAAAAGGAAAAGAAAGAAAAATTATGAGAGAAGTAAAAGAAAAATTATGAGACAAAGACTGAAAAAGTAACTTGAAGAAAAAGAAGGAAAGAAAGAAGGAGTTATGAGAGTAAAAAGAAAAATTAACTTGAAAGAAAGAAAAAATAAAAATAAAGAAGGAGTTAAGATAGAAAAAAGAAGACTGAAAAAGAAAGAAAGTTGGTGAGAAAGGAGATGGATTCAGGCTTTTCCCAGGATATTAAGTCAAAAGGAAACAAAAGCAGCCTCATTTAGGATCTGAACACAGTCTTCTTAATGATCAGGGATCATATATATTTATAAATATATAAAACCAATGATACCTAATAATGTCAGTTTTGATCATATAGTATTCCACTAGAAAATGATAAAATCCTCTGTCTTATTGATTTAGACGATCGGTTGGAGAGCCCCCTCCGATCAATTGGCTGGCTATGCCAAAACCTAGCACCTATAAGATTTCCCGAACCCCATTGCTCTTATGGCAACTCCAAGATCTTTTTATCATATGGGTGCTAGAAAGCGGTGGCAGAGGGTTTTCGTGTCCTGGGTATGACATCTATCTGATGGTGAGGTTCCAGTTCTGGAGGGGGAATGTAAAGCACCCCTTCATCCCATTGCTCCCTGATTCACTCTGACCCGAAATGGTAGTACTTGTTAGGGTCCCATCTATGGGTTGAATAGAAAAACATGAGTTTATAAAAAAAAATTGAGTATCCATTAAGAACGAATTTTATTTCAAAACTTTGTCGGCATTAAATAACCCACTGAGGCTGATATGACATAAACATTTTTTTTTAAATAAACCAAACAAACCAAACTTTAATTTAGAAGAAAATTAAATTTCTATGAAAAAAGGATCATTGGTACATATTTATGGGTGATAGTGTATTCAGTTATAGATAGACACAATGATGAATAGATAATAAAAAGAATGAAAATATTTTCCTGCATTTTGCGAATATATCAAAAATAGCATCACTGATACATTATATCAATCCCTCTGATGAAGAAAAAGGTGTGGTCCCTTCATCAGGTATGAAAAGCAATGAAAATTTTAGGCCAGGTGTTTAGGTGGATCACCACACCTGACAAGCTCTAAGTATAATGTACCTGCTATATATTGTATTACAAAGAAACTAACTTCACTCCTTGAAAATTCTTGAACGACAAAAGAAGCAACAATATTTGGTGTAAAAAACAATTGTTTGCTGCACTGCAGAATTCAGGTGGTGGAATGGTTAGTGGCACAGAAAATGGAAGCAGTGAACCGAGTTCAAATTTCAGCTGTGGTAGTACATGTTAATTTCATACTAATACCCATTTTTCTGTATGTATGTAGACACATTTTTCTGTATGTATTTACTAAACCCCTCCACAAGAGTAGGATGTGACACAAGATTAATTTTTAAGTGGAGTTTAAAAGGTTTGAATTGATAAATGTCCTTCTCCTAAACTGGTTGCCTTACCAAAGGTAAAGGGTCCAGACTACCCTACTATTTACGCATAGATTTTAAGTTGGGTTGATGATATTCAAGGTATGACATTAAACTGCAGAATTCAGGTGGTGGAATGGTTAGTGGCACAGAAAATGGAAGCAGTGAATAGAGTTTAAATTTCAGCCCTGGTAGTTTATGTTGATTTAATACTACCCCCCCCCCCAGGCACATTTTCCTGTATGTATTAATCACACCCTTCCATATGAGTAGGATGTGACACAAGAACAATTTTTAAGTGGAGTTTAACAGATTTTAATTCACAATTGTCCTTCTCTTAAACCGGTTGCTATACCAAAATTAAAGGGCCCAGTCAACTCTACTATTTACCAATGGATTTGAACTTGGGTTGCTGTGTCCATTTCCAATGGTGATAACCATTACACAATGAGTGCCTCCTTTCATTGTTTACAAATTAGATTTTGGTCAACAAATGTCAATTTTTTCAACAAATGAGAGGACAGTTCTAATAAAAAGTGTCCTGGGTATGATGCTAAACTACATCTAGAGGTGAGGTTCCAATTCTGGAGCCCTGGGGAGTGTGGAGTATACTTTCATTGCCATTACTCACGGGTTCCTTATGACTCAGAGTTCTATTGTTACATAATGGACAGGTATAACCAATCATTTTTGTAAGGAAATGTAGTTTAGATTTTAGAATTAACCCTAAAATGGGAAATTACAGTCAGAATTATCTTAACTTCAAGTTTATCTGGATTGAGGCTCTCATTGGCTTAGAGAATAACATGACCAGGTGACTTTTGGGAAAGCTAGAATTTAGTTGGTGTTGACTCTAGGGTGAAATGTATATTTTGTCGATGCTGCTTTCCGCATATGCAGTAAAAAATGTTTTTAAAAAACTCTGATACAAGAAGCTGATATTAGAAAACAAAAGAACAAGTATACAATAGTTGTAAATATTAAGGTCCCCATCTATGGGTCAAATTGATTGGTGTTACATAATTCAGGGGCATATTATCAGTTTTGAACAGTTAGTGTAGAAAATAGTATTTGTATTCAAATCAAAACAGTTGGAAAATATCATTTGATTTCAAATCTGGAGGTTAGATTTGATTGACAAGTTGTAACCTTAGTTATGACCTCCACTTCCATTTGTAATTGCAAGCATGAGATAATGATTTTCAATCTGGGATGAGCCACTGAGAAAGACATAATGATGGGTAGCTGGTTGAACTCGCATGTGCATGGTTTATGGATCCAAATCTCCACCAATATCTTAAGATAAAGAAACCACTGGAACCAGAAAAAGATCTTAAGACACCAGTTAAGAAGCTAGAACTAGCCATTGATGATTAGGTACCAGACCAAGCCATGAAGAATATTCTACTCAGAAAAAGAAGAAGCTACAGTAAGAAGAAATATGTTGACTACAGAAAGATAAACTACAAGACAAGAAAGATAAGTACAGAAGTAAGTACAGATAAAGAAGATTTGGAATGGGAGATATAACCACGGATATCTCTTATCTGTATGTACCGTCTATAAGTACAGAGATGGCTATATAACATTTGCAAGTTAATGAAAATTATTTTTACCAGTTTATAGAACCAAAGGAAACAAAAATATTTACCTACAAATCATATATACAAACAAACAAAATTTGGTATTGGACAAGATGACAAATGTACCAGAACGATATATGTTGCATAGGCCAAACTCAAAGTTGTAGTAGTAGTTGTCGTTAGTAGTAGTAGTTGTTGTTAGTTCAGAAACAACACACACGGGTTGTATAGTCACAAGGGGCCTATTTTTTTCTATAAGTGGATTCTATTTTCAGAGAGAGAGAGAGAGAGAGAGAGAGAGAGAGAGAGAGAGAGAGAGAGAGAGAGAGAGAGTATGGTCACATTATTCTATCTTCTAACATAGTATCATCTTCTGTACTATTATCCCCAAACCCATATGGGGAACCGGGAGCTACATCTACTCCCACCAGTCCAGCTGAAAAAGAAAGATTTTATTCCTCTTCCATTTGTTACATCCATTTCTGGTCAAAACCCCGAATTTTTTTTCATTTTTGTTTTTAAATCTATTTCCGGGTCATTGGTCAGTCAGTTGAGTTCAAACTTTAACCTCTGTTTTATTTCATTTTCTTCTCTTTCTCCAGAAATCCGATTACTGTTTTATTTCTCAATTCCCAAATTCCATAATAATTACACTACACAAATATGATTTCTAATAATTAATACACATGAAGTTAATGAAAGTTTCTGCCAATATGTTAATTCACATGAAGTTTTTAAAAATCTAGATAATCCATATGGGTTGATATGCCATTTAACATCAGCCAACCAATTAACCTAAAATGTGATAAAAATTGTTTCTTCTAAAATAATTCTTTGTTCTCTATTACCAAGGAATGGAAGTTGTTGATTGAGTCCGAGTAAAACTCAGGATTCTGAGAGCTGATTAACTCGGCAGGTATCCCTCACATTCGACTTATTCATTTCATTTGAGTATTTTTAATAGAAAGAGAAACATTTTAGATGTCAGTGCCACTCAACAGCAATTATTTCCTTGTTTTCATTTCTTTGGTTCCTTCCTATTTCCTCAGATTCTTACCACTTTTAGAATGTGTTCATCTCAGACTTTTGGTTGATTAAAAATAGAACAAGGGCATTCCATCCCCCACAGCTATGGAATGCATTTTACCCACAGCTTCCATTCCAAATTGTTGGATTCTTCTTGCAACTTTTAGACACTAAAAATAACTAAAAGAATTCAGTTAATCTCTAATAAATTGCTTTCTATTATTATATTTCTCCTCAGATTATTATTTCCAATTCCATAATTTTCTCATTATCATATAAATATTGGAGGTGTGGGATTTAAAGGTTACCATTGTAGGAAATGGACTCGGCAACCCAAGTTCAAATCCTGGACAAAGCTGTTGCATTTACATAGCACTATTAGCCTTAGGAAAGGTATGCTTTAAACTATTCTTTCTTCAATTATGGGTGAATTGTAGGGAAACCTGGCCACAGTCTAGGAGAAGGAAAACTGAATTCAAACCTGTTAAATACATATCAATAAAATAACAGAACAGATAGATGGATAGATACTGGGATAGAAACAGCTGACGAGCAAAAATGAGAGATAGATAGATAGATAGATAGATAGTAGATAGGTAAAGTGCTTGTTGTGTCTTAGAAAATGGACTCCTTGACCTGGGTTCAAATCCGGGATGAGGCTGTTCAAATTTAACATAGAACTAATACCTTTTGGAAAGGTATGCATCCAAATATTCTCTCTCCTTCTCTAAGAGATAATTCCATTTCACACAAAAGTTTAATTCTTGGCACCCAAAGAAGAAATGAATCTTCAGTGTTATGCCAGCTGACTGGAAGCATGTGTGCTTCCAGACTCGAGAAATTGAGTAGCCCATACAATATAACTTTTATAATATTAAGTCATCACTTAGATAAAATAAAGAAAAAATTGTACAAGACAAATCTATAAGCTAATATCAATATGTCCATCTATTTAACTAAGTATGGCAACTGATCTAGGAGAAGGAAAACTCTGATTCAAAACCATTTGTAGACCTAGAGAAGTGGGCTTCACCTAGCTATTTGTGCCCAAGACATGCTATGACCAAACCAAGTTAGGGGATATATTTTCATTGCCTTGTCTGCTCACTGGATATATGTATGCATTCAGACTCTAGAAATGAGCAGTACAGACAATATAACTTTTATAATATTGATTCATTATCTTATTATAATGGAGATTGTGTGTTTTTCTGTCTGTAACCGAAACTATATTCCTACTCAAGTCACAATTCTCTTAGTTATTGACATCACATTCTCCATGATTTTATTTTTATTTAACCTCAATTATTAATAAAATTGTCATACATTATTAATACTGTTAACTATGTCTACATACTGACTACATGTAATTATATTTATATATACAACAAAATAGCGGTTTACAGTGTAAACGGGAAGGCTAATTTGCATATTAATATTAAAAAATCAAATTTAATAAATATGTGCTTAGTATTATTGATTTCTAACTGTTTGGTTTTATTTTAATGAATTAAGCAAAAATTCAATGAATCTTAAATGAAATCCATTACAAGAAAAAATAACTGTAATTTTATTCTTTACTTCCTCTTTTAACTAAATACTTAAATTAGAAAAAATAACAATAAAAGACGAGAGTGATTGAAGAGTAAGTTTCAGCTGTTCTATTTTTCGATTATACCCCCCCTGTTTCAAATCTTTTTTTAATTTGCATTTCCCATTTAGTTTCATTAGCCTTTCTAATTTAATACAATATTTTATTACATTAAAACTTAAATACTTGCACCCGGAGGGTGCATATATTTGCTAGTCTAGATAAAATAAAACAAAACATTGTGCAAGGGAAGCTAATATCAATATCTCTGTCTATTTAACTTTAATTTTTTTCTTGATATTTTTCTTGGCCCTTTTTTATATTGGTTTGGTTTGGTTTGGTTTGGTTTTATGGCATATCAACCTCATTGGGTCATTTAATGCCGATAAAGTTTTGAAATAAATCAATTCTTAATGGATAATACAATTTTTTTATAAAACATTTTTCTATTTAACCCATAGATGGGACCCTAGCAGGTACTACCACTCCGGGTCAGAGTGGACCAGGGAGCAATGGTGATGAAGGGGTGCTCCACATTCCCCAAACCTCCAAAACTGGAACCTCACCATCAGATAGAGTTTAACGTCATTCCCAGGACATGTAGACCTTCAGTCACCACCTTCTAGCTCCCATATGATAAAAAGGGGTTGGGGCTTGCCATAAGGGCAATAGGGTTGGGAAAATCATATAGGTTCTAGGGCTTGACGTGACCAGCCGATTGATCGGAGGGGGCCTCTCCAACCGCCCGTCTAGCCCAAGATAGGGCCAAAGTGGAGCATTGCAAGTCATGAACTGCTCATCCACCTGGGTTCTATCCTTAAGTATCATGGGTCGCCACCCACGGCCAACAGGTGGCCCCATTGGGGGAATCTTACCCCTCTGCAGAGGTGTAGTCGTTGCATTCTAACGCCCGCAGCTGACAGGGCGTTTTTTTTTATACTGAGGGACCCCTTCATTACAATTGTCTTGAATTACTGATTTGACTGCCAAAGTAATAAATAAAAAGTAGTGGAGTGGCCTATTGTTGGTATCAGCCAGCCAGATTGGGAGTCTATCCCCTTTTTGCTAGTGCTAGATCAGGGAGATTATTTATGTATCCGAGGTGGAGCATCACCTACAGTCAGCTCCCCACTTTACTACACAGATCCAAGCCATGCTACTCATGCACTGAGTTAGCGAGGGCTGGTATTAAATCCGGATCCTAGTGGTTCCTCAGTTGATGCTCTACTGACTGAGCTAAAAAATTAAAATTTCTCCAGATATTTTGTCAACCATTATGTGCAAGGGAAGCTAATATCAATATCTTCATCTATTTAACTTTAATTTTTTTTCTTAATATTTTTCTTGGCTCCTTTTTTTTATACTAAGAGATCCCTTCATTACAATTGTCTTGAATTACTGAGAGCGTTCGGCTAGAAACCATAAGGTTCCTAGTTCAATACCGGTCCTCGCCAATTCAGCATATAAGTAGCACAGGAATCTGAGCGGTAAAGTAAGGAGCTGATGGTAGGTGTGGTGCTCCAACTCAGACACCAAAATAATCTCCTTAGTCTAGCGCAAGTGAAAAGGGGATAGACTCCCTCACTGATTGGCTGATACCAACTTAAGGCCGCCCTGACGACTACTGTCAAAGTAAGAAAATCAAAAATAAAGAAATCTCTCCCAAGGTATTTTGTCAACCATTCTACCGCCCTGTCAGCTGGGGCGTTAGAATGCACTGACTGCAATAGGGCCACCTGTTGGCCGTGGGTGGCGACCCATGATGCTTAAGGATAGAGCCCAGGTGGATGAGCAGTTCATGACATGCAATACTCCACTTTGGCCCTATCTTGGGCTAGATGGGCAGTCGGAGAGGCCCCCTCCGATCAATCGGCTGGTCACGTCAAGCTCTAGCACCTATATGATTTTCCCAACCCTATTGCCCTTATGGCAAGCCCAAACCCCTTTTTATCATATGGGTGCTAGAAGGCGGTGGCTGCGGGTCTACATGTCCTGGGAATGACATTAAACTCTATCTGATGGTGAGGTTCCAGTTTTGGAGATTTGGGGGATGTGGAGCACCCCTTCATCACCATTGCTCCCTGGTCCACTCTGACCCGGAGTGGTAGTACCTGCTAGGGTCCCATCTATGGGTTAAATAGAAAAATGTATTTATAAAAAAATTGTATTATCCATTAAGAATTAATTTATTTTAAAACTTTATCAGCATTAAATGACCCACTGAGGTTGATATGCCATCAAACAAACAAACAATCAACCATTCTAGGAGAATCATTGCTCTTACTGCCTTCATCATTATCTGTGGATTGTCTTGAATTACTCTTCGATTCATTGCCAGTTTAAGAAAAAGACAGGACAAAGAATTTTTCTGGTGATAAATATTGTCAGCTGCTCATTGTTTTCTAACTGCCATCATTGCCATTTATAAACAGCCTCAAGGAATTTCTTATATCTCATCAGTTTCTCAAGTGCAAAGATATTTTCTCCTGAGATTTCTGATAAAAATCATTTTTTCTGGTCACCAAGTGAACATTTTGGGTGGAGTTGACAACAACAATGATTAAATGTGACAGACATTTACTCAGAAATTGTAAGTTTTGTAGTTATGTAAGTAGAGAGTTAAAAGGTTTTGTTATCGACATCATTATAATAATAAATTGTATGAAGAGTTCAGTAGCAAATAGACAAGGAGGAAATATGTATTTCCATTTCCCTTGAGCATATAAGCAGTTTACATATGATTATATATATATATATATATATATAGTGTGGGATTGTCACTGTTTCAGCTTTTACTAGAACGGTGTACCAAAGGCAGTATTATTGGGAGAGTGCTCAATATAAAATAGAGCTGTTATATAATATAATAAAATAAATGTATAAATGTTTTACATATATTTATCTTATCTTATATATATATATATATATATATATATATATATACACATTGGTTAGGAGGTTGATTTAGAAGGCTATCACAATGCAGGTGTAAAGAAAAAAATAATAATATGGTAACAATGATGTTGTGTGTTACAATGTATTTAATTCTTGAATTTTCGAGATAATATCTCTTTTTCAAAAGATCACTGGAACTGAAGTAGTCTAGTTATGGTATTTCCTTTTAAATACCATCATTTTCAAAAAAAAAAAAAGATTCATTTAAAAGGAAATGCCATAACTAGACTGCTTCAGTTCCAGTGATCTTTTGAAAAAGAGATATTATCTCGAAAATTCAAGAATTAAATACATTGTAACACACAACATCATTGTTACCATATTATTATTTTTTTCTTTACACCTGCATTGTGATAGCCTTCTAAATCAACCTCCTAACCAATGTATATACAATGCTTCAAGCAAATTATAAACTCTCTTATATATATATATATATATATATATATATATATATATACACACCAACTACTCAAGATCAATTTCTAAAGCAGAATTTAACAGGTTTGAATGCAGAGTTTTCTTTCTCCTAGACTGGCTACCTAGTCATGGTTAAAAGCCCAGTCTGCCCTGCTATTCACCTATAGCTGGAGGGAAATTGGATTAATACCTTTCCCAAGGGTATTAGTGCCATGTGAAATGCAAACAGCTTTGTCCAGAAATTGAACCCTTCCACACAAGTTGATATGACACAGAGCAATTTCTTAAACAGAGTTTAAGAGGTTTGAAATCAGAGTTTTCCTTCTTCTAGACTAGTTGCCTTACCAAGGTTAAAGAGGCCAGTCTTCCCTACTATCTACCCATACTAGTTGGATGTGTAATGATTAATAAAATGGTAGTTGCCGATTGTTTTAAAAAAGGGGGGAGTAAGAATTCCAAAAATGCACTAACAGAACCAACAGACGCTGAATTTAAAATCGAGCGCCAAAAAGAAGCGGGAATTCAGAAGTTTTTGAGGATGACAAGCAAGTAGTCGTCACGCAAACAAGTCAGCTCCATTATCGGAAAATGAAAGAAGATAAAATATGAACTGTTAAAACAAGAACATATAAAAAGGACTTTGCCCAGTATGCTGTTCTACATTTCTGTAACTTTATTTAATACAGGTTTTTATTTTAATACGACTTCGTTATTTTTTCATTGTGTTGAATCATGTTTTAAGTTAGTAAGATGTGTACAACATATATATAAAATATATATAACACAAATCATACTACAGATGCATACCTTTCCCAAGGGTATTAGCGCTATGTGAAATGCAAACAGACTCGTTAGGATTCGGTCAATGAGTCCACTTCATACATCACACACTTCCTAGATGTGGAGATATATGACCCAAGACGAAAGACCCTGACATTTCCAAAACCAGATGAAGAGAGAACTTAACCTGACCTGTGAGAAGGCTTAGCAGAAATAAAAGACATACCTCAAGATAATAAAAATAGTAATGAGAGGGTATCTAACACCAGGTCATAAGTATGGGGCATCTAGCGAGAATTGAAATCACTACTTAAAAGTAATGAATTTGTGATAACTAGCTTGCTAACCATTATACCACGATGGAACGCCCTTATAAATATGTATATATTAATAATTTCTCCTCTAACTTCAAAGATTTAATATCAAAAACAAATAAACAAATCTAATAATATTTTTATTAGTTTTGGTTTGAATCCAAATAAGTTATTTTCACGGATAATCAAATTGATATATAACACATGAACAGGGGATAAAATATTCTTTTATGAATTCAAAAAGAAAAAAGAACTTTGAATTTTCCTAATTTGTAAACGAGAAAACACTCATAAAAATTCCATCCAAAAATATAAAACTTGAATGCCAGACAAAATGCAGCAGATGTCAATGTCACTCAACCGATTCATACTCAGTGCAGAATTCTCTTTGTATATTTAGCCGCAACAAATAAAAAAAGCAAAATGTACAAAAAACTTATCTTCATTAAAAGCAATTATTTTCCTCATTGAAAACAGTCATGAATGCAAGGGAGATAACCTATCATGAAAAAATGGCATGAAATTTGGAAAAACATAACACACATACTTGGGTGCCTACATGGGTATCCTATCGTGTGTAATGGTTAGTAAGCTAGTCTCGCTGATCCATTACTAATGAATAGTGAGTTTGATCCTCACTGGATGAACCCTACTTGTGACCTTGAGTCACATCTTACCCGTGGTGAATGGGTTGGATAAATACCTAATACATCTATTAATAATGGAGATTTGCTTCCAGTTTTTGTCTGTAATAAAAACTACGTCACTGCTTACGTCACTATACCCAAAATCGTCATAACATAATAAATACACTCAAATTTGAGCATGCAACATTAGGCAGTCCTCATTGTTTTTTTAAAACAAGTTTTAATAGGTACATCCCCAGTATCATATATTTATATATAGTTTGTTTTATTTTAATAGATATTCAAAGTTAATAGTTTAAATTTCAAATTGTTTTATTTTTGTTATTCCTTTAATAAATTTGATGATTTCATGATTTATGGTTCAAACTCTCTGACATTTAATTTTTAACTCCCACCTCCTCAAGCAAAAATTTATTTTTACATCGCCCAGAGGGTGTTTTTTTATTTTGCTAGTAATACTAAATTACCTTCATGGGCATCCTATCATGGTTTAATGGTTAGCAACGTATTCTCACGGATCCATTACTAATAAATAATCTTTGCTGGATGCTCTGTAATTGTAACCTTGTATCACATCCTATTCATGGTGAACAGGCTGGATAAACACCAACTACACATACATGAGCATTCTATTGTGGTGTAATGGGTGCATATAGTAATAGGATATACTCATGTTCTTACTAGATAACCGAAATTTGGCTGTGATGAGCCTGTTAAATAACTATATGATGCTCTTCTTAAAGATTAATTTGCTTGTGTAGTGAGTGCTCAACTGGTGTGACCTTGTGTCAAAATAATCCGAATTTACTAAATTATTGTATATACTCATTATTTGAATTAGATAGAAATACTTGAAACCTATAACGGTGTGAAAATTAATAGTATTAGATAGAAATACTTGAAACCTATAACTGTGTGAAAATTAATAGTATTAGATAGAAATACTTGAAACCTATAACTGTGTGAAAAAATTGTATTAGATAGAAATATTTGAAACCTATAACTGTGTGAAAAATTAATAGTATTAGATAGAAATACTTGAAACCTATAACTGTGTGAAAAAAATTAGTATTAGATAGAAATACTTGAAATCTATAACTGTGTGAAAAATTGTATTAGATAGAAATACTTGAAACCTATAACTGTGTGAAAATTATTAGTATTAGATAGAATACTTGAAACCTATAACTGTGTGAAAATTATTAGTATTAGATAGAAATACTTGAAACCTATAACTGTGTGAAAATTATTAGTATTAGATAGAGATACTTGAAACCTATAACTGTGTGAAAATTAATAGTATTAGATAGAAATACTTGAAACCAAGAACTGTGTGAAAATTATTAATATTAGAGAGAAATACTTGAAACCTATAACTGTGAAAAGAAATTGTATTAGATAGAAATACTTGAAACTATACAACTGTTTCAAAATTATTTGTCTTAGATATGAGTGAAAAATATTTGTATTAGATAGAAATACTTGAAACCATACAATAGTGTTAAAATTAGATAGGAATACTTGATATCATGTAACAGTGTAAAACAAATATTTGTTGACAACTTACTAAATACCTATATTGTATATACTTGGATGTAGTAATTGCATTTCACTTAGCGCTAATACGCTTGGGAAAGGCATGAATCCTACTCTCCCTCCAGCTATGGGTAAATAGTAGGGCAGACTGGGCTCTTAGTTAGGCAACCGGTCTAGGAGAAGGAAAACTCTGAATTCAAACCTGTTGAACTCTGCTTAAGAAATTGACCTCGTGTGGAGGGGTTGGTAAATATATATATTGTATATACTTGGATAAAAGTCAAAATAATGCATAAGTCATCTCTGAATTTTTAGTCATGAAATCACAAATAAACTCATGAAAAAGTACAAAAGATTTATGCTGTTCAGTTTGAAATTCCCAGAATTTTATTGAATACAACAAACAGCTGAAAAAGGCAAGAGAATACAACAGGCAAAATGTTGTGACTATAACAACCAAAAAAAATAGACACCAATTGATATAAATCAGTGTAAGTATCTATCCAACTTCACAATAGGTAGGATGTGACACAAGAATTACATAAGAAATATGGGAGCCTAGTCATTTCGTAATGTAGTGTAGAATATTTAAATTAAAAAAAAGTTAACCCTTTATTTAGAAGAACTCATGGAAAGTTATACTTTATATATACGCTCCTACATTTGGGGGCGCTGGTGGTTGTCATCAGTGATGTTATCTGCATGGGTCTTTGGGAAGTTTCGGGTCTTCCAACATCAGACTTCCCTCGCCATGCCGACCCTATCAGAGGTGATCAATTTCTAATACCCCCACCATCATTAGATGCTAAAAGACGTTTGACATTTTATTCTTTTGGACGATTGTAAAATTCTAATCCCGCACATCTGATTGGCTGGCGCTAACAACCAATCAAATGCACGGTACATTCTATTTAAAAGAAATACATGGACAGTAACACTTTTCTTTGAACGGATTACAAACTTTAGAGGAACAGGTAAGTTAACCCTTCATTAATAATGATAAGAGAGGACTAATTCTAATGATTTGTTTTAAATTTTCCAATTTTTAGATTTTTTACATTAGATTCAGATAGGTATGACTAATAAACTTGTGAAAAAATATATACTCATAAGTAAGTAAGTATATTGTATAGGTCACCTCTGGATTTACTTAAGAAATCAACCAATGTAAGTAAGTATATTGTATAGGTCACATTTACTTTCTGGATAAGTCATCTCAAAAATTTTATTGTAGTAGAAGAAAAGAATTTAGTGAACAAAGCATTACATTTTATGTCATATAAAACATTTCAGATTTTCTCATCTGAGAAATGGTCCCTAATGGTCCCTAACCCATGGGTGTCATCAAATCTAAAAATAGAAAAAGACCCACTTGTGTCATGTTTTCCAGAATTTTTTCCATTTTTCTGCCAAAAACTAGTAAGTATATCTAGACCAAATCCCTAGTACTAGTCTGTAGAAGTCCAGCAGAGCCAGAAGACAGATAAATAAAAAGTCACAAATTTCATGATGGTAACCAAGTCCTATCCTCTAAGGAATTTCAGGACTGACAATGCAAGTATGCATTTAAAAAGAACACTAAATTTTTTTACATACACTATATACATATAAAAATAAAAATTGATACTGATAAAAAATACATTTTGTAAACTATTACTCATTACGAAAAATAATACATAAAAAGATGTCTGTTTCAACTCAACCTCCTGTTATTTGTTTGTTTTGGTTGTTTTATTTCTAATTAATTTCAACATTAACCTTTTTAGCGCAGTACCCAGGAAACTACTCTGCTACAATATTAAGCTACATTTCATTATGAACTCGTTACACACAATTTGCTCCAGCATTCATGCTACCCTCATAACAGGGTTATGGTTAGCAAGCTAGACTGGCAGACCATTACCAGAGCCATTTTACTGTATGGGCACATTAGGTAGTTGCCGGGGGGGGGGCAAAAAGCATAGTAACTATGATGGTAGCTAAATTTTATTCTCTAAGAACTAACAAGCAAGTAAACATTTAAAAAGAATAATAACCCATGTATGTACACTGAACACATACAAAGATTAAGACTCACACAACATATCTTTTGTAAACCATTACTTATTACCAAAGGAATAATGCACATAAAAAGATGACTGTTTCAACTCAACCTCCTGTTATTTGTTTTGCTTGTTCTATTCATCATTCATTTTAGCATTAACTTTTTTATCATAATATCTGGAAACCCTCTTGGTACATCATTAACCGACATTTCATAACAAACTTGTTATGCATAATTTAGTACAACATTTATGCTACCCTTTTAACAGGTTGGTTATATCAAATGTGGTTGGTTATTTTTTAATGACATATCAATCCTCTCCATTTTGTAGTGGAAAACTACATAGCCTGGGCAGGTTGTTATAGGATGAGCTGTCGCCCTAGCAGCAGATCCTCCCTCTCCACACAGCCATTGTGGTCCAAAGGAAAGGTAGGAACCAATGCGGTTTGGCAACGACGGTGCCGCAGGAGTTGCTAGGAAGTACTGAGATTCATTGGGAGTGACAGCATACCAGAAAATATCTTGAAGGCATGGAGCAGCACTGCTCCAACCACTACACTAGCAACTCTGAAGTCGCTGGGAACATGGACACATCCCTCAGGACAAGTGGGACACTACCATCATCCCCTTATACAGGAACACAGGAACAAAGGAGATCGGAGCGACTTCAGCATAGCTTCAGAAGTCTTGCACGTGTTACACTGGCGTGTCTGCAAAATTTGCATCTTGTACCTATCCAGGAACACAGTGTGGACACGATCTCACTGTAGGAGAGCGGATGCCACTCTGCACCGCATTGATGGACCTAACGAAGGCATCCAACCTGGTCACCCGAAGTGTTCGCAGTAACTGCACCAGAGATTGCCATTCAAAAATTGTGCTGTTCAACCACTCATGTGGTTGCAAATATATATATAAAAAAAAATACCAAAAAGTGGACGCCATCGTCTTTAGTAGACGGAAGGATGCCAACCATATCAACCCTAGTGAGCTATTTAATGCCAAATCTTGTTTTTTTGTATATATAATTTTTAAGTGAATATTTTGTAGGTAAATATTTTGGCTTGGTTTGGTTTTATAAGCTAGTAGAAATAATTCATTAACTTCACGTGTATTAATAAATTGGTAGAATGAAATTAGTGGCTGTCTATCTAGCAAAAAGGGAGCTAGTCGGTGAAGCATCCACCTAGGAATCACTATGTGGGGAGTTGATGGTAGATGTGGTGCTCCACACCAGATGCAAAAACAATTTCCCTGGTCTTGCACTAGTGAAAAGGGGATAGACTTGCTGTCTAGCTGATACCAACAATAGGCTACTTTGCCGACTTTACTTTTTAATAGCAAACAATCCAATTGGGTAATCCTACTATAATTCTTGATATCTATTAATAATGGAGATTCGCTTCCGGTTTTTGTCTGTAACAAAAACTACGTCACTGCTTATGTTACATTACCCAAAATAACATAGAATAGATACACTCAAAATTTGAACATGCAACATTAGACAGTCCTCATTGTTTTTTAAAACAAGTTTTAATAAATACATGACTGGTATTATATATCTATATATAGTTTGTTTTATTTTAATACATATTTAAAGTTTACATTTCAAATTGTTTTATTTTTTAATCCTTTAATGAATTTGATGATTTTACTTACTTAGGGTACAAACTCACTGACATTGAATTTTTAACTCCCACCCTCAGGCAATATATTTCAAAAATCTATTTTTACATCGCCCGGAGTGTGTTTTTTATTTTACTAGTATAGTTAATAGACTTAATTTTTAATCTGCCTTGATAGTAAGTTTCCAGTTTGAGAGGAAATATTAAAAAAGTGTCTACCATAATTAGTAATTCCCTTCATATGGGAATTTGTTAAGGTGTTCTACTCATTGTACTGCTTTATTTTGACTGATATTGATATCTTTTGTTCTTATGGTTTTTTTTTAAATTTTCTATCACAATATTTCAATAGGTGTATAGTGGATGAGAGGCAGTTATTAATAAGTATTTCGGCAAAGTACTCATAACACTATAATAATATATTAGTAAATAGCAGAAAAGACAAATAACTCATATGTTTAACAAAACAAAATATGTATTGACACCAAAATTACAATGATAGTAGAGAATACTGGGTAAAGTCCTGTAAAGGTCCTTTTTTGAATGTTCATGTAATATAAGTGTAGAAATTTTGTAAGTCTCAAAGTGAGAAAGAAAGAGTATAATGTTTCAAAGTTGAAGCAGCAGTCAGGGAATAAAGTGAGGGGGAGAAAGAGATTATTATACCTTATGCATTAAAGGGCTAAATTTCATCAGCGTGAAATGCGTGGTATATTCAGGCAAATTGGTTTGTCTTTACTGATTCTGAAAACTTCTCATTTATAAGAAATTGGTCGGCTCCAGAAAGGAGTTTATTTGATAACTTATTTTAGGTCAAATTGATTTTAATATTCAATTTTTCTTTTCACATGCTGTGCAATCCACCTGCGCAGAATGTTATTTTTCGTCATTTTACTTTTATCCTTCGGAGTGATAACTTCCGGTCCACCACAGGTGTATACTCCAGCCTTTAGGTGTCTATTTTGAACTTCATTCTGATTATGTAAGCACTTTCCTTTTGATACACATACACATCCGTGTCTCTTTGCCAATGAAACATCTTTAATTATCCTATACAGTAAACATGAAACAATTACAGAAAACCTCAAACAAAATATCAAATTTTATTCTTTAATCCTGCTCTTATATCCACCATTATCCCCTATTTTTCTTAATAGTTACTAAATAAATATTAATATTAAAATTCTGGACCATATGACCTTAAGGCACCCCTTTTGCGATTTCGAGTGGGGATTTTTTCCATTTACACCGTCAAAATCCGTTTAATTGTTTACAGACAATTTTTAGAGTTTTTTTTTTAAATTATAAAACTAACCCCTAACCTTAACCCCTAACCCTAACAAACAACCGGATTTTTACAGTGTAAATGAGAAAAGTGTCCCCACAAGTTGAGTTCGTGGAAGAGGTGCCTTAAAGTCATATGGTCCAAAATTCTTAATAAATAAATACTAATGTATACTAAATAAATGCTTAATCTATATATTAATACTTGTGTTCCTTAAAAGTATAATCATTATCATTTTGCAACATCCTATGGTTAAAAGTAAGACTGTTCAAATCCTCCAAGATGAAATGCAAAAATGTAAATCTTGATTATCTAGTGTTGCTTATCTGCTGAATTCTTATTCTCATCATCTCAGTTAAATAATGGACCATTCCATTTTATCATAAAGAAAGAAAGGGTAGAAAAAGGAAGAAATATATAAGAAAGAAATGAAGAAAGAGAGTAGGAGAAAGAGAGACGAGGTGAGTGTGAGGAAGCGATAACACTAATCTGTTTCAATCAAACATAATGAAAAGATGCAAAGAAGGAAAGAAAGAAAATAAAGAGGATAGAGAATCAAAACAAGATTATTATACTTTTAACATATTGAACTATTTTACAATAGCTCTTAAGTAAACGTATCAAACGTTGTAATAATTAAATTATCATACTGTGGTATATCCACAGGTCCTGCTAGTAAATACTAATGTATACTAAATAAAGGCTCAAATTAATGAATACTAAAATGCTTAATAATTAATATTTTTTTCAAAATGTTTATACTGAAGCAGATAAGTCAATGATAGAAGAGAAAGTAGAACAATAAAGCAAAGATCTTAAATTGAAGGATACAAAATGGCCATTATGTCCTTTTCAAAAAATCAAAATGTAGAGGTGCAGGGTGTAATGGTTAGAGTCATAGAAAATAATCTTGTTGACCCATATTCAGATCCTGGACAATGCTGTTTGCATTTCACGTAGCGCTATTACCCTTGGGAAATGTATGTATCCAACTACTCTCCATCCAGCTATGGGTAAATAGTAAGTCAGGCTGGGCTCTTTAACCATGGCTAGATAACCAGTCTAGGAAAAGGAAAACTCTGAATTTAAACATGTTAAACTCTGCATAAGTAATTAACCTTGTGTCATATACTGCTTGTGTGGAGGGGTTGGTAAATATATATATATAACTGTGAGCAAACAAATGACTATCATTAAATAAAAAGGATTACTTTAAACTATATAAATGTATGCAAATCCTGGATGAGGCCGTTTGCATTTCACATAGCACTAATACTCTTGGGAAAGGTATGCATCCAACTACTCTTCCTCCTGCAATGGGTAAATAGTTGGGCAGACTGGGATATTTAATTGGTTAGATAACCAGTCTAGGAGAAGGAAAACTCTGAAGTTAAACCTTTTAAACTCCGCTTAAGAAACTGACTTTGTGTCACATCCTGGTCGTGTGGAGTGGTTGGTATATATATATATATATATATATTCAAGAAATGAAATCACTGTAAAAAGTTATGTATGTACACATAAATGTTTTTTTTTACTTACCATTTCATGCAGCTCATCTTCATTTTCAATTTCATCGTAGGAAGTCATCGTTGCGGTTGTCGTTTGTAAGAAATCACCTCGGGTTGTTAAGATTTGTCTTGTAGCAAAAGCAGTTGTAGAAATTCTGCTTTGATTCACTTGAATTGGATTTATGGATATTAATGAACTGGAACTTTTTTGTACAGGACTTGATTTGACAATAGAGACCAATTTCTGAAAAAAACAAAATATTAATTAGAAAAGTTTCATCTCATTGTTTATATCAGAATTGTATATACCAGTTAGACTTTACTGACTGGTGATAGAAAAAATATTTATTAATTTCTTACTCACCAAGTTCCAATATTAGTATTAATGTGTCTATTGATACAAAACTGAATAAATGAACAGTAAAAAATAGACAAACTCATACGAACAATATATATGTATTTACCAAATCCCTCATTTCCAATATCAGAAAATAATATAGATATAAATAATATTAGAGAAATACGTAGTAAAGGTGAAATAATGTACCTCACCTTGTCAAATTGAAGACAAAGGTCTCTTATTCTATTGAAAGAAAAGAGGTTAGAAAAAATCACTTCTTTTCACAAAAGGAGGAATTTTAAAGGGTCTGAATAACATAACGTGAGAAGACATGCCTACAATTCAAGAGAAGACAATTAATTTTGTCTCTAAAATATATGAATATAAGAAATTAAAGAATAACCTGTTTTTATTTTATACATTTTTGGGGAAAGAATTTGGTTTTATTTTTGGTTTTAGCATTCAATATTTTCTTGAGATTCTAATGTTCATGTCTTTTTTCACTCTAGATAAGTGGCATAAAGTACTTTGCTTTTGTACTGGACATTCATCTGTAGGTTTGGTTTGTTTGTTTTGTTTTACGGCATATCAACCTCAGTGGGTCATTTAATGCTGATAAAGTTTTGAAATAAATCAATTCTTAATGGATAATACAATTTTTTATAAATACATTTTTCTATTTAACCCATAGATGGGACCCTAACAGGTACTACCACTCCGGGTCAGAGTGGACCAGGGAGCAATGGGATGAAGGGGTACTCCACATTCCCCAAACCTCCAGAACTGGAACCTCACCATCAGATAGAGTTTAACGTCATTCCCAGGACATGTAGACCCGCAGCCACCGCCTTCTAGCACCCATATGATAAAAAGGGGTTGGGTCTTGCCATAAAGGCAATAGGGTTGGGGAAATCATATAGGTGCTAGGGCTTGACGTGACCAACCGATTGATCGGAGGGGGTCTCTCCGACCGCACGTCTAGCCCAAGATAGGGCCAAAGTGGAGTATTGCATGTCATGAACTGCTCATCCACCTGGGCTCTATCCTTAAGCATCACGGGTCGCCACCCACGGCCAACAGGTGGCCCCATTGGGGGAGTCTTACCCCTCTGCAGAGGTGCTGTCGGTGCATTCTAACGCCCCAGCCGACAGGGCGGCTGTAGGTTTTTACCTCACCATTGTTGGGTGGGGAAGGTCCCCATGGCACAGTGGCTAATGTATTGGACTGTGACATTGTAGGAAGCAAGTTCAAATTCCAGTAGTATTATTATGCTCATTCAGACAATACCCTTGGAAAAGATATGAAACCCTTCATCACCCCAACTTAAATAGTACCACTACTGTTCTTCTATGAGAATGGTTTTGGCATTAAATAACTCACAAAGATTAATCAGAGGTTGTGTTGATCTCTGTTCTGCAGATCAAAGGAAGACAACATGGGCACAGAAAGCATTGCCAAAGCAACTAGTCAGAGACACACGTAGAACTAAGTCATCTCATCAAGTACCTTGACTAGAATCTGGACCCCAATTGCTCATGCAAAAAATGTGAGTAGATTCCCTGATTTTTAAAGTTGGCAAAGACATTCTAAAATCATAATAGGATGAAATAATGTATGATGCATCCTTGTGTTAAGGTTAAAGAATTGTGTTCATTGTATGTTCATTTGTACATTTTTTGTAAAGTTGTTACTTAAGAGGGTTTTTTTTGCACATTATCCTATCAAATATAAATAATTTTTAAACAGATCTATTTGACCCATAGGTAGGATCCTAACAGCTAATAGGAGGGACATGGAAAATGAAACTGGCAAACCAAGTTCAAATTCAAGCAGAGACCATTTATGTTCACTTAACACCAATCTATCTAGTGTAAGGTATGAAGCTATCTGTTCTCTACAAGAAGGATAATTTTGAATTCAAACTTCATCTCATGATTAGAGAAATATACAAATCTTAATTTAGACAGTTTTACTACCTACCTCGGCTTGAATTGGCTTAATCATGTAATATACCCGCCACAAATTACAAGCACATATACAATTATTGCGGTGTTATGTCTTGTAAGGCATTACATTACACATTCATCTGTGCGGCTTTCAAATCACACAGGAAGGAAAACTATGCACAAAGTGTCAGCACACCAACTATTATATACCCTTCTAACATCTCTTGAGTATATAATGAGAGAGAGAGAGACAGACAGACAGAGAATGAGAGATGTTGTTACTTATTAATTCGTCCACCATTTTCTTCTGGGCTTATTTCTCGGACTGATCCTGTGGGTTGCTTCTCCGTATTGATTTCTTCGTGCTGTTCATTTCTTGTTTAAATGAATCAACAAGATTTGTTGTTTTTCTTCTAAGTCTTTATTAAACAACCCAGCCCACAAGGATTCAACTGCGCAGTGGAGAAACGACTCTCAGAGTGAGCGGACCTATGCATCCTCTCACTCTGAATTTCTCGTCGCATCTGAACTAAACTTATTCTCATGCCTCCATCATTAATCAATCGTTTTTTTTTAAGTGTGCATTCTCTTTGACAGATTTAATCTGCTTCCTGAACACAATCATGAAAGAATTGTAGAAATTTGGTCTGCTCACAGCATGATATGTATCACAATATACATCATTTCTTAAAAAAAAAATTTTTTAAATGTCTTTCTTTCTCACAAATCCTTTTTTTTTCTTTTTTTTTTTTGTTGGAAAGATGAAGTGGAGCCCTCAAAGTAGTTTTGACTAACTAGAAGAGAGCCCCTTTGATTTGGATTCAGTTTTCCTTTTCCTAAACCAGCTGCCATAGTGAGGTTAAAGTGAAACTTACTCTTCCATCACTCCCGTCTTTCATTGCTAAATTTTCCTAATTTAACTATTTAGTAAAATTAGGAAGTAAGGAATAAAATGACTTATTTCTTCTTGTTAATGGATTTCTTTTAAGATTTATTGAAGAGCACATATTTATTAAAATCTGCCCTATTATTCACCCATAGCTGGTGGGAGAATAGTAAGATGCATATCTTTACCAAGGGTATTAGCTCTATGTGAAATGCAAACAGCCACATCCATTTTAACTCATCTCGCCAGGTCAAACTTTATTTCTTTCTTACAATTATTTCCTTTCTTTCTTTCTTTAATTGTATTGCACATAATAGATAAAACACCAACTGATTCTGTTAATACTATATCTTTACAAAACAACCATCATTTGAATGAGAGCAGCAGAAATCTTGCTATAAACATTTGCATGTCAAGGGAAATATGTTTAAGACTTTTCCCCGAGTACAATTCACCTGACGAAGGTTAGAAAATGGACCAGTCAAAATGTTTTTGTTTATTAAGATAAAGACAAGATAAATAGAACAACAAAAATAGCCAAGATGAATATAACAGAACAAAAAAAGAAAAAATATTTAGATAAAATAGATTTACTCTTGCAGAAGAAACAGTCCATGTATCACATTTAAACTGGAACAAGACATATTTATTTCCTTGTTGCCAAAGGAAATACAAAAGAAAAAGAAACAAGATGAGAAATTGAATTAAAGATAACTTTTTGTTTCTGTCCGCCTCTCCGTTAAGCACTCAGTAAGATTTACGAGAGGAATTCTTACACCCAGTGGCATAGTATGGGTGGGACCAGAGGGGTAATTGCCACAGGCACAAAATTCTGAGGGGTACCACAATGATTAGATGAAAAAAATATCATATGACAAAAAAACATGTAAAGTAATATAAAACTACGCCTCAGAGGTTTTTTTTGGGTTTTATTATAATAACTAGCAAATATATGCACCTTCCGGATGCAAGCATTTAAATGTTAATGTAATAAGATATATTAAATTAGAAAGGCTAATGAAACTAAATAAGAATGCAAAAAAAAGATTTGAAACAGAACCCCTCTGTTTCAACTGAAAATTACTCTTCCATCACTCCTGTCTTTCCTTGCAAATTTTCGTAATTTAACCATTTAGCTAAATTAGGAAGTAAGAATAAAATGAAAGTTATATCTTCTTGTTAATGGATTTCTTTTAAGATTTATTGAAGAGAGTTTTGCTCATATTCCTTAAAATAAAACCAAACAATTAGAAATCAATAATGCTAAGCAAATATTTATTAAAATCAAATTTTAATATCAATATGCAAATTAGCCTTCCTGTTCACACTGTAAACCGCTATTTTATTGTATATATAAATACAATTGCATATTATCAGAATGTAGATAAGATCAACAGTATTAATAATGTAAAACAATTTTATTAATCAGAGGTTTAAATAAAAAATAAAATCATGGAAAATGGGATGTAAATAACAAAAGGCAATTGTGACTTGAGTAGTGATATAGTTTCAGTTATAGACAGACAAACACACAATCTCTATTATAATAAGATAAAGGGGCAGGCTTCTCAAAAGATGTAGGATAACTAAAAAGATGAAGCTAATTCTTTTTTTTCTGGTAATTTCGCTTTACATGATTTTTCTCAATAAATCCTTAACAACATATGCTTTTAAATCTTTATCTAATGAGATTATATTGCACCTTTGTCCATGAATGTTACCACAATATTCTATATATAAGTAAAGTCGATGAGGTGGCCTAAAGTCGGTATCAGCCAGTCAGAGAGGGAGTCTATCCCCTTTTCAATAGCGCTAGACCAAGGAGATTGTATTTAGCATCTGAGGTGGAGTGCCACACCTACCATCAACTCCTTACTTTACCACACAGATCCCTGTACTACTCATTCGCTTAGTTGGCGAGGACCAGTATTGAACTAGGAACCTTGTGGTATCTAGCCGAATGCTCTACCGACTGAGCTAACCCGGCCCATATATATATAACTAGATCAAATTCTATCATAATTTCAATATGATTTTAATGACTACAAAGAGACAATTTTATTTCATAAATAATAAATAGGTAGATAAATGAATTTAATGGTTGAAAAAATACAAAACTTTTGGAAATTACAATTCATAAGAGCTTATGGTTTAAGAAGAGCACCTCTTCCTAAAATAGTCTAAATTGCCCTAGGTGCTCAAAACCCATGTTACACTACTGCTGTTACATAATAAATAGGCATAGCTTATCATTTTTGTAATGAAGTGTAATTAAGATTTAAATTTAACCATAAACTCAAGGAAAATCCCCAAGAACTTGACAGACAAGTTATAATCCCAAGTTGACCTAAATTGAGGCTCTGATTGGTTTATGGAGTCCCGTTACTAGGCGATTCCAGAAGAAAGAGTTAACTCAGTCAACCAAGAGAGTCCTATTGGGTGGATATATTCTGCATCTCTGTGCTGGTGATTCTCCTGCTAACATGAGGTTAAGTTGGTATGGGGAAATGATTATGATTATGTGTTCACAGAATGTGTCTCCATATTCATAATCAATAAGAATGGAAGATGGAACCAAAAATGCTGAGACAGACAGCTCTGAAGAAGAAAAAACCCTGGACAATTTGATATGAACCATGATGAAGAGCAAACATTAGAATATAGAAGACCCAAAGAAAATATATATATATATATATATATATATATATCTGTACGATATTCTACACAACGAGCGATCCTTTGCCGGGATTACACTTGTCAAGTTCATTTTCTATTAGAAAAAGTATCGAATTTTATGCGATACATGCATTGTAAGTGCCTTCAAGTAAAAATTTAATATATACTTTATTCAGCAATGCTTCTAAAATAAACAAACATCTAAAAATCTTATTCCCTTCGCTGAAGGGCATGCGGTCTGTTTGTTGTTATTATTCTCTCAAAAACGCCCCCTTACCTATTATGGTAGAGGCGTGTAGTATCATTTGACAAGGTTAATTTCGCTGGGATTGTTAGCTGTGTACTGTGGCCAAGGCGATATAGTGTTTCACTATGCCTGCTGAGGTCCCGGTTTCGATTTCTGTTGGAGGGAAGTCGTTAGTATATATCGCTGATGAGACTTAATAAAGTCGAAACAGTCTGTACGATATTCTACACACCGAGCGATCTTTTGCCGGGATTACACTTGTCAAGTTCATTTTCTATTAGAAAAAGTATCGAATTTTATGCGATACATGCATTGTAAGTGCCTTCAAGTAAAAATTTAATATATATATATATATATATGAAGAAGAAGCGCGTGATATAATGGTTAAAGTCATGAGAAATGGACTTGTCACCCCGAGTTCAAATCCTGGACGTGGTAATTGCATTTCATTTAGCGCTAATATCCTTGGGAAAGGTATGAATCCTACTCTCCCTCCAGCTATGGGAAAAGAATAGGGCAGACTGGGCTCTTTAACCTTTGTGAGGCAACCAGCCTAGGAGAAGGAAAACTCTGAATTCAAACCTTCTGAACCCCGCTTAAGAAATTGACCTTGTGTCGCATCCTGCTCATGCGGAGGGGTTGGTGTGTGTATGTATGTGTGTGTGTATATATATATATATATATGAAGAAGATGTTTTCAAAAATATAACAGACACAGGACGTTACGATCAAAGGACAAATTTTTATATGTCTATACTTAAGTATTTCGGTTTATGATAAACCATCATCAGGACAATGCAAAAGAAATTTTGTAAGGGAGAAAAATGAAATATATATATATTATATATATATATATATATATATATATATATCCAGTCACCTGAACTCTAGGAATGAAATAACCAAAGATGAGTTGACATGCTGTTAAAATCAATCAATCAGACTAAACTAAAAATGTAGACAAAAGTTCTTGTCTCGTGTGTCATGTAACATGAGAAGTGAATTTGTTTTGGTAATCGCATCCTTATTGATACTTCCTCTGTATATTTCCTTTGATTTATAGAACTGAAGTCTTCCACTGCTTTTGGGTTGTATCATATACTTTTCTTTATATATATTGGTTAACTCACTACAGAACCGGAAGTGGTAATCATTTTCTTCCTTTACTTTGAAACTGATATCTATTAAGATTTGAAAACATCTTCTTTAATATAATCTCATATGATCTTCTTCCTTGTAGGTATGCACCATTTACACACATACATATTCACCCAGAAATCTATCTATCTATTATCTATTATAGTTCATATCTATCTATCTATCAGTCTGCTATCTATCTATCTATCTATCAGAGTCTGTTCTATCTATATCTATCAGAGTCTGTTCATATCTATCTATCTATCAGAGTCTGTTATATCTATCTATCTATCAGAGTCTGTTTATATCTATCTATCTATCTATCAGAGTCTGTTCATATCTATCTATCAGAGTCTGTTCATATCTATCTATATCAGAGTCTGTCTCTATCTATCTATCTATCAGAGTCTGTTCTATCTATCTATCAGAGTCTGTTCATATCTATCTATCAGAGTCTGTTCATATCTATCTATCAGAGTCTGTTCATATCAATCTATCTATTTACCTATCTATCCCAGTCTGTTTATATCTATCTGTGATGTCTGTTCATATCTATCTATCTATCTATCTATCCCAGTCTGTTCATTTCTACCTATCAACATATCCCAGCCTTTTCATATCTGTCTATCTATCAAATCCAAAAAATGTGTCGTGTTCACTGAAATTAGTAGAAAATAAAACAAAATTCAAACCACTTTGCAGACCTTTTTATAATATTTAATCTAGATGATTAATATTCATTAGTAAATGCACAGAAGGAGAAAATATAGGCATGAAAACAAATCCCTACTAAGCCACCAGAAAACTAACTCCCAAGACTAAAAAAATAAATGAATAGACAGATAGTATAAAATAAAAAAATAAATAGAATGTAAATAAACTAATATATTGAAATAAGAATAAGATAAAATAATAAGTGATAAATGAATAAAATAAATGAATAAATAAAAACAATAAATAAATAAACAAAAATGTATTGATAAAATTAAACAATTAATCACATAAGTGAATTCAGAAAACTAGCACAAAAAGAATACAAGAACAGGTACAACTGGATAGGGAAGGATGATCAACTGGAATTGTGCAAAAAACTGAAATTTCACTATACTAACAAATATGCACAAACAATAATCTGACCTTCAAATGAAATGCATAAAATTCCCTGGGATGTCAAGATACAAATAGATCACTGAATCCAGACCAGAAGACTAAATTAACAAGAGTTTGAGTTTTGTTTAATGGCATATCAACCTCTGTGGGTCATTTAATGCCAGAAAAGGTTATTATGGACTTCAGTTTTTAAAGTAGTGGTTTTATGTAGGTATTCAGTTATGTTTTGTTAGATCTTGTTGAAAAGGTTGCTTTTATTTTTAGAAAATTTAAAATATCTTCTGGGTTTGTATTTCTAAAGAGGTCTTTTAGGTTTTTTGTTTGATGATATTTGGTGTGAGTATGTAAACAAGATAAAAAGAACTTGCTATTTAGTGGATTTTGCTGTATCAGCTGATTACAGAGTGAAAGTGAAAGAAAGTGAAAAGCTGGATAAATACTTGGACCTTGCCAGAGAGCTGAAAAAATTGTGTAATATGAAAGTGACAGTGATACCAATCATAATCAGGGTCCTTGGAATGGTCCCCAAGAATTTTGGAAAGAGACTAGAAGAATTAGAGATTAGCAGAAGAATTGAAACCATCCAAACTGCAGCACTGCTAAAATTGTCTAGGATAATTAGAAGAATCCTGGAAACCCAAGGAGACTTGCTGTCACTCAGACTCCAGTGAAGAGCTGATGTGAAAAACTCCCACGGAGTATAATAATAATAATAATAATAATAATAATAATAAGTAAAGCAAGTAAATTTATCGGGGAGGCCTGAAGTTGGTATCAGCCAGACAGGGGAAGATTTATTTTTAATGAGATATTCAAAGTAAGTAAAAATTAAAGTCGTTGGGGTGGCCTAATGTAGGTATCAGCCAGACAGCATGGGAGTCTATCCCCTTTTCACAAGCACTAGACCAAGGAGATTGTTTTCTTTTTGCATCTGAGCTGATGGTAGGTGTGGTAGGTTTCTTTTTGCATTAAGGAGCTGATGGTAGGTGTGGCGCTCCACCTCAGACGCTAAAAAAACAATCTCCTGGGTCTAGCACTAGTGAAAAGGGGATAGACTCCCTCGCTGCATGGTCGATACCGACATTACGCCGTCCCGACGACTTTACTTTACTTACTTATATGATATACGCATTGTAATTGCCTTCAAGCAAAAAAAATATAAATAATAATATATATATATATATATATATATATATATATAGATAGATAGATAGATAGATAGATTAGTTTCATGACTAAAAGCTTCATGTATTAAAGATACAATCATCAGATGAAATAATACATCTCCACATTATAAACATATGTACGTACACACATATTGGCACAAATTCATATATAAACATAGACACATACAAGGTTCTACTTTGTATTTGTAATAATGTTAAAATTAGCAACATTTTCAATCATCTTCAGGTGACAGCAGAGAAATCAAAATAATAAATTAAAAACAAATACTAACAAGGAATAATAGTATCTTTTTTTTGTATTGTAAGTTGATTTTTTTAAGCAACTGATAATGAAAATCAACTATCAAAATCAATAATGTCAATGATTTGAAAATGCTTCATCTCAAAAATCAAAAGAAAATAATATATATATATATAATATATATATATATATATATATATATATATAATCCAAAAGTCCAGAGAAGAAATCTTCCTTACGACACAAGAGGTTTATTTAAAAACCTGTCGCAGTTTGAGAGCTCAATGTGTGCTCTTAATGTTAGAGTCACAGAGCAAATATATAAGTAAACAAATAACAAAAGACTTAACAAAATGCTATAATGCTAAACCTCTAAGTCTTTGTTATTTCTTATAATATAATATATATATATATATATACTATAGTGTGAGATTGTCACTGTTTCAGCTTTTACTGGAACAGTGTGCCAAACACAGTATTATTGGGAGAGTGCTCGATATAAAATAGAGCTGTTATATAATATAATAAAATAAATATATAAAGGTTTTTACATATCTATTTATTTGGTGACAATTTGTCACCAAATAAATAGATATGTAAAAACCTTATATATTATTTTATATTATATTATATATAATTATATATATATATATATATATATATATATTGTGTGTGTGTGTGTGTGTGTGTGGTGTGTGTGAAGATGGTTATCACTCAACAAATGGATATGCACTTCACCAATACATTTTCCCTCCCTTCTTTTGTGGCATATCAAAAACTTTGAAAACTTTTTAAAAACATTTTTCACAAAATCTTTTTCTCTTGATGATGACCTAAGGTCAAAACTAGTTGAGAATAATTAAAAAATAAATAACATAAAAGTAATATTCCTGTTAGTCGTATCAGTTTCATTCATATATATATATATATATATATATATATATATATATATATATGGTATTTGTGGAAAAGGTGACTTACCAGTGAAAATGGTTACAATGGTTAGTTGATGCAAGTTTCACAATGATAAGACAGCGATATAACAAATATAAAGTGCACAATACGTGAGTAGAGCAAATTTATTATAATAATGGTACACAGTAATACTGTGTAACATTATTATAATATAATATATACAATCATGACGTTGGTGGATGTGCAGGGGACGAAGCAATCGCATGGCTTACATGCTTTTTGGAACAACAATGCTTCCGTTTTGAATTTAAATTATTTTCTGCTTCTCTCTCGATGAGTCCGGATTAAAAACAAGCTCTGATGATGATTTTTATAAATCGAAATATTGTTCAATATTAGCTATGAAAATAATATAAAATATTTTCTTTTTAACAGCATTGTGTGTTTTCATACCCTTTTATCTATCTATCTCTCTCTCTCTATATATATATATATATATATAATATATATATATATATATATAATTACATCATGTGTGAATGCAGCAAACTAGCACAAAAAGAATACAAGAACAGGTGCAACTGGATAGGGAAGGTGATTCACAGGGAATTGTGCAAGAAACTGCAAGGGATGCATTCGGGAGATTCTAAGTCTGCTGACAGGTTATAAATAGATAGGTATACACACGTGTATGTAATGTGAATTGTAAATATATCACACTAGGTTGATACAAAAAATTAGACAGAAAAATAAACATTAAAACATTTAAAGTTTTGTTACTGGGGAAGATTTAATTTTAATGAGTTCCGTTGAAGATATTCAAAGTAAGTAAAATGAAAGTCGTTGGGGTGGCCTAAGGTAGGTATCAGCCAGACAGCATGGGAGTCTATCCCCTTTTCACTAGTACTAGACCAAGGAGATTGTTTTTTAATGTCTGAGGCGGACCTGCCATCAGCTCCTCACTTTACTGCACAGACATCTGTGCTGCTCATACGCTGAGTTGGCGAGGGCCGGAATCGAACAAAGAACCTTGAGGTTTTGAGCTGGACACTCTACCGACTGAGCTAAGCCAGCCCTCAATTCTTTTTTTTTTTTTTTTTTTTTTTAACTTTTTCCCTGAATAAATTGAAAACAGAAATCATCAAAAAAAAAAAAAAAAAGAAGAAAAGTTATTTGGTAAATTAAAAGTTGTAATTCTTATTTTAAATTTATATCTACCTCTTTATGTGTAGTCTGCCATGAAGACACCCTCTTGCTGTTATGTGAGTATCAATAATAATTATAATAGTAATGTTAGTGATGAATAAGTAAGAATTGTTTTGTTAGTATTTCCTTGTGGACTATGTAAAGTTGATTGGCCAAGTGAAAGTAGGGATCAGGTGTTTAGGATTTGGTAAATACAAGTTGCAGTTGTAGTATCAATAGTGGCAGGGCTATTGGTTGGTTGGGGTGGTGATTGGAGGCTGGTCAGGCCGCAATGGCAACACTGGTACATAGGAACCAATACATATACACGTATACATGCATAGTAAGTAACTACGTATTTGGAATGGCAGGGAAAGGAAGTATGAAGAAAAGAACCTTTTTTTTCTTCTTTTTTTACTGAAGATACTTTACTATTTGGTTGTGTGGGTTGTAAGGGAGACAGAGCAAATAAAAAAAGAAAGTAGCAACAAGAGAAAAAAAAGGAGAGAAAGTGAAAGAGAAATTGAGAGAGTGAGAGAATGAGTGTGTGTGTGTGTGTGTGTGTGTGTTAGAGATAAAAAGATGTATGCAATATGTCTATATAATTGTAGATGTGAAAACATTTTATTTAAAAAACTTCAGTACATGTGAAAGAGAAACAATTATTCTTATATAAAACAATTTAAAGTGTGTGTTTGGAAAGATAAATATAGTTTGCAAATATATTGCAAGTGAGTTTATATATATATATATATATATATATATAGTGATGCCACTCCTTGCAGAAGAAAGTCATCTCCTTGATTCACTAAAGAGTAACCTGTGGGAGTGTGTGACTACTCAGGCCAAATATATCTTTGCAATGTATATATATATATATATATATATATTGAAGATCTAGTGAGAGATAACTGAATATTTTATAATAAAAAAAGGGCCGCAAAGTGGTTTGAATTTTATTTTTTTCTATTTATTTCAATAGGCCTAACATGTTTCAGATTCTTAAAAATCCTCTTCAAATTGTATTAAGTTGGAGAGGATTTTTTAAAAAAAATCTGAAACACGTGTTGTGCCTACTGAAATAAACAGAAGAAAAAAATTAAAAACACTTTGTGGAACTTTTCTATAATAACACACACACACACACACACATTATATGAGTAAGAAAAGGTGGAATGAAAACATCACACAATGCTGTTAAAGAAGAAAACGATTTATAATATAATCATAGCTGATACTGATCAATATTTCGATTTTACAAAAATCATTATCGGAGCTCATTCACCCCCGTAGTTGTTTGGGTCGGAGAGGAAAGTCAAATGAGTTTACAAAACAAAAAACCTTAATACTGCAAAAAAGAATGAAAGACGTTACAATATTCACCAACGTGGGCATTCGCGCCATATATATGTCGGTCATGTCTCATATGTATACCTTTTGTCATCCAAATGTAGCGGATTTTTGAGATGTTGGCAACAAGACGAAACAATTTAAATGGAAGGGGATGGGTATTAAGAAATGTGACGGTTGGAATTCAATATATATATATCTATATCTATATCTATATATATATATATATATATATATATAGATAGATAGATAGATAGATAGATAGATAGATAATGCCTATGAAATTTCCAAACTACATATATATATATGTGGTGGGTATAAATTCTATACTCAGGTCAACTTACAGGTATGCATGTAAATATACACCGTTCATATAGACAATTATACATACAAATATTTATTCAAAATAAACACATATTCAATTTTATATCATATATATATATATGAATACAAATACACAATACACACACACACACATATATATATATATATATATACACACACACACACACACATGTATATATATAAACATACATTCACACACCATTATACATATCAATATCAACAGCCTACAGTTCATACAAATGGATACAGGTCTAACTTTCATCCTGCAAGGGATTATTTTACCATCTGGGACTATGCCATATTCTGACATGGGTATCTTCCAGGAGAGAGAGAGAGAGAGAGAGAGATCACTCCCATCCCTCCACCAACATCTCCTTCCCCCATCTTTTCTCCACACAACCCCTACCTACCCGCTTTGTACCCAACTCAAGTCTCTTTCTCTCTCACCACTCCACCCCCTCCCATTTCCCTAGACATTCAGATCTACTTGTAAAGGGCCTCACCTATCTAATCTTGATCACCTCATCCCAGTTAGAATTCTTCTTCTCTTCATCCCACTTTCAGTTCCCTATTTTATTTGAATGCAATGTCCAGGTGTGGAATTGAGAGAGGCGAGGCAAGGCAGTAGCCACACCTGACCAAGAAGTGTTTCTTCTCCTGAAAATGACCAATCAGCTATCAAGTTCTGACTTTGCATTCTATTAATAATAGAGATTCGGTCTCTATTTGTCTGTAACCAAAACTACATCACTGTTTACATCACAATTACCAAAATCGTCAATACATAGAATAAAGAATAATTAATATTAATAAAATATTATTTTATAATATTTATTATAAGCTTTTCTTTGTTATTCAATGTTTGATCCTTTCCATTGTAATAAATATACTATATATTATTTAAATAAATAAACTATATAAACTATGAAATTAAAAATTAAATAAATTCATAAAAAATTGTATTCCTTTAAATGGAAAAAAAATACTTGTGAAATTGATAAACAATTTTAAAATTTACATTTTACTCTTGCCCTTTTTTTTAGTAACAAGAAGTTAAGTAAAACGTTTACAAATAAATAAATACCAGCGATTTTGTGTAAAATTAAAGTGTAAAATATTCAAAATAATAATCCTATTATAATGGAGATTGTGTGTTTTACTGTCTGTAACCGAAACTAAATCATTACTCAAGTCACAATTCCCTTAATTATTGACGTCACATTCACCATGAATTTATTTTAATCTTAACCTCAATTATCAATAAAATTGTTTTACATTATCAATACTGTTTACCAAATCTACATATTAATAACATACTATTATATTTATATATACAACAAAATAGCGGTTTACAGTGTGAACGGGAAGGCTAATTTGCATATTGATATTAAAAATGTGATTTTAATAAATATGTGCTTAGTATTATTGATTTCTAACTGTTTGGTTTTATTTTAATGAATATAAACAAAAATCTCTTCAATGAATCTTAAATGAAATCCATTAACAAGAAAAGATAACTGTCATTTTATTCTTTACTTCCTCTTATAACTAAATACTTAAATTAGAAAAAATAACAATGAAAGACGAGAGTGATGGAAGAGTAAGTTTCAGTTGTTCCATTTTTTATTATACTCCTTCTGTTTAAAATCTTTTATTATACTCCCTCTGTTTAAAATCTTTTTATCTGTATTCTTATTTAGTTTCATTAGCCTTTCTAATTTAATACAATATTTTATTACATTAAAAGTTAAATACTTGCACCCGGAGGGTGCATATATTTGCTAGTTCAATTAATAATTAATAGATGCATGCAACATTTTATTTTGATGGAGACAGAACTAAGTTTACATTTCAAATTGTATTTTTTTTTTACCCCTTTAATAAATTTAATGATTTTTCTTACTTATGATACAAACCCGCTGACACTGGATTTTTAACTCAACACCACTATCTTACAATTTTAACTCAACACCAATATCTTACAAAAGTAAATTTTTACACTGCCCGAAGTGCGTTTTTTTATTTTTTTAAATTTTTTGGCAGTCTTTATAATAAATACTAGTATTATAAAATAACTATTTTGTTCATTCAAACTCTTGGACCCTCAAAAGGAATAAATACTTTAAATTCATTCAGGATGTTTTTCCTTTACAGATTTTAAAGAAAATATATCTTTTGTTACCTACATATCACTTTTATTGTTTTTTGTTTGCTAAATGCTAATGGAAAGAATTTTTTCACATTTTCATCATTAATGGAGTGTCCATTCTGAAAAGTCTTCATTAAAATCAGAAAAATATTGTAATATTAAATTTCATTTAATATATTTCATTATTTGTTGGAGATTAGAATAACAATTTTGTTCATGATTTAACTGCAATGTACTATACATAATTTATGAAATGGAAATATCATCATCCTCATCATCATGTCCCACCAGCAGCACAGATATCCATGACAACCTCTCACCAACTGTCCCATCACTCATTGTTCCTGGTAGGTCCTTTGTACAGTATCCAGTATTTGCACAGAGCTGGTCTATGTAGGTCCTGGCTGGATGACCTGCACTAGCATGTCAACATGCTGGTTTCCACAGGAGAACGTCACTTATGAGTTCATCCTTACTTCTCCAGCAGTGTCCAGTGTGTCATGTCTTACTCGAATGGTTTGTGTGATAGGGGGCATGTGGCCATATAGCTGCTTCCTTGTGGGGTGTTGTTTCTATGATTTGTTCAAGATCAAGTATACTGAATAATGTATAAGTCTCCTGTTTTTTTATTTTCCTTTGAATAATACTTTAATTTTTATAATAATAATTTAATAATAGGAAATACTAAAATAATGTTAATTGCAGAACTGTTAATGGTAATTATAATGTTAAAATGTTACCAGAATTTAACCCTTTAGGAGGCAGAAGGACATTTTTGGCTACCAATGCTTCACAGATGAAGCTCAATGTATTGGCTGCTCATTGACCAATTCAATGTTAATATATATATGTATTTATGGAGGTGTGTCATCTAACAGTTAGAGTCGTAAGAAATGAACTTGTCAACCCAAGTACAATTCCTGGATGAATTGTTTGCATTTCACATAACACTAATACACTTCAGAAAGGTATGAATCAATTTTCCCTCCAGCTATGGGTAAATAGCAAGGCAGACTGGGCTCCTTAACCATCACTAGGTAATCAATCTAGGAGAAGGAAAAACTCTGAATTAAAAACTTGTTAAACTCCACTTAAGAAATCAACCTTGTGTCACATCCTGCTCATGTGGAGGGGTTGGTAAATGCAAACACACACAGTGATTAAATAGCCTGCTATACTTGGCAGCTGATTGTGGCCGTATGAGTAAGAAGGTTCGGCAAGCGTAAGTTCGTTCGGGTCTCAAACCCGGCCAGAGGCAGCTGCTAAAAATGGTATAACTGCACTGATGAGAGGTGATACCTCGAAACACGTGTCTGTAGTTTACTTTATATATATATATATATATATATATATATATGTGCGTGTGTGTGTATGTATTTACCAACACCTCTGCATGAGCAGGATGTTATTCATGATCTGTTTCTTAAGTGAAGTTTAACAAGTTTGAATTTAGACTTTCTCCTAGACTGGTTACCTAACCAATGTTAAAGAGCCCAGTCTGTCCTACTATTTACCATATCTGAAGGGAGAGTGCATACCTTTCCCAAGGTTAATAACGCAATGTAGAATGCAATTAGCCTTGTCCAGGATTTGAACTTGGGTCAATGAGTCTATTTCCTATGACTCTAACCATTACACTACATGACTCAATGTTAATGTATATGTATTTACCAACCCTTTGTGAGAGCAGGATATGATACATGATCAATTTCTTAAATGGAGTTTAACAGGTTTGAATTCATAGTTTTCATTCTCCTAGACTGGTTGCCTAAACAAGGGTAAAGACCTCAGGCTACCCTTCTATTTACACATAACTGAAAGGAGAATAGTTGAATACATACCTTTGAATTATGGAGAAATTCGAAAAAAAAGCTTTGACATAGAAAGTACAAGAATAAAATAGATAATTACAGAAGTTGCAGAATCAAATCCTGGATGAGGTTGTGAATTTCATATAGAGGTAGTACTCTTGGAAAAGGTGTGCATCTATTCTCTATTCAGCTATGGGTAAATAGTAGGGAAGACTGGGCTCTTTAACCTTGGTTAGGCAACCAGTCTAAGAGAAGGAAAACTCTGAATTCAAACTTGTTAAACTGCTTAAGAAATTGACCTTGTGTCACATTCTACTCATGTGGAAGGGTTGGTAAATATATATGCTGCATTAAAGATATTTTTTATACTAAAAGATGTAGAATGGTAAAAGAAATGGCTAAGGAGTCCCTGTGCATAACGGTTGTTGTACTGGACTTTGACATCTTAAGAAATGAGTTTGAACTCCAGTGGCGCTATTATGTTAATTTTAGACTAATACCCCTAGGAAAGTTATAAACCTCTTTATCCCCCCAGCTACTCGGGTTAGCTCAGTCAGTAAAGCGTTCTGCTAGGTTCCTAATTCGATATCGGCCCTTGGTGCTATTATGTTAATTTTAGACTAATACCCCTTGGAAAGATATAAACCTTTTTATCCCCCCAGCTATGAGTTAATTAGTACCACTACTTGGGTTAGCTCAGTTGGTAGAGCGTTCGGCTAGGAACCCACAAGGTTCCTAATTTAATACCAGCCCTCGCCAACTCAGCATATGAGTAGCACAGGGATATGTGCGGTAAAGTAAGGAGCTGATGGTAGGTGTGGTACTTCATCTCAGATGCAAAAACAATCTCCTTGGTCTAGCGCTAGTGAAAAAAGCATAGACTCCCTCGATGATTGGCTGATACCAACTTTAGGCTACCCCAACAACTTATATATAAGTAAAGAAATAACAAAAGACTTAGAGATTTAGCATTATAGTCAATTTCTATTAATGCTAAATCTCTAAGTCTTTTGTTATTTCTTTACTTATATATTTGCTCTGTGACTCTAACATTAAGAGCACATATTGAGCTCTCAAACTGCGACAGTTTTTTTTAAATAAAACTCTTGTGTCGTAAGGAAGATTTCTTCTCTGGACTTTTGGATTATATATATATATATATATATATATATATATTTTTGCATATAGACTCCCTTGATAATTGGCTGATACAGACTTAAGGCCACCCCAACAACTTTACTTACTGTTCTTTTACAAGGATGACTTTGGCATTAGATAACCCACAAAGGGTTGATATGCCATTAAACAACCAAACCAAACGAAACAATGGCCTCTAAAGTTACCTACATATTTAACAAACATTCATCATTAACAAACACCCCACCCATCCTTGTTTATTTTTCAGTTCATTAAATGGTGGATTTACTGTACTTGATTTGGTGTATACATTAAAGTATTCTAATAATAAACCTATCTCTGCTTCGCCCTTTTCTTTCTACTAATATTACCCATGTTTTCACCTCCATTGCTTCAGTTCTCATTTTTCAACTACCCTGCCTGTGCAGATAGACACAGGTTAGCATTATTAGTTTCTATCACTGACCTCTTGATAGTAAATTCATTTCTCTTGGGTAAGGGAAGACACATAAGATTTGATATGCCATGGCCAGTGTTGGTCAATGAGAAGGTGGGGTTGACCTTCAAGTAAATTTCCTTGTCTTTCCCTTTCTTTTACTGTTTTGCTAAAACAAAAACAAAAATGGATAAGATGGATAAGAAGTTTTTGTCTTTTAACAAGTGACCTTCATGATTGACCTTTTTGCTTTCCAAAAAACTCTTCAAGGTTATGTAGTCTTTTTAAGGGAAGAAACTGAATATGTGTTTATCTTTATCGAAGATATTTTTGAATTTTCATGTAACATTGTATAATTATATATATGTATATGCACAATTACATAAATATATATATATATATATATAAAGATAATATCAACAGTGCTTGGTAACTATCAATTTCTCACCAATGTGATCTTTGGACTAATATATATTTTATATATAATATATATATATATATATATAATATATAAATCAATCCCAACCACCCCCTAAGCCAAATGAGAAGAACTGATACCGAAACCTTTTCAGGATTTCCCAGAGAAATTATACATAAAGCACCGTGAATTTTTAGTTTACCAGTTTCAATAAAGTTAGTGGCATACACAAATACCTGTGAGTAGAAATAGATCTATAACTGCAAAATGGCCAATTTTTAAGCGTTTTTCTCTCAGTCGGTAGAGCGTTCAACTAGGAACCAGAAGGTTCCGGGTTCAATACCAGCCCTCGCCAACTCAGCGTATGAGTCACACAGGGATCTGTGCAGTAAAGTAAGGAGATGGTAGGTTTGGTGCTCCATCTTAGATGCTAAAATAATCTCCTTGGTCTAGTGATAGTGAAAAGGAGATAGACTCCCTTACTGACTGGTTGATACCAACTTTAGGCCACCCCCAACAACTATATATATATATATATATATATATATATATATATATATATATTTTACATATAGATTAAGGAATTGCATTCAGTCTACATTTATATTTACATTTTTGTGTTGCTGTTTCTTAAGAGTTTTTTGCACACAGTTGGTTGTATCCTATCAAGTATTTATATCAAATAATTTGCACACAGTTATATGGCTTCAAGTATTCCTATCTAATACTAATAATCTATACAAAATTATACAATTTCAAGTAATTATTTCTATAAAATAATAATTTGTTTGCGCACAGTTATATGGTTTAAAGTAACTAATAAAATGAATCCTTAGTAAACAATTATAGCTTCAAGTGATTATTCCTAATACAAATACTTTACAGTTATATGACATCAAGTATTCCCATCAAATACAATTAATTTTAAAACAGATCTATTTGTCCCATAGATGAAACTCTAACAGTTACTAACACTCCATGTCAGAGTGGCCATGAAGGGGTACTCCACACTTCCTAAGATCTCCAAAACTGGAGCCTAATCATCAGATGAATTTTTAATGTCATACCCTAAACACCCCTTTTGTTGGTGTTAAGTCTTTTCCCTCTGAAGGGGATAGTCAGTGCATTCTAAGCCTTGCTGACAGGGTGGTCACAGTTTTTGGACCATATTAACTTTAGGCACCCCTTTTTGATCTTGATTAATAAAGGACATGTTTTTTATTAATACCTTCAATATCCGGTTGTTTGTTAGGGGTTAGGGTTAGTTTTATAATTTTTAAAAAAATCTAAAAATCGTCTGTTAAAACAACCGGAATATTGATGGTTTAAATGAAAAACATGTCCTTTCTTAATTGAGATCAAAAAGAGGTGCCTAAAGGTCATATGGTCCCAGTTTTTTTTATAAAAATGTTAATTTTCTTCAAATTGAAGTAACCAAGATTTTATCATTTCTAGTGAAACATTATGTAATCAAAAAAGGATATTATTAGATATTATGTATTACCAAACTCTAAAGTACTGAAACTTTATAACGAAAAATAAAATTGCATACATAGGATTTAAAATCTCATTTTGTAATTGTCTTTAGTCTTAATATTTCAGAAAAAGATATATATTGGGGCAAAAATCATAGAGGTGAACCATATTTTTTGCACAAGTGCTTTCCACCACATCCAACTTCAAGGGATTACTTCTTTTAATTATTGTTCATTGTGGTGTTTTCAAATCAAATCTGGAGCTGGAATCCCTAAGGTGGTGTGAAGCTGAGACTTCAGCGCTATCCAGAAACTCCTGTGGCATTATCATTACCAAACTGCATTGTTTTGGGTTTCGTTTTTTTTTGCATTTCCTTTGGACCATAACAGCAGTGTGAAAAGAGGGGAGCTACTGCTTGGGCAACAGCTCATCCTCCATATCAACCCACCCAGGTTACATAGTTCCACTTGTTTTTGTACATTGGGCTATCATCTCTAGTAGACAGATGGATGGCAATAAGGATCCCCAAAGAGGATTGAAAACCATTCTCTTGTCTCTATTTGTAAACAGTTTTAAATGGATTCATTTTGGCTAAGAATTCGTAAAAGCTGCGATTCAATTTCTTGTTTTATTTTTTTATTTGAAGAGATTTGAACAATAAGTAAACATGTAATGGCCAAACAATCACTTGAAATTGACGTGGAAGGAACTAAAGAGTTTAAATGATTTACAATAACAAACAAAACAAAACAAAAAAACTAAATAAAAAGAAACAAGAGAGGGGTATCCACACTCTTATATAAGAACCCTGATATAAGAAAAGTTATATTAGAGTTTGAATGTAAGCAATTGAAAATCATTGAGAAGAAATATTCCACGGTATTCAACCAAACATGTTTAAACAATAACTTGCTGCTGAAATAAACACTATCTTATTATAATGGAGATTGTGGGTCTGTATGTCTGTAACCGAAACTATATTACTATACAAGTCACAATTCCCTTTGTTATTTACATCACATTCTCCATGATTTTATTTGTATTTAAACCTCATACTAAGAACATGCAATTGTATTTATATATACAACAAAATAGCGGTTTACAGTGTGAATTGGATGGCTAATTTGCATTTTGATCTTAAAAATGTGATTTTAATACATATATGCTTAGTATTATTGATTTCTAATTGTTTGGTTTTATATTAATGAATATGAGCAAAAATCTTGGGGATAAATCTTCTGACAAGAAGAAATAATTGTAATTTTATTCTTTACTTCTTATTTTAACTAAATAGTTAAATTAGGAAAATTTACCAATGAAAGACGGGAGTAAGGGAAAATGATGGAAGAGTTAGTTTCAAAGTTGTTCTATTTTTCAATCATACCCCCTCTGTTCCAAATATTTTTATCTGAATTCTTATTAAGTCTCATTACCTTTCTAATTTAATATGATATTTTATTATATCAAAACTTAAATACTTGCACCCGGAGGGTGCATATATTTGCTAGTATATATAAATATGGGAGTAAAATGAGGAAATCAATCAGACAGTATGTGAACAAATGTAGACTAACATGGGATGTTACACTGGATGGAAGTTTATATTGATCATAATGTCAACATTTGAATGTTTCGGTTTATATAGAAACCTTCTTCAGGATAATATGAAACTTGTAAAGGAAAAAAGATTTTTGTTATTAAAAAAGTGATTCAAAAACATCCATCATCTTTTTTATACAAAAAGGTATTTTTTTCCTTTACTTGTTTCATATTGTCCTGAAGAAGGTTTTGATATAAACCAAAACCAAAATGTTCGAACATTGACATTATGACCAATAATAAACTTCCATCCAGTGTAACATACCATGTTTGTCTACATTCCTTCATATATATATATATATTAGTCAGAGTACCGCTTCAACATTTCTGTAATTTGTCTGAGGGTGCAATACTTCATAAAATGTATAATAATAATAATAATAATATAATAATAACTGTGAAAAAATATGGGTCTACTGTGGTTTCAATCAATGTGATCTCTTCAGGACTCACATTATAACTTATAACCTTTTAACTGTTATTATAGTAATACCTCACCCTACATCGTTAATTGGTTCCAGTTGAAAAATGACTTAAATGGAAATAGCTATTATTTAGATGCAATTATCCAATCTAGGCCTACCATAGCCTAGTTTTTTTATGTTAGCCTATGTAATCAATAAATGTCAGTAAATATTGTATATTTCGGTAAATTATAGGCATAAACAATTGATACAACCCAGAATTAATGGTACCATTTTTACAGATTGGTAGAGTGTTCGGCTAGGAATCACAAGGTTCTTGGTTCGATGCTGGCCCTCGCCAATAATAAATAGCACAGGGATCTGTGCGGTAAAGTGAGGAGCTGATGGTAGGTGTGGCGCTCCACCTCAGATGCTAAAATAATCTCCTTGGTCTAGCGCTAGTGAAAAGGGGATAGACTCCCTCAGTGTCTGGTTGATACCGACATTAGGCTGCCCCGACAACTTTACTTTTTACTTTATATAGCTTTTAAGATTTTCACATATCAAAATTTTTTAAAAGTGACATATCTTCACAAATGACATAAATAGAGGTATGAGTAAAATATATATATATATATATATATATATATATATATATATATATATATATGAATCTATCAGTGTTTATATGTATATGTGTATATGCTGTATGCAAAGAACATTGTAATAAAAAAAAAAGAAGATATTAATCCAAATAATTAAAAAAATCATGATAATAAAAAAATTAAACCTATTTTTTGTTAAACATATCAGTATGTAACAGTTCACATATCTTTAAATGTCATAAATTATTTATATAACATTAAAACTATCACTGACTCATAAGAGAGTTATGGCCCTTTCTTTTAATCTGAAGAAATTTATCAAAGAAGCCATTGTGATATTTGAAGAAAAAAAAATTAAAAAATAGGTTAAGTGTGCAAACGATCTCATCTGGGAAGAAGGAACAGAAAGCAAGTTAATGATTGCTTGTTGTTAGAGAGCATTTTTAATGTTATCTGCAGAAGATGCCCTCGTCTGGAAATTTTCCTATCAGCAGAAAGTTGAGATTAAAAAGTTGCAGTTCAGTTGTCATTTGTAATGGTCATTATCTTCAGATGTCATCTAAGTCTTTTAATGCTTATTCCAAAGTTTTTCAATGATTTCTATATAGAGATTGAGTCATATTGCAAGTATTCAGAAACTATCATAGTATATATATATATATATATATATATATATATATAAGTAAGAAAGTTAAGTAAATTTGGCGGAGTGGCATATTATCAGTATCAGCTGAACAGTGAGGGAGTCTATCCCATTTTCGATATTTGTAATGGTCATATCATAAGTTGTCACCCAAGTCTTTTAATGCTTATTCCAAAGTGTTTCAATGATTTTTATACAGATTGGGTCATATTGCAATATTTAAAAGCTATTATTATATATATTTGTAAGTGAGAAAAATGGAAGTGGATCCGACAATTATGTTGAAAGACAAATGGAATGAAAATGTTGTATGGATAAAAATTATTTATTGAAATGCCAACACGTGTTTTGACAAAGAGTTTGTCCTTGTATACATTGTATCTTATTTAGTATTAGTTTAAATACAAAATAAAATAAAATAATAATTAGAGAAAAACATAAAATTTAAGTATCCAAAAAAAGCAGTCTTCTCCAGGGCAAATATCAAATTATCAGGGCAAATATCAAATATCAAAATATCTTGCTCTGAAGAATACTATTTTTTTGGGTACTTTTTGACACACCTTGTATTCTGAAAAAAAAATGAACATTTTATTCATTCTTCATTTCTATCTTGGTAAATACAGCTTTAAAATATGTACTTTTTGACACACCTTGTATTCTGAAAAAGTAATATTACATTTATTGTTCATTCCTATTTTGGTAAATACAGCTTCTGTCCTTAAGCATCACAGGTCACCAACCACGGCCAACAGGTGGCACCATTGGGGGATCTTACCCCTCTACAGAGGTGCAGTCAGTGTATTCTAATGCCCCATCTGACAGGGCAGACACCAGGTCAATTTTTATGTGAAGTTTAACAGGTTTGAATACAGAGTTTTTCTTTTCCTATGTTGCCATATCATCGTTATAGAGCCCATTCTCCCCTACTATTTACCCATACCTGGATTCATACATTTCCCAAAATATACATGTATCCACCAACGAAAGATGTTGCCATTTTAAGATGTCCTCATTCTCAAATGATGGAAATCAATGAGATGATGAAGCTACATTAAGCAGAATTTATCCATTCGAGATAGAATACAGATTCATTTAGAAATCCGAGCCCTTGAAATTTTAAGCTGGCCAAAGTACAAAATTGTTATCAGTCAGAAGTTTGGCATTGTACCAATTCAAAATATTGGCCATTGATATGAGAAACATTGTAGAATCTTATCAATCTCTAGCAGATACCAAACACCACAAAGATGTTCTAAGATGACAGACAATTCCAGTATTTTTAGGAAATATTTCAAGGAGGGATATATATATATATATATATATATATATATGTGTGTGTGTATATATATTTGTGTGTGTATATATATCTGTGTGTGTATCTCTGTCCGTTTCTCTCTCTCTCTCTCTATATATATATATATATATACACACATCTGCAAATTTATTTTTTCTCTATGTCTGAATCTGTTCTCTCTCTCTCTCTTTCTCTCTCCTTCTATACCCCTTTCTCTATGTGTTCGTTTTATCCCCCCCCTCTCTCTATGTATTCTTTCACTCTCCCCCTCTCCCCCCCCTCTATATATATATACAGGGTGATCCAAAAAAAGTCAGGCCTGTTTTTTGGGTCACTATATATATATATATATATATATAACATATGTGTAACAAATATAAATTGTCAATCTAAATATTATCAAACATATATTCTAATAAATATAGTCACAAATGGATTAGTTACTTTTTCTTTTCTTTTCTTTCTTTTAAAACTACATTTATTCATATTGCATTATTTAGGAAAATACTTTACATTTTAAATATTCTTTCAAATACTAATCATGTCACTTTAAAAAAAAAAAATGCCGCTAACAGAAAAAAAGAAATTAGATTTCTCATCTTTTTTATTCTTTTTGAAAGGAATTCTAATTCAGTTTAGACCACAACATACTCATCAAGGTTTTATAACAAACCAAAACGTTTTAATGTCAACTTCATCATCTGCAAACAAAGTTAACTTTTGGAATAATGAGGAAAAGTAAAGTTGGCTTAGTGGCCTATTGTTGGTATCAGCAAGGGAGTCTATCCCCTTATTGGTAGCACTAGACCAGGAAGACTGTTCACACTGAGAAGGAGCACCACACCTACAGTCAATTCCCTACTTTAGTGCACAGATCAGATTATCCAGGCTGTGCTACTTATGTGCTGAGTTGGCAAGGGTTGGTACTGAACCTGGAACTTTGTGATTCCTAGGCGAATGCTCTACTGATTGAGCTAAACCCACCTTATATCGTATACTTTGTTTTTCTTTATTTACACACATATGTAAATATATATATATATATATATATATGAATCCATATATTCTCCCTCCAGATAAATAGTAGGGCAGACTGGGCCCTTCAGCCTTGGGTAGGTAACTAGTCTAGGAGAGGGATAACTCTGAATTCGAAATTCAGTCGTTGATTGGGTTTGTGGCAACCCTTGATGCACCAATTCTTTCCTATCGACTGTGCCAAAAAGTGTGGATGGTCCAACACAAGCCTTCACCACTATAAACAAATCACTGTGTGGGTGTTCATTGTGTGTGTGAACCCTCATGCATTGAAAATCGACAAAAGAGTCCATAATAATAATAATATATATATATATATATATATATATATATATATATATATATATATATATGCACATATCTATTTATAGATAGATAGATAGATGTATGGACACAGAATGTGGTTAATCAAAGCCTGAAGAAGATACCAGAAAATCTGAAACATGTGTCACTAAGTAATATAAAAAAATCTTTTTAAAAAATCCATTTAATGGACCTTTTTTTTATAAAATATATAATTTTCTCCCATTAGACCCATAAAAACACTTATATATATTATAATATATTAATAATTTGAAGCAATTACAATGCGTATAAAAAATAAAAACAAAAAGATTGTTATGTTTTTTTATAAGATTTTTAAAAAAAAGAAGAAATTACAGTTATTCGCCCATTTCATTCATAACATAAAGAAGGGGGAAGGGAGGAGAAAGAAAAAAAGAAGAAGAAAAAAGAAAAAAAGAAGAAAAAAAAAGTATAACCACACAAAAAAAACTTAAGCACGTTCATTTCTGGTATTTGTCTCTGAAGATAAAGTTTTCTTTGAAATCGATAAGACAAAAAATAACATCATTTTGTTTTTATTTTTTATACGCATTGTAATTGCCTTCAAATTATTAATATATTATAACATACTTAACAATGCTTCAAGCAAATTACCAATTACTTTTATACTTTTTATATATATATATATATATATATATATATATATATATATATATATTAAATACTGTAGTAAAACATTGAAAAATTAGGTTGGATTTTAACCATTTGCGTGCTCACAGTTGGGGAATAAATAATTGGGGAGTTGGCTATCTTGTTTCAAGAAGAAATCCCCCCACATTATATATATATATATATATATATATATATATATATATCTTATATAATGGAGATTGTGTGTTTTTCTGTCTGTAACCGAAACTATATTCCTACTCAAGTCACAATTCTCTTAGTTTGACATCACATTCTCCATGATTTTATTTTTATCAATTATTAAAAATTGTCTTACATTATTAATACTGTTAACCACGTCTACGTATGACAAGATGCTATTATATTTATATATACAACAAAAAGCGGTTTTACAGTGAACGGAAAGCTAATTTGCATATTAATATTAAAAAATCGAATTTAATAAATATGTGCTTAGTATTATTGATTTCTAACTGTTTGGTTTTATTTTAATGAATATAAGCAAAAATCTCTTCAATGAATCTTAAATGAAATCCATTAACAAGATAAAATAACTGTCTTTTTATTCTTTACTTCCTCTTATAACTAAATACTTAAATTAGAAAAAATAACAATGAAAGACGAGAGTGATGGAAGAGTAAGTTTCAGTTGTTCCATTTTTTATTATACTCCCTCTGTTTCAAATCTTTTATTATACTCCCTCTGTTTCAAATATTTTTATCTGTATTCTTATTTAGTTTCATTAGCCTTTCCAATTTAATACAATATTTTATTACATTAAAAGTTAAATACTTGCACCCGGAGGGTGCATATATTTACTAGTATAATTAATGTTGATATTATGATTTCACACTCATAACTTCAAGTTTCTTGGTAGTCCAATCATCAGATGAGAAGTGGTTGAGATGTAAAAAACCAGTCGTGAAATGGTAAAAATCAAATTTTGTAGCGTTTATATGCAGCGTTTTTCACGCGATGGGAAATGCAAAGCTAAAAATTGTTTTTTTTTAAACTGTGGCTTGTTTAACGTTTATGTGACGTGGATTGTATTCACGTGATGTAATGTCATGACGTTAAATTTGTATTTAAAAAACATTATAATCAAACAAACTTGCATTGGTGTTAATGCACGCGGTGTTCAGATGAATTTTTTTTTTTTTTTTTTTTTTTTTTTTTTTTAAAATAAATAAATAAATAAATAAATAAATAAAAAAAAAAAAAAAAAAAAAAAGGAGAGCGAAAATTCAGGGATCAATTAGGGTCAGGTGGTAAGTGACACAGTAAAAATTTGTTTAAATGCCTACATTTCGAAACGAGTTCACTTCTCTTATTCAACAAGTTATTGCTTGCATTTTGTAGTATGCACAACTTTTCTTCTAAGAAATAATTAATTATAAAACTGCTCTGCTTTATTAGCATTGAGCACCTTTCCATGCAAATACTTTTCTCATTTTTTCATTCACTATTCATTATATATTATATATATATATATATATATATATCTGTGTGTGTGTGCATTTCCATTATCTCATGACTTCGTGTATTTCTCTTACCCCAAATAAACTGCCTCCCATTTTAACCGACTAATTCTATAAGAAGAGCAAACACATTTTCAAATGTTTGTTTACAAAAGGCCAAGAACTGCTTACAGAAATCCATATGTCAGTGTTATTTACTTTCAGGGTTGACGCAGTCATTGCAACATCAATGTATAAAGTCAATTATTTAAGTTCCGATCCCTTTAACTTGATCTCAATAATTTGGGGGTGCTGGGGTCTGGTCTTTAGGTTACATAACTAGGCTGTATGAAAAGAACTCATTGTTTATATAAATAAATGGAACATGTATATATATATATATATATATATATATATAATGAAATGACATAAGTAAAAAGTTGTAGTAGTCAAAAGTGTGAAAGTGCCCAATATACAAGGACTGAACTGTAATAAAAACTAAGTTATCAAAATATCAACTCACAATTCTTTACACTGTATGTCAGAATTTCATATATATATATATATATATATATATATATATATATATATATATATTTGTGAATAAAAAGGCCTTAAATACCATGGGTATTGTGATTATGGACCATTTCCACTCATGGGTATCTGGGGCCTATGGAGCTTCGTCAGACCACATTTACATTTTATCATATATATTTACAAGGGTGAGTCAAAAAGTAATGCCATTTAAAAATTTTCATGTGAAGTTTCTTTTAAAACTAAAGCCTATATTGAGACCCTAACGAGGCTCAGAGCAAGATTCCGACAAGTAAGACCCAACTTGCCAATGTCCTCCTTCTGCATGACAATGCTCGACCACACACAAGCAGCAGGACAAGGAGAAAATCGCCTCATTTGGGTGGACAACTTTACTGCATCCTCCATACTCACGAGATTTGGTGTCTTCAGACTATCATCTCTTTGGTCCCATGAAAGAGGGTTTCAGAGGCAAACATTATTCTAGTGAGGAGGAAGTGAAATCTCTTGTGAAGAAGTGGCTCAAAGAACAGTCAACAGAATTTTACGGGGCAGTGATACATGCTCTCATTTGAAGGTGGAACATAGCTACTGAGAGAAACAGTAACTATGTGGAGAAGTAGGGATGTGATCATACTACAATATTCACACAGTCATTTGAGAGGCAAAAGCATCTAGAGCAGCCAACTTGTGCCTCACATAACCAAAATATTGCAAAACTTTTGACTCACCCAAGTATCATCATCATTTTTTTTCTTTTATTTCACAGAAAAACTTAAAGAGAAATACAAAGAAAGAAACAAAACAAGTTAAACTGTATATGATGGTGAAGTTCCAATTCTGGAGTTCTGGGGAGTATGGAGTACCCCTTCATTGCCATTACTTCCAGGTCCACTCTGATTCAGAGTGGTAGTACCTGTTAGGGTCCATCTATGTGTTAAATAGATGAAATGAATTATTAAAAAATGTATTTAAAAATGAGCTTGAAAAAATTATTAAAAATGAGCTTTGAAAAAAAAATTGAATACCCAACAAAAATATATAAAATAAAGCGTGTTTGGCATAAAATAACCCAACAAGGGTTGGCATGCCGTAAAAACCAACCAACCAAAACAAATATTTCCCCATCTACTTTTACTTTTTTCTTTACCAAGTTTATAAAAGTAAAGAAGAAACTCTGGAATTCTAGGAAATTTTTTATTATCTCATCTTATTTTCTTTGATAGCAAAGAATAGACAAGAGAGAGATTAAGTTTTTTGTTGTTACTTTTTAAAATTCTTTTTAACAAATCATTTAAAGAATTTAATGCCCTGTGGAATGGCAGAGTTTATCTTTGGGATGTTCTTATTTTATTTACCGTTTTCATTCTTTATTTAAATATCCAAAGAGTTTGAA
>CM042170.1:42656741-42659241 GCA_023376005.1 Doryteuthis pealeii | reverse complement strand
CGGAGGAAACCGAAACCGCGACTAAATCGGAGTTCAAATTTGAAGCAGAGGGGGTATAATAAAAGAATAGATAGCTCTTCCCATCACTCCCGGCTTTTATTGCTACATTTTTCACTAATCTAACTCAATTAGAGAGTAGATAATAAATTGTATAGTTATTTCTTTTTGTTAATGGATTTCTTTTATGATTTATAGACGTATTTTTGTTCAAGAAGAATTGGAAATAATTAAAACCAAGCAAATCTTTATTAAAATCAAATTTTAAAGATCAATATCCAAATTAGACCCCCCGTTCACACTGCAAATGGTTATTTGTTTGTAAATATCTATTAATAATGGAGATTCGCTTCCGGTTTTTGTCTGTAACAAAAATTACGTCACTGCTTACGTCACATTACCCAAAATCGTCATAAGATAGAATACACTCAAAATTTGAACATGCAGCTTTGGACAGTCCTCATTGTTTTTTAAAACAACTTTTAATAGATACATGCCTGGTATTATATATCTATATATAGTCTGTTTTAATACATATTTAAATTTACATTTCAAATTGTTTTATTTTTTAATCCTTTAATGAATTTGATGATTTTACTTACTTAGGGTAGAAACTCGCTGACATTGAATTTTTTACTCCCACCCCTCAGGCAATATGTTTTAAAAATCTATTTTTACATCACCTGCGGGGTGTTTTTTTATTTTGTACTAGTAAATATAATTGCAAGTTATTATTATGTAGATAAAGCCAACAGTGTTAATGAAATAAAACAATTATATTAATAACTGAGATTTAAATGAAAATAAAATTATGGAGAATGTGACGTAAATAACTAAGGGAATTGAAGATTTTAAGAAGTGCTTCAACTATTACATAATAGATTGCTGAAATATATTATTGACAGGTAGCATAGTGTAATTTAGAATGATTGCAAGAAAAAAACCCAGATAATTTAGTTTGAGTGATGGGTGATAACCCCAGAGGACGTTTGAGACCGAGGCTTTAATTGGATTAGAAAGTCATGTGATAAAAGGACAATTGAAAATTAACCAGAATTTTCTTTAGTGGAAGTTCGCCCACCAGAGAAGATTGATTCCCACGATGCACTGATTCATTGGTTCTCCATTAAATTCACATCAAGTAAAATAAGATGTCACCAAGTAAGAAATAAATTAGGGGCACATAAGAATGTAGTTTCGTTGTAATTCCACTCGGGAAGAATATGAAGCGACACAAGCAAGGAATGGAATGGAATGAAACAAACAAAAACGACAAAATGGCGGACGATAGAAAGACGCATTTGAACGACACGGAGAACGAGTGAAGAGTTAGGATCTGGCTGATATCAAAGATAGCGTAAGAAGCAAATAGAAGACGAATTTAAATCTATTTATTTATCCATATATAAAGGGTAGGAAGCGCGTGGTGTAATGGTTAAAGTCATGGGAAATGGACTCGTCGCCCCGAGTTCAAATCCTGGACGTGGTAATTGCATTTCACTTAGCGCTAATACCCTTGGGAAAGGTATGAATCCTACTCTCCCTCCAGCTATGGGTAAATAGTAGGACAGACTGGGCTCTTTAACCATGGTTAGGCAACCGGTCTTTGTCATTCTAGACAGAAGCTGTATTTACCAAGACAGAAATTAACAAGTAAGGAAACTATTTTTGTCCCATAATAGTTCGTACATTTCTATAGAAACGTTTATTTATATTATTTAAATGTAACATAAATTGTAAGACAGATGTGATATTATGCGAATAGTGTTGACATGGAGTTGAATGGGGTCCCGTATCATTTAGTCATGGTCTAGGAGAAGGAAAACTCTGAATTCAAACCTGTTGAACTCCGCTTAAGAAATTGACCTTGTGTCACATCCTGCTCATGCGGAGGGGTTGGTATACACACACACACACACACACACAATATATATATATATATATATATATATATATATATATATAAGAGGCAGTTGGTGTGTATGTATGTCCAGAGGAAACTACCAAAGTAAAACAATTGACGACAAATTAAATATAATATATACATTCACTATCACTAGATCTTGATTTTTGAGAAAAAATAATGAAGATTTGATTTATATTTGCGAAGATAATTAAAAATAACATTTAGATAGTAACAGCATGGAATTTTTGTTTTCTTTTTTTGAATATAAGAAACATTCAATTTTCTTTTCAGTGTCTATGTATTTTTCTGACGTCCTAGCAGGCCGGATCAACACAAGGTCTTTTTTACATAAGGGATCAAACATGTGATTCAATAATAATGGATCAGCGTAACTAAATTTGTGTCCCCCCTCTACCCAGTCGACGCCGGGTAGCTGCTTCCTGTATGATATAAAGATGTACATAAAAAGAAAGAAAGACACTGTAATAAGTGTGTTGAATATCAAGAAGACTATTTTATTCATTGTTCATTTCTGCCGACGTTACTACAGCTCCAGTTTTGATATTTTTCAACACACTTTATCTCTCTTTCGTTTTT
>CM042170.1:42584076-42656641 GCA_023376005.1 Doryteuthis pealeii | reverse complement strand
AAAGAAAAAGAGGATCAAGGGCCATGCCCCCAGATCGTTGCAATTTTTATGTGCCCACGTAAAAACGAGACCTTGTGTCCAGCCCTCATAAGTGGGATGAGCAGGCAAATACCCTTACCTTCATATACCCGGCCTCGGCTGGGGTCCAGTGTGCTTCGGCCTCTGGACCGTAAAGTACAGTAATAGCATCGATCCAAGGGGCATGCCCCCAGATCGTTGCAATTTTATGTAAAAACGAGACCTTGTGTCAGCCCTCATAAGTGGGATGAGCAGGCAAATACCTTACATATTGGAAGTGTGCTTCATGTAATGGTTATTGTCGGAGGAAATCGAAACCGCGACTAAATCGAAGTTCAAATTTGAAGCAGAGGGGGTATAATAAAGGAATAGATAGCTCTTCCATCACTTTATTGCTACATTTTTCCTAATCTAACTCAATTAGAGAGTAGATAATAAATGTATAGTTATTTCTTTTTGTTAATGGATTCTTTTATGATTTATCGACGTTATTTTTGTTCAAGAAATTGGAAATAATTAAAACCAAGCAAATCTTTATTAAAAATCAAATTTTAAAGATCAATATCCAAATTAGACCCCCGTTCACATTGCAAATGGTTATTTGTTTGTAAATATCTATTAATAATGGAGATTCGCTTCCGGTTTTTGTCTGTAACAAAGATTACGTCACTGCTTACGTCACATTACCCAAAATCGTCATAAGATAGAATACACTCAAAATTTGAATATGCAGCTTTGGACAGTCCTCATTGTTTTTTAAAACAACTTTTAATAGATACATGCCTGGTATTATATATCTATATATAGTCTGTTTTAATACATATTTAAATTTACATTTCAAATTGTTTTATTTTTTAATCCTTTAATGAATTTGATGATTTTACTTACTTAGGGTAGAAACTCGCTGACATTGAATTTTTTACTCCCACCCCTCAGGCAATATGTTTCAAAAATCTATTTTTACATCACCTGCGGGGTGTTTTTTTATTTTGTACTAGTAAATATAATTGCAAGTTATTATTATGTAGATAAAGCCAACAGTGTTAATGAAATAAAACAATTATATTAATAACTGAGATTTAAATGAAAATAAAATTATGGAGAATGTGACGTAAATAACTAAGGGAATTGAAGATTTTAAGAAGTGCTTCAACTATTACATAATAGATTGCTGAAATATATTATTGACAGGTAGCATAGTGTAATTTAGAATGATTGCAAGAAAAAAAAAACAGATAATTTAGTTTGAGTGATGGGTGATAACCCCAGAGGACGTTTGAGACCGAGGCTTTAATTGGATTAGAAAGTCATGTGATAAAAGGACAATTGAAAATTAACCAGAATTTTCATTAGTAAAATGTTCGCCCACCAGAGAAGATTGATTCCCACAATGCACTGATTCATTGGTTCTCCATTAAATTCACATCAAATAAAATAAGATGTCACCAAGTAAGAAATAAACTAGGGGCACATAAGAGTGTAGTTTCGTTATAATTCCACTCGGAAAGAATATGAAGTGACACAAGCAAGGAATGGAATGAAAGAAACAAAAACAACAAAATGTTGGACGACAGAAAGACGCATTTGAACGACACGGAAAATGAGTGAAGAGTTAGGATCTGGCTGATATCAAAGATAGCGTAAGAAGCAAATAGAAGACGAATATAAATCTATTTATTTATCCATATATAAAGGGTAGGAAGCGCGTGGTATAATGGTTAAATTCATGGGAAATGGACTCATCGCCCCGAGTTCAAATCCTGGACGTGGTAATTGCATTTCACTTAGCGCTAATACCCTTGGGAAAGGTATGAATCCTACTCTCCCGCCAGCTATGGGTAAATAGGACAGACTGGGCTCTTTAACCATGGTTAGGCAACCGGTCTAGGAGAAGGAAAACTCTGAAGTCAAACCTGTTGAACTCCGCTTAAGAAATTGACCTTGTGTCATATCCTGCTCGTGCGAAGGGTTGGTGTATATATATATATAATTATATATATATATATATATAAATATATATATATAAGGCAGTTGGTGTGTATGTATGTCCAGAGGAAACTACCAAAGTAAAACAATTGACGACAAATTAAATATAATATATACATTCACTATCACTAGATCTTGATTTTTGAGAAAATATAATGAAGATTTAATTTATATTTGCGAAGATAATTTAAAATAAAATTTAGATAGTAACAGCATGGAATTTTTGTTTTCTTTTTTTGAATATAGGAAACATTCAATTTTCTTTTCAGTGTCTATGTATTTTTCTGACGTCCTAGCAGGCCGGATCAACACAAGGTCTTTTTTACATAAGGGATCAAACATGTGATTCAATAATAATGGATCTGCGTAACTAAATTTGTGTCCCCCCTCTACCCAGGCGACGCCGGGTAGCTGCTTCCTGTATGATATAAAGATGTACATAAAAAGAAAGAAAGACACTGTAATAAGTGTGTTGAATATCAAGAAGACTATTTTATTCATTGTTCATTTCTGCCGACGTTACTACAGCTCCAGTTTTGATATTTTTTCAACACACATTGTACACATAAACACAGGGCCGATTCTAGGGTCTCATGCACCCCACGACTAAATGATACGGGACCCCATTCAACTCCATGTCAACACTATTCGCATAATATCACATCTGTCTTACAATTTATGTTACATTTAAATAATATAAATAAACGTTTTTATAGAAATGTACGAACTATTATGGGACAAAAATAGTTTCCTTACTTGTTAATTTCTGTCTTGGTAAATACAGCTTCTGTCTAGAATGACAAAGGAAGCATTTTGAAAAATAAATTAGTGTTTCATTCATTGTTCATTTCTGTCTTGATAAATACAGCTTCAGTCTTGACACATTTTTAGAATCGAATACAACTCGCATAATACTATCTCTATCCCATAATGGATGTTATATTTAATATATATATATATGATGGACTCTCCCGTCGATCGATGTATGAGTGTTCATACAATGAACATCCACACAGTGATTTGTTTATAGTGGTAAAGGCTTGTGTTGGACCATCCACACTTTTTGGCACAGTCGATAGGAAAGAATTGGTGCATCAAGGGTTGCCACAAACCCAATCAACGACCAACTTCAGGAATTTTGAATTCAGAGTTTTCCCTCTCCTAGACTGGTTACCTACCCAAGGCTGGAGGGCCCAGTCTGCCCTACTATTTAACCCATAGCTGGAGGGAGAATATATGGATTCATACCTTTCCCAAGGGTATTAGTGCTATGTGAAATGCCAACAGCTACGTCTAGGAATTGAACTCGAATCGACGAGTCCATTATCCACGACTCTAACCACTAGCCCACGCGCCTCCATACACATATATACACATGCATACATACACACATATATATACATACACACACACATATACACATACATACACACATACACATACATACACATACACACATACATACACACATATATACACACAACACAACACACATATATACACATACATACACACACACACACACACACACACACACACACACACACACACATACATATATACACATACACACATATATACACACATACACACACATATACACATACATACACATATATACACATACATACACACACACATATATATACATACACATACATACACACACACACACACACATAGTATATTATATATATATATACACTCATCTCTGTCTCGGTTAATGCAGCGTCAATTTTGATTTATTTCTTAAACATACTTTGTACGCATTTACATATGACCGGTGCTAGAGTCTCATCACCCAACGCACCCCTAATCTATGATACGGATCCCCTAATCTACTTACGTGTCCATTTTCCAATCGCAAATTATTAAAACTTCGTGCAAATAAATGATCATTAAATAGAAATAGTTATATGAAACCATATATACAGCAAAACGTTGATTTATGAGTGCCCCAACTTACGGGTTTTCCGAATTAAAAGGTGTCACATGGTGATCTTTTGCTGTGTGTTGAGAGCTAAAAATTGAGCTGGGAACAAGCTTCAGATACGCTAATGTTATTAAGTTCACTAAAAACATCTAAGTTTCCACATTTATTGCGCCGAAAATATAATTTATAAAAAATTCAAGATCTAATTCATTACATTCAATCTTATTGTTTTATACAATACACTACTATTTTTCTTGTCTAAAAGAAGGTAACAAAAATGTACGTGGTATTTTGGTGGTGGAACGGATTAATAGCATTTCAGTTTATTTTAGTTGTGAAAATGATTTGATACACGAGCGAAAGGTATTAAACTCGTAAATCAAGTTACCATTGTACATTGTTAATCTAAATAAACCAAACCAAATCAAAATCATCACTATTAGATAAGAAATATTAATTGATAATAGGAATACTTTTAAAAATTAAACCAAGTGTGATTACAGGAAGATAAATAATTTAATATTATTTGTAATTTGTAACCGTATAATTGTGTGCAAATTATTAGAACTGTGAGCAAACAAATGATTATTATTAAATAGGAACGGTTACTTGAAACCATATCATTTCCAGCGTTATTAGTTTCATATAGGAATATCTAACATCATAACTGTGTGCAAATTATTTGTGTTAATTTCTTAAAAGGATATACAGTATATTAATATGATATACACATATTGATTTGTACAGAGCCGGTTCTCGTCTCACCCCCCGCTCCCAAATCTACTCTTCTAAATGTCAATTTTTATAAAGTAGTATTCATGTAAAATATCAGTCGCACTATTACATTTAATTTCGGACTGATACTCTTAGGAAAGGTATGAACGCCCTCATCCCCCCCCCAGCTAGGGGTTAAATAGTACCACTAATGATCTGTTACATACAAAGTGTGGCTTTGGCATTAAGTAACCTACAGAAGTTGATATGCCATTAAACGAAATCAAACCATTATATGAAATATATGAAACCCACTCAATTAAAGATGCTAATTTTCCTAGTAGTAGTAAAGTATGCGCAGTGGCCTATCGTCGGTATAAGCCAGACAGTGAGGGAGTTTATCCCCTTTCCACTATCGCTAGATCTGTGAGATTGTTTTTGCGTCCCGATTTTACCGCACAGATCCAAGCCGTGCTACTCATGCGCTGAGTTGGCGTGGGCCAGTATCGAACCGGAACCTTGTGGTCCTGAGGTGGATGCTCTACCGACTGAGCTATATAAAATCCACCCTTACGGGGTTCCCAAACAAACTTACCCCACGCCTTTGTCGGTAATTTCGGGATAGTTCGTACCGGCCCTGTATACGCACATGCAATTATTTAGAAAGAAAAAAAATCTCTTCACAAAGCCATAAAAAAATGCTTTTTTAGTTTTGTTCTTCTTTATCTACTTAGTTCTTCCACTTATTTCACTTTTTTTCTTGTTCTTTTTTTATTTTATTTTATCTATTATTTTTTTTTTTTGTTTTTGCCCATCTCCTCCCTGATTTTCTTTACGTCTTTCTTCGTTTTTTTTTTACCCATTGCCAGCTTTTTTATTTGTTTCTTTTAAAATTGCTTACCTCAAGAGTCAGACAAACACGTAACTCTGACGTCAGAGACTTAAGGCTTTACGTCTTGTTGATACCGTTTCAAACATCTAAGAAGAGACAATGCCAGAAAAGTGGTACAATAGTTCTACTTTTCGGTGGAGGAAGAAAATCCAAGCGGGCTCAGTAGTGAAAACAAAACTGTATTTATTTCACTCCTTGTGAGTATTTCACACCAGCGTTAGCTGATGACCTTTCACTAGAGTAAGTGATAACAAGTCTCCTCTAGTCTCCAGGACTCTTCTGAGTATTCTATATTATTATTATTATTATTATTATTGTGGGTTTTTCAAACCAGCATAAACTGATGGTATCACTGAAGTCTGAATGAAAACAAGTCTCCTCAGGTATCCAGGACTCTTCTGAGTATTCTAACCAATCTCAACAATGCTGTTGTCTGGATGGTCTCAATTATACCTCTAATTTCTAATTCCTTTAGTCTGTTCTCTAAACTTTTCCAAGTGGGCCAATTAGTATCACTTTCACCCTCATATTCCACAGTTTTTCAATTCTCTAGCAAAGTCTGGGTATTTGTTTATCTTTTCATTTGTTTTGTTTTTGTTTTTTTTTCATCTTCACTGTGTGATATGCTGAGACTGTAAAATCTTTTGCTTGTCAATCAATACTAGGTCCGGTTTTCTGGCTGGGATAAGGTGATCCGTATTTATCTCAAAGTCCCAGAGAATTTAATGGGTTTCATTCTCAAGTACAGATTCTGGTTTATGTATATACCATTTTGTTGTTTCTTGTAAGTTTTTACCCAGCTTCGTCTTTCAATGTGGATCACCTTTCCCACCCAGTCATAGCTGGTCTTGTATTCCTTTTTTGCCAGTTTACTGTATTGACTTATTATGTGTTAATAATAATAATAATAATATAATAATAATAATAATAATAGAGAACTTGTCAACTGTTAGATTTTACATTCCACAGATCACAGGGTGAAAATGAAAGAAAATGAAAAGATAGACAAATACCTAGACCTCACTAGAGAATTAAAAAGAATGTGGAATATGAGGGTGAAAATAATACCAATATAGTTGGAGCACAAGGAACAGTTCCCAAAAAGCTTGGAAAAAAGGCTATAAGAAATATATGAAAGATGTTAATTTTCCTAGTAGTAGTAAAGTATGCAGAGTGGCCTATCGTCGGTATAAGCCGAACAGCGAGGGAGTCTATCCCTTTCCACTATCACTAGACCTGTGAGATTGTTTTTATGTCCCAACTTTACCACACAGATCCAAACCATGCTACTCATGCACTGAGTTGGTGTAGGCCAGTATAGACACACGAGTGTACACATACACACGAGCAGTAAATACAATTAACCATACACACTTACATATTGGAAGTGTGCTTCATGTAATGGTTATTGTCGGAGGAAAATGGAAACCGCGACTAAATCGGAGTTCAAATTTGAAGCAGAGGGGGGATAATAGAAGAATTGATAGCTCTTCCCATCACTCCCGGCTTTTATTGCTAAATTTTTCCTAATCTAACTCAATTAGAGAGTAGATAATACATTTATAGTTATTTCTTTTTGTTAATGGATTTCTTTTATGATTTATAGACGTAGGCCAGTATCGAAACACGTGCCTCAAACTATTCTCTGAAACACTGCATTTTGTTTTGTTCTCCTTGAATACAAGTTAATCTTCCATAAAGAATTTTTTTTGGTAATTTATATTTCAAAGAATTTTCTATTCTTGACTGGTTGTCAAAGACCAAGATTTTTAGATGTATTTTTTTTTTGTTTGCATGTGTTTTTCAATTAACGAACCTCACTTATTCCTTGTGTAGTTCACTAATCCCAAAGATAAAACATGAGGAGAGAGAGAAAAAAAAAAGATCTTTTGATTGTGTGCAGTGGATGATGTGTAAAAGTAACAAGTAATTACATTCAGAAAAATGAACAGGGGTAAAAGCAATTTGGGATTTTAGTCAACAAAAATCTTGGAAGACTCCCAAAACTTTGCAGAAATAATGGCAGAAATGCACTCTTTGATGAATTTAGGTGGTTCTGCTAGAATGGTAAAATCAACTAGATTAATTAATTAATATTAACACTTTTGTTCCTCAATCTTCTGACTGTTATCATATTGCAACACCCTCTGGTTAAAAGTGAGATTGTCCAAATCATCCAAGATGAAATGCAAAAATGTAAATCATGAATATCTTGTGTAACTCATCTACTGAATTCTTATTTCTTATGAGTGTCATCACTTCAGCTAAATAATGGACTATTCCATTTTTATTATAAAGAAAGGGAAGGAAAAGGACATGCGATACAGAAAAAATATTATAAAAACGAAAGAAAGTAGGGGAAAGATAAAGAGATGTGTTGAGCACACAGAAGTGATAATGCTAATCTGTTTCAATCAAACATAATGAAAAGATGAAAAGAAGGAAAGAAAGAAAATAAATAGTGAGAGAGTTAAATCAAGATTATTATACTTTTATATATTGAAGTATTCTGTAATAGCTCTTAAGTAAACATATCAAACATTATTATAATTAAATTGTCATACTGTGGTATATCCACAGGTCCCAATAGTTAATACTATTTCTGAATGGGATTTGGTGATCTGTTTGTATCTTAAGTTCCAGATAATTTCATTTTCTAGGGTAGATTCTGGTTTGTGCATATATCCTTTGTCAACATGACCACATTTCAGTCACTTGCACAATTCCCAGTGGTTCACTTTTCCCACCCAGTCATGCATAGTCATGTATTCCTTTTGTGATAATTGCTACATTTTCACCATGATCTGTAGCAAAAATCCACTAGATAACAAGTTCTTTTTTTAACACTTGGTCTGGTCTTCTGGCTGGGATTATGTGATCTGTTTATATCTCAAAGTTCAAGAGAATTTTATGGATCTCATTTTTGAGAACAGGATTTGGTTTGTGCATATACCATCTGCTAATATTGTCAAATTTTAATCTTTTGCTCAATTCCCAGTTGATCACCATTCCCACCCAATCATTTAGATATATGCAACTATAACTTGGTAAAAATTCAACATCATAGAGGGATTTTTATTAGAACAATACACTTAAAATGCTTTAAACATCATCCCATTGTGGTGCAATGGTTAACAAGCTAGTCTCACAGATCTATTACTACTGAAATTCAAGTTCAATCCTTGCTGGATGCCCCATCCTTGCGACCTTGTGTCACATCCTACCTATGACAAATGGGTTTGGGTTAATACCTATCTCTTGTAGAGGGTATCCCATTGTGGTGTAATGGTTAGCAAGCTAGTCTCGCAAATCCATTACTACTGAATAGTGAGTACAATCCTTGCAGGATGCCTCATATTTGTGACCTTGTGTCACATCCTACCTGTGGCAAATGTGTTGGGTAAATACTTATTTCTTGTAGAGGGTGTCCTATCATGGTGTAATAGTTAGCAATCTCATCTTGCAGGTCCTTTATTACTGAATAGAAAATCCAATCCTTGCTCGATGCCTCATTCTTGCAATCTTGTGTCACATCCTGTGGCAAACAGGTTGATTAAATACCTATCTCTTGTAGAGGGTGTCCAATTGTTGTGTAATGGTTAGCAAGCTAGTCTTGTAGATCTATTACTAAAAAATAGCAATTCTAATCCTTATTGGATGCCTCATTATTGTGACATTGTGTCATATTCTACCGGTAGCAAATGGGTAGGGTAAATACCTATCTCTTATTGAGGGCGTCCTATCATAGTGTAATGGTTAGCAAGCTGGTCTTGCAGATCTATTACTACTGAATAGTAAGTTAAATCCTTGTTGGATGCCTCATTCTTGTGACCTTATGTCACATCCTACCTGTGGCAAATGGGTTGGGTAAATACTCATCTCTTGTAGGGGGTTTACTATCAGGGTGTAATGGTTAGCAATTTAGTCTTGCAGATCTATTACTACTGAATAGCGAGTACAATCCTTGCAATATTCCTCATACCTATGACCTTGTGTCACATCCTACCTGTGGCAAATGGGTTGAGTAAATACCTATTTCTTGTAGAGGGTGTACTATCAGGGTGTAATAATTGACAATTTAGTCTTGGAGATCCATTATTACTGAATAGTGAGTTCAATCCTAGCTGGATAACTCATACCTGTGACCTTGTTGGAGGGTCATGGTGTATGGAGTTGTAGGAAATGGACTCGTCGACCCGAGTTCAAATCCTGGGGGAAGATGTTTGCATTTTGCATAATGCTAATACCCTACAGAACAGTATGCATCCAACTACTCTCCCTCCAACTATGAGTAAATAGTAGGGCAGATTGGGCTCTTTAACATTAGCTAGGTAACCAGTCTAGGAGAAGGAAAACTCTAAATTCAAACCTGGTTAATTCCACTTAAGAAATTGACCTTGTGTCACATCCTACTACGGAGGGGTTGGTAAATATATACTTGTAACCTTTTGTCAAATGGGTTAGGTAAATATCTTCTTTTAAAATGCTCTAAATTAATTGATAAAGCAATTTCTCGTCCAATTTGCAACTGTATGATTGATCATTTTGCACACTCTACCTTTGCCCCGAATATCTTTCCCTAATCATCCTAATTCTTGATATAATAGGGATAATTATAAAATGTTAATTAGAATCCTTCCCTCCTTTCTAAATAGCATCAATATCATGAGGGACTGGGTTTCACGGATCATCTTATTATTATCAAGGTTATCTATATCATTATTTGTATTCTTGTTAATATTATTGATGTTGCAATAATTATGATGAAGGGATTACCTGTATTACCTATGTTATTTCAGCTGTCTTGATTGCTGTTACCAATTCTCTACCTGCATCTAATTAACAGGTAACATGTTTAACTATTTGTGGATAACATGTTATAACAGCAGGGAAAGCAGAAAGAAAATGAACTTGAAGAGGAGAAATTACAAGAGGGAGTAGAACCTCCCTACCTAGCTCCACTCCCCATTATTTACCTATCTTCTTAACTGTAAAAAAATCAGGATGGCAGTAGCACCACTACCTGTACCATCACCACCAGTAAGATCATATAACCATTGCCATAGCAATCAGACAGAACTGTAAAACACTACCAATAAAGCAAAGGGTAATAAGTTTAGCATGCTAATAAGATTTTGTGAGGTTTACTTCGTTTTTTTCTAGGGGAGTGGGGAGTAAATTAGAAGTGGGTGAGGTTTTACAAGTGATGCTGTTCAACATCCAAGATCTTCCTCACCAGGAAATATCTACTTCACAAACAAGGAACAAAAATCAAACAGCGTAAACTGTGGTCTTTTGATGATTGGCGCCAGGTTTGAGACTCTAAAGTTCCCTTACTTCACAGAATCTTGATTATATTGACCAACAACACCACATACCTCATGGACCTTAGTGGTATGTATTTACCGAACCCCTTTGTCAAGGGCAGGATGTGACATAAGGTCACATACTTTAAGCAGAGTATGTACGAGTTATGTCAGAAAAGTTCCAGGTTAATCGCATTCTTCAATGTGAAGGGCATCGTCCACTGCAAGATCTTGCCACAGAGCCAGACAATCAACCAACATATCTACAAAGAGATACTGCAGCATTTGCTTCATTCAGTGTGTGAGAAGAGGTGAGAGATGAGGCTGGACAACATGTGGGTGCTTCACCATGACAACACACCTGCCCACACTGCCCTGAGTATCCGAGAGTTCTTGGCCCAGGAGAACATCACTGTGCTGGAGAAACTTCCCAACTCGCTCATGAGATATTTTTCTTTGTCCCTCAAACTCAATGGGGTCATCAAGGGAACCCGTTTTGAGGATGTGCATGGCATGAAAAAGGTTGTGACAACAGAGCTAAGGAGAATCCCAGAATAATCTTTCCAGGAGTGCATACAAGCATTGTAGAGAAGGATTGGAAAGTGCATTAGACTCCTGAGGCATTACTTTGAAGGGGATAACTTGTTTTTAGTTTGGATTTGAAATAAATTTTTTGTGACATATCTCGTATGTATGTATCAACTCCAACAACATCAATATCTCATGGATATTAGTGGTATGTATTTTCCCAACCCTCCAAGTGTAGGATGTGACACATGGTCAGTTTTTAAGCAGAGTTTAATAAGTTTGGATTTAAAGTTTTCTTTCTAGACCAGTAGCCATAACAAGGTTAAAGAGCCCAGTCTATCCTACTATTTACTCATAGTTGGAGAGAGAATAGTTGGATGCATACCAAGGGTATTAGTGCTATATGAAATGAAAACAGGCTCATCTAAGATTTGAACTTGTGTCACCAAGTCCATATACTCCAATGATAACTATTACAAAACATGCCTACAAATCCATCCTTGTAGAAGAACAGTAGTGGTACTATTTAACCCATAATTGGGGGACAATGGAGTATCCATAGAAGAGGACATTGATATGTGTTACCAAATCCATATCCTTCAATGATAACTATTACAAAACATGCCTACAAAGCCATCCTTGTAGAAGAATAGTAGTAGTACTATTTAACCCATAGTTGGGGGACGATGGGGTATCCATAGTAGAGGGCACTGATATAATGTCACATTTAAATACAAAACATATGGGGTTCTTATATCTTTGTTAATCTGTTTCATCACAATGTTTTTGCTGCATACCTGCCCGTCTTTGTCAGATATCTGTTATATTGTGGAATATCAGAAGAATATTTGCCATTCTCAGACACGACAGATGCCAAAGGAAGGCGGAAAGAAAATGTGAGAAAATAAAACAACAAAGATGAAAAAACAAACCAAGTAAATATCAATGTTCTATGGGATTGTTTCAAAAGAATAAGCGATTGATTGATTTTAGTGGCATATAAAATCATCTGGGGTTATTTTATGCTTAGAAGTTTGGGAATTGCTTATATTGTACATTTATATTTATATTTTGTGTGTAGTTTCTTAAATGTCTTTGCCAATGGTTATCAAGCATTCCTGTCTAATACAAATAATCTACAAATAGATCTTTTTGACCTACAGATTGGACTCTAACAGGTACAACCACTCCTGGTCAGAGTGAACCTGGGAGTAATGGTAATGAAGAAGTACTTTATACTTCCAAGAACCTCAAAACTAGTTACAGTTTAGTGTAATACTTAGAACACATTTTTGAAAGATTTAATCACTATCTGTTTAGCTCAGTCGGTAGAGCATCCACTTAGGACCCACAAGGTTCCTGGTTTGATACTGGCCCTTGCCAACTCAACATATTTATGGAAGATATGCACACTCTCTCATACACGCACACACACACACACATATATGTGTGAATAAACTGTTTAATTCAAGAATGCACACATATTGAGACACAGTATTTCATCATGTGTGTGCAAGTTCCTGATTGTATGTATATATATATTTTAAAAATTTGTTTTGGGATGAAACAAAGAAATCACAGTGCTCAACCACAAATTTGTAGGAGCTTTATTTATTTGCTGAATTTTTTAAATATAAAAGTTTATCATAAGCAACTACCCAGGTTTCAGGTTATTTCACCATCGTCAAGTTGCTACTGGTGTTTCTTTGAAGCAACCTGACGATGGTGAAATAACCTGAAACCTGGGTAGTTGCTTATGATAAACTTTTATATTTAAAAAATTCAGCAAATAAATAAATAAATATATATATATATATATATATATATATATATATATATATAAAAGTAAAGTCGTCAGGGTAGCCAAAATATTAGCCTGACAGTGAGGGAGTCTATCCCCTTTTTACTAGTGCTAGACCAAGGAGATTGTTTTTTAGTGTCTAAGGTGAAGTGCTACACCTACTGATACTTCCTCACTTTACTGCACAGGTCCCTGTGCTACTCATATGCTGAGTTGGTAAGGTCCGGTATCAAACCAGGAACCTTGTGGTTCACAGAAGATAAAAAGTCTAATAATCATAGGTTTTTATCTCAAATCTCTTTATATATATTATATATATATATATATATATATATATGTATGTGTGTGTGTGTGTGTGTGTGTGTGTGTAAATGTTATCCCAGGTTTAATGTTTTAACCCCTTTTCAAAATAAATTCCTACTCGGAAGAACCAGGTATTTATTCGGCTCCCAAGGTTCAATCCATATACATACCAAATTTGGTAGTCCTACATTTAGAAATATTACTATTATGAACCTAATGTAACATTCATTTTGATTTTATTCTAAAGATTTTGATAATTTACCTAATTCCTATTAGTGACATCAGGTTTCTAAGAAATTTAAATATTGTTTTCATCAAATTCAATGTAATGTTTTTATTCCAAAATTTAACTAAATATATATAAGTGTGTGTACAGATGTAGATAGATAGATAGATTTTAATTTAACTCATTTAAAATGAAATTCAGACAATGAGGTTTTAATTTGTTTTTAACATTATATATTAAAACTACTATATTTTAATTTTATGAGATAGATATTATATTTATTCAAAAAGATACATGAGAAATAATACTCAACAATTTATACACAGTTTAATCATTAATAACTAATATATCTATAGTCCTCGCAAAATCAAAAATATGTATATGAATATATATATATACAAGGTGTGTCAAAAAAGTATCAAGATTTTTTGTAATTTTTGAAACACCAGGTATTCTGAAAAAAATTAATATTCCATTCATTGTTCATTTTTCTCTTGGTAAATACAGCTTAAAACTCAGCACTTTTATCACACACCTGGTATTCTGAAAAAATTAACATTCCATTCATCTTGATACTTTTATGAGACCTTGTATATTGATATATCCAGGTTAAGGGATATATTCTGAAGTTGGTATTTGGTATATTATCGCAGTAGTAATTGGTAAGTCGAATAGCAATCCGTCTGCCGAGGTGTCGTCTAGCGAGTAAGTTTAGCTTGTAGGCTTAGGTATAGGACCAAAACAGTGTCGACTATTTATACATGACACTGTCCAATCAGATTATAGTGAGGGGGTACCAAGGTATTTACATATTCATTATATCATATATATATATATAAGTTAAGGATATTGAAGCCATGAAGTCAATGACATTTGGTAACAGACAGTTTTTCACCTATGCAATTTTTAAACCAACATGCAGTATTAATGTCTGTGTATATTTTTAAAACTGTCTATTCCTTTTTGGAACACCTTCAACAAAAAAATGCAAAATATTATTTCTTCTTCAAGATATCCAGAAAGAACAATAATTTCAATTAAGAAAAACTTGAACGTGAACTTAACAATATTTTCACGTCAATCCAAATCATATAAGTGTGTACTTCCTTGAGGGTGTGGCATATCTATGTCTGTGTGTCAAAGTTGGCTCAGTCGACCAAATAACTACTTAGGTATATATATATGTATATACAAATATCTAGGTGTATCTAGATAGGTATATACATAATGAAAATTGAACAAATAACATATAACTGAATTACTTCAACGTAGGAGATGCGGAAAAAATGTTAGGAAGAGATAAATTCTATTTATAATTGAAGATGAAAACAAATTGTTTTGCCATTTCTGTACAAAGCAGGAAATGAAGACATTACTTTACTTCTGGAATGTGCACGTCTTGCAATCTATCTATCTATCTACATATGCACACACACACACACACACACAGACACTTATATATATCTATATACACATATGTATACACAATGCACATACCTATATATCTGTATACACAATGCACATGCAGACACCTATATATCTATATACACATATGTATGCACATGCACACACACATACCTGTATATATCTATATACACATATGTATGCACAATTCACATGCACACACACACACACCTATATATATCTATATACACATATGTATAAACAATGCACATGCACACACCTATATATCTATATACACATATGTATAAACATTGCACATGCACACACCTATATATCTATATACACATATGTATACACACACACACATACCTATATATATATATATATATATATATGCTCCCAAAATCAGGTAGAGCTCTCTAGAGGGGATTTTAATGAACTTTCACTGTTAGCATAAGGCAATACTAATTTGTTGTTTATGTATTTGATGTTCTCTGGTGATTGTAACATATATATACTGATATATGTATTTATCAGTTAAATGTCTGCTTCTTGATGGCAGCTGAAAACGGCCAAGGGGTTAAGAAGTCAGACTGATGAAAAGTCAGTTGGGTTTTGCTTCTGACTAGAAGTAGTTGCTAAGTCTAGCTGCACTGATGAGACGTAAAATGTCAAAACACAGTGTCTGTGGATGACTATATATGTCATTCAAAAATTTTTAATTTGCTTCATTTAATAATTTATTTCAACTGCAAGTCACAGCATCTTCTTTTTGTCTGAAGATGCTACAACTTGCAGTTGAAATAAATTATTACAAGAAGCAAATTTTCCTGATGATGACCTAGTGTTAAAAGTCGTAGAGAATGATTATTTTTCCCACGATAAACAAATCACTTGTGTAAGCAGTCTAGCGATTCACTTGTTTAATCTTCATTAAATACTCTCATATAAAAGAACAATTTCTTATTTATCTGAATGTCTGAGATGAAGCATTGTTGCTATTATATATTGGGGGTGGGGAGTTCCTGTGGCATAATGGCTAATGTGGTACACTGCAACATCGTAGTGAGTGAGTCTAACTTCAGTCACGCTATTACATTCACTTTCAGACTAATACACTTTATAAATGTTATGAACCCTCATCACCCCAGTTATGGGTTAAATAATAACACTACAGTTCTTCTACAAGGGTGGCTTTGGAATTCAATAACCCACGCAGTTTGATATGTCATTAAACAAAGAAACCTTATTATACACTGATGTATTCATATTCATATTACAACATTTCAGCTGTTGTACTCTTTGAATCAAACCCCTTATACAAACTGTGGAGGTAGACTGTCTGTAAATCTTATATGAGTTAATCCTTCTGAGTTAATTCCTCCTGGTTATGTCCCTTGTTTTTTCTATTAATTCAGAGTAGATGACTTTTTTTTATAATAGTCAGCCCAAAGATTGAACTCAAGGCTACTTGACAACTAGAAAAGCTACTACACCACTCAAGGTCAGTGTGGACCTGGGAGTACTGGCAATGAAGGAGTACCCCGCACACTACATTTGCAGAATTCTATATAATGGGATTAAATAACAATAACCTCAAATAAAAAAAATCAACTGAGAATGCTAATTTTATAGGTTTATAATGATTTTATAAGTATTTTTCCTGATTGAACCCAAAGAAAATATAAATGCCTACATCATTTTAGGGTACCATGAGCTTTGCTAATTAAATGTAAGTCATATGACCTTTCCTTTAAGATATGTTTACTTACCTTAGCATTGTTTTAATTGTTAGATTATACTTACCTTTTCAAGTTTACACATTTAGAGATATTTACAAAGAAGATCAGTGTTTGAAAATTGTGATAAACTCAGCTTTTTAATAAAATTGTGATAAACTCTAGAACTTGAGCCTCGGTCAAAAAATGAATAGCATAATAAATAGCAATCAAGACTGCTATAGTAAAATTTTTTTAGGAGGAGCTCGTGGAGTAATGATTATCATCATAGGAAGTGGACCCAGCTATCTGAGTTCAAATCCTTTCTGTTTGTCTGTCATAGAAAAGTAGTTTATGAGCCACAAGTTGCCTGCAGGCTATGCATTAGGGATCCCTGATTTACCCTCTGATGCTACCCTCTCAAGAAAAATGGGAGGAGAGGTGCTCTTGAGTAGGTATTTACCCAACCCATTCACCACAGGTAGGATGTGACATAAGATCACAACAATGGAAGGATCAAGTTCACTATTAAATAGTAATGGATTTGAGATTAGCTTGCTAACCATTACTCTATGAAGGGATGTCCTGTTTTTTACCCAACCCATTTGCCACAAGAAGGATGTGACAGAAGGTCGCAAATATGGGGAATCCAGCAAGGATCAAACTTTCTATACAGTAGTAATGGATCTGCAAGACTAACTTGCAAACCATTATACAACAATGGGACACACTGGTATTTATCCAACCTGTTCACCATGGGTAGAATGTGACACAAGATCGCAAGTATGGAGCATCCAGCAAGGATTGAAATTACTATTCAATTGTTTGTTTTGTTTTACAGCATATCAACCTTGTGGCTCATTTAATGCTGACAAAGTTTTGAAATAAATTCATTCTTAATGGATACTGAATTTTTTTTTATAAATACATTTTTCTATTTAATCTATAGATGGTACCCTAACAGGTACTACCACTCCGAGTCAGAGCGGATCTGAGAGCAATGGTGATGAAGGAGTGCTTCACAATCCCCAGATCTCCAGAACTGGAACCTCACCATCAGAGTTTAACGTCATTCCCAGGACATGAAGACCCTCAGCCACCACCTTCTAGCACATATGCTTTTAAATAGTAATGGATCAGTGAGACTAGCCTACTAACCATTACACCATGATAGAATGCCCAAGCACTTGAGCAATGGATCCTTTTTGTTTTTTGACAGTCTGCACAATGTAAAAACAGTCTAGTATTTAGCCACCAACAACTTTATATTGTCACTTTTGCCACAGCCAATAAATAGCAAAATATTTAAGATTTAAACAGATTTGGTTTGATTTGTTTTGTTATACAGCATATCAACCTCAGTGGGTCATTTAATGCGATAAAGTTTTGAAATAAATCAATTCTTAATGGATAATACCATTTTTTTTATAAATACATTTTTCTATTTAACCCATAGATGGGACCCTAACAGGTACTACCACTCCGGGTCAGAGTGGACCAGGGAGCAATGGTGATGAAGGGGTGCTCCACATTCCCCAAACCTCCAGAACTGGAACCTCACCATCAGATAGAGTTTAACGTCATTCCCAGGACATGAAGACCCTCAGCCACCACCTTCTAGCCCATATGCTTTTCAATAGTAATGGATCAGTGTGACTAGCCTACTAACCATTACACCATAGTAGGATGCCCAAGCACTTGAGGAATGGATCCTTTTTTGTTTTTTGACAGTCTGCACAATGGAAAAACAGTCTAGTATTTAGCCACTTGTTACATAATCATTAGATACCTAATGATTATGACAATAGTGTAGAAATCATTATGGCGATCAGTATAGCTGATGGCCTTGAGAGTGAGTGACAATGTTTGACCTCACTCTGACCTTGCGTTCTGGGGATGAACGTGAGAACCGGAAGGCAATAGAAGGCCCCTTCCGGTTTAAGGATACTAAGTAAGTGAGTTAGAAGTTAGAAGCGAAGCTAGCAAGATGTGAGTCTCACTGCGCAGATGTCTGGTCTGGGGGTCTACGAATAAAGTAACATCATCGTAAATCGAAGTCTTGTGTTTATTACTAAAAACCAACAATGACACAGGGCTTCTGATAAGGAACGATCCCCAACAGAAACCAGACCCGAAGTCCCCAAGAAACACCATGACAAGACCAGACCAAGATAGATGATAGAAGAACCAAGCCGGCCAGAAGAGTAGACGACCAGAGTAAGAATTAAGGGTATATAACACACCAACAACTTTATATTGTCACTTTTGCCACAGCCAATAAATAGCAAAATAGAAGAGTTAAAAAGATTTAAGCAGAGGCAAAGGGCAAAGATATTTTAAGCAAGGAATATTGTTTTACAAAAAATCCAGAATGTTAATTATTCTATTTTTTTTTCTTGTAGAATGTATTTACATGCAAACAGAGATAAGGCGCCATTTAAAATGGTAAATAATGTTACTTGTTTTTCTTTTCTGTCTCAAAAATACATGAATGACTAAGTATTCTATTTGTAAATGGAAAAGTTGTTTATACCTATATCCATATACTTATATGTTTGCACAATAGGATATGTGCATCTAGAAAAAGAAAAGATGCAGCAGAAAAACTGTATAAAATGTTCATTCTATGATTGCATAATTCTCTGATTTCTGTGCTCTTGCAAACACTTTTCCTAACTTGCATTTTGCAGCCAACCCATCCACCCATACATCAACAAACACTGCCATCCCAACCTCCTCAAACACCTCAGCCCACCTGCTTTATTTGGCTACCTGTCTGCTTTTCTATGTTTCCAGAGAAATGGCTTCTCCATCTGACACTTTTAACACTGCCTCATCACTGAAGAGGTGGCTTAACTTCGAAAAAACAAAAAACTTAAAACAAAAAAACTTTCCAACTCATGTGGGCTTAATTAAACTTGTAGATTTTTTCCCCACTTCCAAGGAGATTTATCCTGAGAAACTAGACACACGAATCTGAGCAGAGAAAGAAAGAGAAAAAAAATGGTGGGAAAATAAAAAAAGGAAGAAAGAAAAAAAACAACTAAAAACAACAAAAAAACGAAACACGGAAGAACACCGAAATATCCTGGCAAAGATAAGAATGGGTGAGTGTATCAAATTTCTTTGTTAATTTTTCTTTTAAAATTCTTGTTTAAGTTAAAATACTGTGACTAATAGTACCATCCCCAATTCCGTCGTCACTGATGTTGTTACTTTTATCAGTATTACAGTTATTGTTATCACCATAATTACAGGCATGCATAATCTCTGATATCATTATCACAACACCAGGAGTTATATGAAAGTGTTACGGTTATCTCAAGCAATATCATTATCATCATAATTGATGGAACCATTCATCATCATTGTCACAATCCTCTACATCATAACTTCCACAACTATTAATATTATCACTATCAACATCCCTGTATTATTATTATCATCATTATTATATTAATATTGGTGTACCTTAATCTTCCATCTGTTATCATCTTACAACACCCTCTAGTTAAAAATGAGACCGTCCAAAACAGCCAAGATTAAATGCACAAATATAAATACTCAGCTAATTAACGGACCATTCTATTTTTATCATAAAGAAAGAAAGGATATGCTACACAGAAAAAATATAATAAGACGAAAAAGAGATGAGAAAGATAGAGAGAGGGGATGAGATAGTGAAAACAATAATGCTAATCTGTTTCAATTGATGATGAAAAGAAGGAAGGAGAGAGAGAGAGAGAGAGAGAGTTTAATCAAGATTATTATACTTTTTACATATTTAACTATATCGCAATAGCTCTTAAGTTAACATATCAAATGTAGTAATAATTAAATTATCAAACTGTGGTATATCCACAGGTGCTGGTAGTTATTATTAATATCACTCTATACAAGTTTTTCATACCAGTTTTAACTGATAGTTTTTCCCTGAAATATTCTAGCTGATTTTAATTGTGTTGTTTTCTGGATGGTCTTCATTCTTCTCATGAGCTTTTCACAACTATTTCAACTGATGATTTTCTTTTCACTAATCTGAGAGATAGTAAGTACTTTCAAGTATACAGGACTTTCCTAAGTATCCTAGCTGATATTAACATTGCTGTGGTTTGGATTGTCTCCATTCTTCCTCTGATTTCCAATTCACCCAAATTCTTTTCCAGAGCTTTGGGGACCCTTTCAAGGGCACCAATTACAACTGGTATGATCTTCACCTTCATGTTTCACAGTTTTCTCAATTCTCTGGCAAGGTCCAAATATTATCTTTCCGCTTTCTTTCATTTTCACTCTGTGGTTGGTCAGGATAATAGGTTCTCTTCTTCTTATCAATCAATACCGGGTCCAATTCCTCCAATTTAATTTCTAAGCCATTGAAAACCATACCAAGAGCAGCAACTACAATTGTTATCATGTTATCACTGTCATCCTCATTTTCTACATCTTTTCAGTTCTCTGGCAAGATCCAAATATTTGCCTATCTTTGCATTTTCCATTACTTTAACTCTATGATCTGCTGGAACCGCAAAATCCATTAGATAACAATTTTTTTAACACCCAGGTCTGATGTTCTGGCTGGGATTATACAATCTATTTATATCTCAAACCAGAATCTCAGCCAGAAAATGACCCATAAAATTCTCTTGTTTTGTGTGATAGGAGCTAAGTGGCCATACAGCTGTTTTTTTTTTGTGGTATGTTACTTCCAGGATTTGTTCAAGATAACATGCAGTATCTTTGTACAGTTCCCATCTCACTTTTTATATAAGCATTTTGTAAGAATCCAAGTGGGGCAGCCATACAGTAGCACTTACATAGCTACAGCTTGGAAGAATTCTTGCTTTATCTTATCAGAGAGAGATCAGATTTCCATTTGCTTAATAATTTGTTTATTGCAGTCCATTTCTTTCTTATGCATAATATTGAAATCGCTTTCTTTAGATGAGATATTACTACCTAGGTATGTGAACTGGTTTACTAATTTCAGTGGCTTACTGTCTTTGAGTGGAGATGTTTCCATCTTGGTTGTAACACATGAACTCTGTTTTATCTGAGTTCACATGAAAGCCAATTCCACTTGCTGCTTTCTCTAGGCTATGCATTAGTAATTCACTTTGTGCAGGTGCATTTACTAGAAGTGCTAGATCATCTGCACAGTCTGCATCTGTAATAGTTTTCTACTGGATATCACCTGCTTCTTTCCTTATTTTAGCGTGAAGCCTTTTTTTTTTCATTAGATGTAATGATGATTTTAATACATAGTCTAGGCAAATTATAATTAAAAATGGTGCTAATGTATCTTTTTCTTGGACTCCAGTGACAATGTCAAAGAAATCTTTGTCATTATCAGATGAATGGACCATTGCTTTCATGTCTTTGTAGAGCATCATTATAGTGGTAACTGTTTCTTTGGGGAGACCATAAGATAGGAGTATTTGCTACATATTTCCTCAGTGTATAAGTTGAAAGCCTTGGAGAAATCAACAAATAAAAGTGTTGCCTTGATATTTTTTGCCTGTACCCCTTCTATGATTCAACTGATAGTCAGAATCTGACAAGTTGTGGATAGATTTCAACAAAACCTATTCAGATTTTTCCTAAGAATTTTCTTTACTTCTGGTCGGATGTGATTGAGAAGGAGGGCATTTACAAACCTTAGCAGGGTCCTTAGAGAGTTAGGACTTCCTTAGCACCAAGCAAACCAACAGTGGTACAACCCTTAATTCAAGTATCAAGTCTAGTTTTACAGGGTGCAGTAAAAATACCTCCCATATTTTAAACTATCACTTGTATAATACAAGATGTAATGGTAGTTCCATCTAGCTAATGTCTTATGATTTGTTTCAGATATGATTAGTCATTATCATAGATTGGACCAGTGCATACTATGCTTTTGCTGTTGAAATATTCTTAATACTAGTGAATTTGTAATTGCTACTCAGAGAGAATTTTGTGCTGATTTCATGTTATGTTGGAATAATGATGCTCCGAATAGAGTTTTCAACCTATAGCAGTATCGTTTTTCTATCTGGAACAGCATAATTCTTATGTAACATTTAATGAGCATAAACAGTTCTCTGTGTAGCAATCACAGATTCATCAGTCTTAAAAAAAATAACAGAAAATGCACGGTGTGCACCAGTCCAAGTAATGATCGTAACTGATATCTGAAAATAAAATAAGACATTAGATAGATGGACCTACCAATACTCATAAGAAATAAAATTCAGCACAGAAGCAACACCAGATAATCAGGATTTACATTTTGTATTTGATCTTGGATGATTTGGATGGTCTCATTTTTAACCAGAGTGTATTGTAAGATGATAATAGCCATACAATTAAGGAACACAAGTATTAATATACAGATAAATAATCAGAATAAAAAGACCATACATTGCATACTGTAAAATAAGTTTTCAAATTTGAAGCTCAGAAGAAAAAAAACCAAAAAAAAAAACCAAACAATGTTGGTGAGAGTAGGAGAATAGACAAAAATACAAATTCCCGGACACCTGAAGTTCTACAAGATAATTCTTCAACTCCGAAATGGGATATATTATCCGCTGATCCAAAAATAAATTCCCCAGGTAGAAACAAGCAAAATTCCAACATGTCTGGACCTGTTGATTGCTAAACTCACAAACATGCCAGTAAAAATAGATTAGTCAAGTCTGACACAAGGCTACTACAATGGAGCACCCTGGCAAACAAAATAGGATTGGTTTGAAACACATCTGTTACAACTGCCAAGGCAACAAACTCAATTTATATATACTGTTATTTATTTAGGATAAGAGGTGCACTTGTGTAATAGTTATCTTCATAAAAAATGGAATCGGCAACCCTAGTTCAAACAGTAATGATACTATTTAAACCATAGCTTAGGGGATGAGGAGGATTCATACCTTTCCCAAGGGTATTAGTCAGAAAGTGAATGTAATAGTTCAAACTCACTATGATGTTGCTGTCTAGCTTCTTAGTTACATCACTAAGAGTATTCTCCCATGAGAATATATATATATATAATATATATATATATATATATACATACAGTGCACTGTACCTGTATTGTGCTAAAAGACTCCAATGAATTTCATTGTAATGTTTATCATCATAGGAAATGGACACAGCAATCTGAGTTCAAATCCTGGTACTTGGCTGTTTGCATTTCACATAGCCCTAATGCCATTGAGAAAGGCATACATCCATTTATTCTCCAACTAGCTATGGACAAATGGTAAGGGGAAAATGGTCTCTTTAACCTTGGTATGGCAACCAGTCTAGAAGGAAAACTCTGAATCCAAACCTGTTAAACTCTGCTTAAAGAATTGACCTTGTGCCACATCCTGCTTTTAGCAGTTGGTATATATATATATATATATATATATTTGTGAATAAAAAGGCCTTGCCTTAAATACCATGGGTATCATGGTTATGGACCATTTCCACTCAAGTGAAATGGTCCATAACCATGATATCCATGGTATTTAAAGCCTTTTTATTCACAAATAACATTGCTCTGTTTACAATACTTAAACATTGAGCTCTCTTACGAACCTGAACTCTACAACAAACTACTGGTAGAGAATAGGACCAGCCTAGAATCCCTTGTACCAAGAAACTTGGTACCACACCAAAGTATATATATATATATATATATATATATATAATACTGTTTTTAATGGTTATCATTGTAGAAAATGGGCACTGTGATAGGAGTTCAAATCCTGAATGAGTTTTTTTTTATTTCATAGCATTAATACCCTTCAGAAAGGTATGCGCCTAACTATTCTCCCTCCAGCTAAGGTGAATAGTAGGGCAGACTGGGCTCTTTAACTTTGGTATGGCAACCAGTCTAGGAGAAGGAAAACTCTGAATTCAAACTTCACTTGAAAAATAGACCTTGTGTCACATGCTGCTCATGTGGAGGGGTTGGTAAATACATATTATACTGTCTCTAAATATCATGTTGACATTTTCAATAAGCAGATTTTTGAGTAGCAGGAAACTTTTCAGAGACAAAAATATGAATTCCTTCCTGCAAAATACTCAAAATTGTTGACTCATTTATTTTTTGATGTTCTTTGAAACTACGTAACATTTGTCTGAAAAAAAAAAAAAAAAAAAAAAAAAAAAAAAGAAATGTTTGTCTTGGGCAGGGCTTCTTTTTCTTTCAGGTGTATCACCTCATGTGGATTCTTAGTAGATATGTCTACGTAACTCTAATTTCTCTCTATGACAACCCATCTGTCACGGCACATAATTTGCATCCCATACAATATTCTCATAATTCTTCACATTGGATGCTGAGCAAGTAACTTTTCTGAACACATAAAATGTTGACAGTAATGAGAGGAGATGATTAAGACAATCATTTATTCATTAAACAAAACAATTGCTTTCTTTGTTCTATCATTATTTACTCATTTTTCAATAAGAAATATTTTTCATGATATTAAATGTTAAAAAAGAAAATAATTGGAGGGCTGGTTTAGCTCAGTTGGTAGAGCATTTGCATAGGAATCACAAGGTTCATGGTTCGATACCAGCCCCCACCAGCTCAGCATATGAGTAGCACAGGGATCTGTGCAGTAATGTGAGGATCTGATGGTAGGTGTGGCACTCCACTCCAGATGCTAAAATAATCTCCTTGGTCTAGCACTAGTGAAAAGGAAATATACTGTATCACCAATACCAACATTAGTCCACCAACTTTACTTACTAACTTTATTTTTTTTGATGTACAAGGCAGTCTAAAAGTTTTGTGACCAAAATATAACTCCTAATATTCTCATAATTCTTCACATTGGATGCTGAGCAAGTAACTTTTCTAAACACATATGATGCTGACAGTAATGAGGGGAGATGATCAAGACAATCATTTATTCATTAAACAAAACAATCATTATTAACTCATTTTCCAATAATAAATCTTTTTCATGATATTAAATGTTAAAATAGAAAATATTTGGAACTATTATTTCTTTGATATACAGAATAGTCTGAAAGTTTTGTGACCAAAATATAATTCCTAACTCAGTGCCAGTGGAATGGCCTTATTGTCAGCACCAGCCAGACAGCTGGTCTAGCACTAGCAAAAAGGGGATATACTCCCTCACTGCATGGCTGATACCAACATTAGGCCACCCTCCTGACTTTACTTACTTTATTTCTTTAATGTACAGGGTAGTCTGAAAGTTTTGTGACGAAAATATAACTTCTAATTCGGTGTTAGTGGAGTGGCCTATTGTCAGTATCAGCTAGACAGCAAAGGAATATATCCCCTTTTCACTAGCACTAGACGAGGGCAATTCTTGTCACTGAGGTCTGCTCCCATATGCTTTACCACACACATCAAATTACCCAAGCTGTACTACTCGTGTGCTGAGTTCCTTGGCAGATGCTATACTGACAGAGTTAAACTGGACCCTAAAGTAAAGTCAGCAGCATTGCCTATTGTCAGTATCAGAAAGACAGAGAGGGAGTCTATCTCCTTTTCACTAGCACTAGACCAGGGAGATTGCTTTTGCATCTGAGGTGGAGCACCACGTCTACCATCTAAACCAAACTGCTATTTATATATACATGAAATAAGCCACTAGAATCAAATAGAAACTTATATTATCATTATTATATATTATAACTGATGATATATATTATATCCTTAAACAAAAAATAGTTTAGAAAGTTAAAACAACTTTTAGAACACCTTCTACAGTTATTAGACATTTATTTGTTTATCTATTCTTTTGTTATACAGGGTGTTGCAAAAATACCTTCCTCATTTTAAACTGTCCCCTGAACTTAAGCAAATAGCAATGTATGTTTGCTGTTAAAATTCTTTCTAAGACTAGTGAATCTGTAATTGCTACATGATAGCTTGGAATGATGCTGTTCCGGATAGAATTTTCAACCCACAACAGTATCAATTTCATATTCAGAGCAAGCATCATTCTGATGTTACATGAAATGGACATGATTTGTACTCATTTCATGGTAAATTTGAATCATGCTGTTCCGGATATAATTTTCAACCAATAACAGTATCAATTTTCTATTCAGAGCAAGCATCATTCTGATGTTACAAGAAATGAGCATGGAGAGCTTTTCATGCTCATTTCATGTAACATTAGAATGATGCTTGCTCTGAATAGCAAAATTGATACTGTTATGAGCTGAAAATTCTATCTGGAACAGCATGATTTAAACTTTACCATGAAATGAGTACGGAATGTTGTCTATGTCCATTTCATGTAACATCAGAATGATGCTGGTTCTGAATATAAAATTGATACTGTTTTGGGTTGAAAATTCTATCCGGAACAGCATCATTCCAACTTATCATGAAATGAGCAAGAAAAGCTCTATATAGCAATTACAGATTCATCAGTCATAAAAACACAATTTCAACAGCAAACACATGGTGTGCACTGGTCCAAGTCATAATTATAATTGGTAGACATTAACTAGATGGATTTACAATAGTCATTTGCCAAGGTTGACTTGCATCACTCAGGTAACATCTTAATTTTTTTTTTTTTTTTTTTTTTTTGGGGGGGGGGGTCTGCTGCACCCTGCATTACCTAACTAATAATCTATTTTAGCCTCTCATTTGTTTCTCTCTTTCTTTTTCTTCCTGTTTTTTTCTTTCTTGTTCATTTTCTTACTCCATATTCAGTCTTTCCTTTCTCTTTTACATTTTCTACACTTTTATCAGCCTCTTCTTTCTTTCTTTCTTCAACTATTCATTCCTCTCCTTCTCCTGTTTCTTCATTCAGCACCCTCCTTTCTTTTTTTTTCTTTTTTCTTTTTCTCTCCTTTCTTTGTTTCTTCATCTGATATTCACTCTTGTTTAATCTCTCTTCATCTCTTTTTTCAGCTCCTTCCTTCTTTCATCCTTTTCAGCCCTTTTTTTCTTGACTTTCCATTTCCTCTTTTCTTTCTCATATATATATATATTTACTGACCTGTCAGTAAATAAGAGAAATAGTACTGTATTATATAAAAATAAAATATAATCTAATGAATTATGTGATGTAATATGTTTTAATGTTCATTTTTTTCATAAATAATATTTTTCTTTGACTTAATAAATTTGGATATATAAATGTTTTTAGTGAACTTATAAACATAAATGTATCTGAAGCTCACTCGTACTTTATCTCTCAACACAAAGCAAGAAATCACTGAGTGACAGCTTGAAAGACAAGGTATCAATATATATATATATATATAGTCATCCACAGACACGTGTTTCAACTTATCAAGTTTCTTCAGTGTGGTTAGACATTTGTAAGCTACCTACAGCCGGGATTGAAATCCGATCGGTTGGGTGTCAGTTTGTCACCTTAACCATTAGGCTGTCATCACCTACAGAATATGAAGGGGATTTTAACTGTTTTAATACACACATCACTTTTTATGCAAAGGCTGTCATAGAGTGCTCCATCGCTTATATATAGGAGAGCGTCGCATTTACGCTTGAGTTGGTGGCCCTTAGCGGAATCCCCTCCAGAGTGCTCAACCCTGGGGGGATGGGGAGCATATGTAGAGTCAACCACACATATATATATATGGATAGAATGTGTAATGCTGTGGTTCTGTTAAAAACTTTCTTGTCAGTTGTTTATAAGGGCCACCCAGCACACTTTGTATTAAATGAATCATTAGATGTTATTTAAGGACCCAAAAGCAATAAACCTTTTTATAAAATCTGACCCTAAATATGAGTGCCATAGATTCTTTAGCTGAAATGTTACTGTCAACAGCAAAAGACAAGATCTACACGGATCTGTTTGCGTTCACAAAACAGAGAAAAATAAACAGTAAAACAATCTGGGTGGAACGGAACCACACCTCAAAAATACAGATGCCGCATCGGATGCAATTATTCTTGAACTTTGTCTTTTCTAACCTCAAAGGAAGTCTTCGAGTAAATAGTTCAGACATTTAATCTCTTTGCACTCATATATATATATATATATATATATATATATATATATACATAGATAGACAGATAGATATCAATTGAATGAAATAGATAGATAGATATGAACAGACTGAAATAGATGGATAGATATAAACAGACTGAGATAGATAGATAGATAGATAGATATAAACAGACTGAGATAGATGGATAGATATAAACAGACTGAGATAGATGGATAGATAGATAGTTATAAACAAAGTAAGATAGATAGATAGATAAATAGATAGAAAGATAGTTATGAATAGATTTAATTCTTAATTCAAAATTCAACTCTTAAGTATGTATATATATGTACACATATACACACCGAATACAACCATATACATACGCACGCACACACACACACAAAAAGTAAACATAGGCATATACATATACATAGGCATACACACACGCAAAAAGTATAAATTTAAGTAGAAAAACATAGAATGTCTTCAGAACAAAAAACAAATTACAAACACACACACACCTGATATATCAAATGAACATCTGATGAACTTTATCAAGACAACCCAAATAGAAAAGTAATAAAAATAAAAAAAGTTATAAAAAAAGCTATAAAAATTCAGCTAATGACTTTATTACTAAACCACCCAAAAAACAAAAACACCTGTTTAAAAGACTAATGTTAAAAATGAAATTCATTCCACTCCCACAAAAAGAGAAAGAGGAGGTGAAATACTCATGTGTATGTATATATATAAACGTGCATGTAAAAATTCATTTTCATATTATTAATCAAAGCCTGAAGAAGATACCAGAAGATCTGAAACACGTGTTGCATATGTAAAACAAAAAGAATTAAAAAAATTTTTTTCTGAGAACAAAATACATTTTGCGGACCTTCCTTTTTTATAAATATATATATATATATATATATATATATATATATATATATATATATATGTGTGCAGAAATACATATCAATAAACATAAAGACACATTAGTATACGCTTTACATCTGGGCACAAAGGTGTCCATATGCTCATCTATGTACACGCAAACATGTGTCAGTGTTTGTCTTTGAACATATACATTTATGAAGTTGGTTATGAGTATAAGTGTGTGTGTGTGTACATATGTAAAACTGTGTCATCAAAATAACTGCACCATTTACGTCAGAGGAGTTGCTTATGGCATTACTTCTTTGCATTTAGCAGAATGCCTCTTAAGTCAAATATCTATATATCTATCTATCTATCTCACTCTCTCTCTCTCTATATATATATATATATACACATATATATATATATATATAGACATGTGTATATATATATATATATATATACATATATATAGACACGTGTATATATATATATATATATCATGTATATATATATGTCACATATATATATATGCATATATATATATATATATATATCATCACGTTGTATGTATGCATTATATATTATATTTTACATTTATTTCAGATATCTATCTATATATATATATATATACACACATATATATATAGACACATGTACATGTGTATGTATGCATATATATATATATATATATATACACATAGACATGTATATATATATATATATGTGTGTGTGTGTATATATATATACACACACATAGACATGTATATATATATTATATGGTGTGTGTGTGTGTTTGTGTGTATATATGTTTGTATTATATATATAATATATATATATATAATATATTAGATAACTTGTTTACGTCAGTAAGTTGTTGTTTTAATGCTCCTTATCTTTTGCACCTATCAAAATACCTTTTATATTTTGGCCAACTTTGTGTTTTTTTTGCTTTATGAAGATAACTAACCAGATATTTTTTGTAACAAATGTTAACTCTAATAATTTCTACCAAAATCATAAAAATCATTTGAAGAATGTTAGTTGGTTGAATATAATTTTCTCATATAAAGTAAATATGAAAAATATTCACAACAAAATAAGAATTTTTTATTTCCTGAAAAGAAATATTAATAGAAGAGAATGAAACATAAGAATAAGAGATAAAAATGTCCTCATATGAAAGAGAAAGTATATTTTTACCCAACCTGTTTGATACAGGTAAGATGTGACACAAGTTCATAAGCATGGGGCATCCAGCAATGGGTCTGTGAAACTAACTGGCTAAACATTTCACCAAGATGAAATACCCTCCTTATACAAAAGGGAAAGTATTCATTGTAATATGTAACTGGTAGAGAATAAGAATATGGAGATTTTCCTGTTAAGGATGTTATAGTGTGCTTAGGGGAGTAAACCCTGAAAACACATCAGGAGCCAGAGTCCCTAAGGTGGAGTAAGCCTGAAATACAGTACTCCACAGCAACTCCTGTGACACTTTCCTTTGGACAAGTGGCTTAGGCAACAGCACATTCTCCATATCAACACACTCAGGCTATGTAGTTAAAAAAATTTTTTTGGACAATATGCCATCGTCTGTAGCAGACAGGAGTATGCCAACCAACCAACCCATGTTCTATGCAATACAAGTTATTGGGGGGCTCTAAGCACCCCATCCATGGGCAACAGCACATCCTCCATATCAATGCACTCAGGCTATGTAATTAAAAAAAATTTTTTTGACACTATGCCATCGTCTGTAGCAGACAGGAGTTTGCCAACCAACCAACCCATGTTCTATGCAACACAAGTTACTGGGGGGCTCTAAGCATGGACTGGGACACAATTGGTGTATTGTTACTTCTATCAAACCCAGAAGAGTAAGAAACAAAAGAATTTGACTTTGGTGTTCTCCTTGCTGACAATGGAAGTGTGTGGTGTAATGGTTACAGTCATATGAAATGGACTCGTCGACGCAAGTTCAAATCCTAGGGCAGGCTGGGCTCTTTAACCTTGGCTAGGTAACCAGTCTAAGAAAAAGGAAACTGAATTCAAACCTGTTAAACTTTGCTTAAGAAATTGACCTTGTGTCACATCCTACTCATGCAGTGGGATTAGTAAATATATCTATACTGCTGATAACGCCAACTAGTGGCTATTAGCAGACATTGGGGGAAATTACCTTTCATGTTCATGTCAAATAGGAGAACCGTGGCAAGTAAGGTATGAAATCCCAGCAATTGAATTTTATTTTTGTTTTCTGAGTTTTTCTTTTTAAGACTTGCAGATAAACGAGTTACCCCCTTGGTTTATCAAAATACTGGAATCTCCTACTGTACAAAGAAATACCAGTGAACTTCTTTCATTGGTATTTTATTGTACAATACCCGGAGACAGTTAAAACAAAAACAAATTTAGGACCCTAAACACTAACATACCAACAAAAATATTTAAGACTTTTAAACAAATATTTTTGAATATTTTTGATCTCTGTTTCAATAAGATGATTTATACAGCAATTTTCCAATTTCAGTAATCAGAGAGAATGGACAATTTCATGAATTTGTCCAAGAGATGGAGAATAATATGAAACCCCAACTGACAATATGAAAAAAAAACCAAAACGCCAGGGTTGTAAGTATATTTGCTTATTTCGCTATCAGCTGTGTCTATTTCCAAAATTTTGGTCATTCCTTGTATCAAATTTCACTTGAGAAAATAAGATTGGAAAAATTAATTACCCCATATAAATCCTACATGTGGAGGCACATTATGTAATGGTTAGAGTCATTGGAAATGTACACGGCGAACCAAGTTCAAATGCTGTACAAAACTGCATTTCACATAGCACTAATACCCTTGGGAAAAGTATGCATACATCTACTATCCCTCCAGCTATGGATAAATAGTAGGGCAGACGAGGCTCTTTAACTCTTAACATCCTATTCAGAATTATTCAAGTCCAGAAGCTCCATTCTATATAAGGATTTATAAAAAATGGCTAAAAATGGCCTTTTCCTTTAAAGTTACCTGTTATTTCTCTTAAAAGAAAGACTTCTAAATATGTTTAATATTACGTTTAAACAAAGGCTATCATTTGGGGTAGATGAGAAAAATGAATGTGGCTTCTGGCCAGGTGGAATGAGGTGGTATAGGACATTAAGAGTTAACCTTGGTTAGGCAAGGAGAAGGAAAACCTGTTAAACTTCACTTAAAAATTGACATTGTGTCACATCCTACTCATGCAGGGGGTTTGGTAAATATGTATGCAAATGTGAATTCTCTACTTTGATAAATTTGTAAGTCTTTTCTTAACTACATCTGTAATAGCCTTTATTAATCACTCACTTCAGGAGAATCACTATGATATAGTGGCTAAGATGTTGGACTGTGATATCCCAGTAAATGAGTTCAAACTATTGTCAGACTATTATATTCACTTTTGAGTAATATGCATGAGAAAGGTGCAAACCTTCTCATCCTACTAGCTATAGCCACTCCAGCCTTCCTGAAGTGTTCTCTGTGTATTCGAGCATAGCCTAATAAATCATTTTGAACAGTCATAACTATGCTTGGATACACAGGGAACACCGGAGAAAGGCCAGAGGATACAGCAGCCAAAACATTATGTATTTACATACCACAATTAAGAATGAGGACAACAGTCTGAAAAATCAAAATTATAAACATCAAGTCTCATGTCAAAAATTCAGACAAATACATATCCTGATTTTCATCTGAATTTCCTTATGTTTTAACTGTAAGAAGTAATCATTTTTACATTTGTGGGTAAAAAGATACTAATTGTTATCTATTACCAAACCAGCTTCTACAATAGGGTAGGTTGATTTTTCACTTTATTTTAATATCAAATTTTCTCAAACAGCAAATGTTGTGTGTTGGTATAATAAGTACTGATACCAAAAACTAGATCTCATTCTTTCACCATTGTTTGAAGAAATAGCATCAAATATTGTCTACCAAAATTCCTCATTTTCACAACATTTAGCCTAGAAATTGGTTAGAAAATTCAGCAATTTCAATATTTAAAAGAGAAAACTTGTCATTTTAAATGAAATGAATAAAATATTATGACTAGAATTTAAATTGAATTTATGTCCCCATTACCACCGCTACATTCGATATCCTGCTGTTTACCTAATAATTAAGCTGTAACAGTGATAACATTTGAAAAGATTTCCTCAAATGATGGCAAAGTTTTGAATAAAAATATCTTTTGTGGTAATTTTTTATGTTAATATGCAACTTTTGCCACATGGGAGATGTTACTGTTCCAAAATCGACCTACCCTATTCTAGAAGCCCGTTGATTGGTACATAACCCATACAGTATTTTGAATGTTGCTGTTGTTTGGGATATTACCTTCTACTAGTTAACAAGTTAAGATCAGTAATAGTATTCTGCTGGTAATAGCAGACACATAACGTCTGCTTGTGCACTGAGGTGTGCGTGTGTGCTGTCAAAATAACATTCTCATTTTTTATTTTGTCACAAATTCTCTGTTGGATGGTGAAAGAATTTTATCGTTGTAGTTTTGTTTTTTATCATTTTTTAAGAGTCAAAAAAAAAAAAGAATGATAAGGGAGAAAAAAAAACATGAATTAGTGGATGAATGAAAAAAGGAACTCTTCATTAAAGAATATACAAAAGGTATGTCAACTGTTTTCTTTTCATGTCTTGCATGTATCTTTACAAGAATGTACACACTTATATACGTAAACTCACTATGAAAAATATGCTTGTACGTGATTAATATATATGCCTCTTCTCTTAACATTTTTGTCTTTCTTCTAATTTGATTATTAAGAAAAATGCTTCTCATGCTAAGATACATACAACAATGAACCATAACAGTGATATGTAGCAAGAATGACAGCTACTGTTGTTGCATGGTCCCTTTTTATATCTTCAGGATTCTGATTATTCTTTCATTGGAGTACGTATAATAATGAACCACAACGGTGATATGTAGCAAGAATGGCAGCTACTGTTGTTCATAGGCCCTTTTTATATCTTTAGGATTCTGTTTATTCTTTCATCGGGGTACATACAACATGAACCATAACAGTGATATGTAGCAAGAATGGCAGCTACTGTTGTTCCATAGGTCCCTTTTTATATTTTTAGGATTCTGTTTATTCTTTCATCGGAGGTACATACAACAATGAACCATAACAGTGATATGTAGCAAGAATGGCAGCTACTGTTGTTCATAGGCCCTTTTTATATCTTTAGGATTCTGTTTATTCTTTCATCGGGGTACATACAACAATGAACCATAATAGTGATATGTAGCAAGAATGACAGCTACTGTTGTTGCATATATTAAGAATTCTAGGGTATGGGGTTATCGTCCCTTGTCTGCGAGCCTCTGTTTCAAACCAACCAATCATGAGCCAGCATACTTTGGCGGTAAACCCAAAGTGTGAGACTCACCCTCTTCTGTACCAGCAACGAAAGGGAACGGACTGAACAAAAGGTCGCTCCCACTATTCTTCAATAGAACCACAGAACCGGAGTCGGATGCAAACAGAAGTCCATCTATATCTGAACTATATCAGAAGGCCGTAGCAAGGGGCTCCGTTAATACCCCATATCCCAGGATAAACAGCTAAGTGCCAATTATATACATATTAATAAATATTATATACATATATATATTTGCGCAAACGAGACTAAAGTTTGCAAGTTTTATATCTAATACAAGTCTTTTATTCGTATCTTGTCGTTCGTTTTGCTTCTTTAACTCTTAAACTGTCTGCCACATTTGCGGTTAACTCCACACAAACCTCGGAGTACTGCCGCTATTGTTATTTTTCTTTATACATAGCCCTTTTTAATATCTTCAGGATTCTGCTTATTCTTTCATCAGGGTCCTTGTATCCGGGTTGGAAATTCTCTTTCTGGTAAAAGTTTCTTCATATTGGATTGGAATTCTCTGTGTCTGGAGGTTATTTCTCACTGAGTTCAATCTTGCTTCTTTTTTAAGTCATGGAATAACTCAGAGACATATTCTCTTGCATGAACACACAAGTTTATTCCCTGATGCATTGTTGACCTGCATGTGGAGAACAGGGACAGAGATGGAAAAACACATCTTGCCTAAATTGTTGGTTCGTTGTTTTGTCTTACAGTATATCAACCTTCTTTCAGGACAGTTAAATGTCAAATCATTTTCTTATAAACAAAGGATTCAGTTTACCTATAGTATATGCTGTTGCTTAAGTGGTCACCCTAATAAGTATTGAACAGGCTCATTGCTGTTTAACTTCAGTGATTGAGCAAAGAAACTGTGCTTTCAGCATAACGTGACTATAATTTGCCCAAACAGGTCACTACATTCCATTCAGGTAACTTATTCTATTTTCCAAGCTCTACCTGGTCACATGATCCTCTAAGCCAATGAGAGCCCTATTTCAGACAAACAAGTTCAAGACCTGTCAATCAAACTATTTGAATCCAAATGGAATCTTTCAGTATGTGCATGTGTTTGGGTGGAAGTGGAGTTGAGGATGGTTTAAAATTTATCACAGAGGGAAATTGAATTCCAAATGAGGCAGTTTGCCTTCCCCATTATCCTTAGGGAAAGGCATGAATCAACTCTTCCCTAGCCAATGGAAAATAAGCAAAATGGACTGTATCCTTGAATAACCAAATGAGCTAAATCAGTCCCATTTTTATGAATTTTAGAATGCTCAATATTCAATATTAAATAGAGCAGTACAAAATTAAATAGAGCATTACAATTAATAAATGGATCTAGCCTATTTGAAAATTAAAACTAATGTGAAACAGCTTGCAAGAGGATAAATTTCTTTATTAATGTATATTCTCTGTCTGTCTGTCTCTCTCTCTCTCTCTCTCATTCATACATATATATGTATATACATACATACATACATGAGCATACATACATGTACATACATAGCATATAGCAATAGCATAATCTTTGCAGATCATTGCCATCCCTCACAATCATACATATGTACAAACATACATACATGTACATTCATTCATACATACATACCTACATATATTATTAAGGTGCCCATGGTGTAAAGGTTATCATCAAAGGAATGGACATGGTGACACGAGTTCAAATCCTGAACAAGCTGCTTGCATTTCATATGGCACTAATACCCTTGGAAAGGTATGAATCCAACTATTCTCCCTCCAGCTATTGATAGTACGGACTAGGCATCTCAACCTTGGTACAGCTACTGGTCTAGGAGAAGGAACACTCTAAATTCAAACCTGTTAAACTGTTTAAAAAATTGACCTTTTGTCACATACTGCTCATGCAGAGGAGCTGATACATACATATACATTAATATATACATATATATGTATATATATATATATATATATATATATATATATATATATATACATGCACAGATGCTGATAGGTACGCATCCTGTGTCCATGACACACAAATCTAAAAGGACACAGTAAAATCATATCCATGTGTCCCAGTATTTTTTTTGTTTTTTTTCCTCACCAATTCAAGCTAACTGTGAATACATTTTAATAGTTTCTTAGAAATGAATTACACAGGATAGGTTACAAGGTAGGAGTTAGACGGTTTTAGCTGGGTCCCATAAATTTTCCTAGGGGCTCATTCAAAGTAAATATGTGCATCCTAGGACATACTAAATCAAAAAACTATCAGCATCACTGTATATACTTTTATATATTTGTACATTCATACATACATACATACATATATATATATATATACACATTCATGTATATATACATTCATATGTAAAGTAAAGTCGACAGAGCAGCCCAAAGTCGGTATCAGCCAGTCAGCGAGGGAGTATATCCCCTTTTCAATAGCACTAGACCAAGGAGATTGATTTTAGCATCTGAGGTGGAGCGCCACACGTCCCATCAGCTCCTTACTTTACCACACAGATCCCTGTGCTACTCATACACTGAGTTGGCGAGGACCAGTATCGAACTAGGAACCTTGTGGTTTCTAGTCGAACGCTCTACCGATTGAGCTAACCCGGCCCCTTAAACATACATATATACATTCATGTATATATACATTCATATAAACATACATATTTACATTCTTATATGTATATGTTGATACATACATCCACAGAAATATAAAGTTTGATACTTTTTGAGTAGAAATGTATTTGCAAAATTACTAGAACTAGCAAATATATGCACCCTCCGGGTGCAAGTATTTAAGTTTTGATATAATAAAATATTATATTAAATTAGAAAGGCTAATGAAACTGACTAAGAATGCAAATAAAAGATCTACAACAGAGGGGTATAATCGAAAAATAGAACAACTTTGAAACTAACTATTCCATCATCTTCCATTACTCCCTCTTTCAATGGTAAATTTTCCTAATTTAACTATTTAGTTAAAATAGGAAGTAAAGGATAATATTACAGTTATTTCTTCTTGTAAATAAATTTCTTTTAAGATTTCCACGAGATTTTTGTTTATATTTTTTAGATAAAACCAAACAATTAGAAATCAATAATACCAAGCACATATTTATTAAAATAAAATTTTAAATATCAATATGCAAATTAGCCTTCTTGTTCAAACTGTAAACTGCTATTTTGTTGTATATATAAATACAATTGCATGTTATTAATATGTAGATATTGTCAACAGTATTAATAATGTTAAACAATTTTATTGATAATTGAGGTTTAAATAAAAATAAAATCCTGTAGAATTTGACGCAAATAACTAAGGGAACTGTAACTTGAATAGTAATATAGTTTCGGTTACAGACAGAAAAACACACAATCTCTATTATAATAAGATATTGACATTTTTTATGGAATGTTTACACTCATTATTTTATACATACATCCACAGAAATATAAAGTTTTTGATACTTTTTGAGTAGAAATGTAATTGCAAAATTACTAGAATATTGATGACATTTTTATGGAACGTTTATACTCATTATTTTATAAAAGACTGATAAATGGTAAAATGATATCTCTGTGGAAATGGTTTTTTCAGCTAAAGAATGGTAAGGATAAAAAATAAAGAAAGAAACGACTGAGAGAATTCAGAAAGTAGATGAAGAAAGGAAATTGAAAATGCAAGCACCATGAATTTAGATCAAAAGCTACATTCAACATATGGAGCCAATTTACTTTGTAATGACCAGGGGCCTCACAAAAGGGGGGTTAAGAAACAGGGTTGGAAAGGAGAGGTAGTGTGGGTGGGTGGGATGAGCAATGGGGGGTCCGGGGCTCAGATAAGCATGTTGAAAACAATAGAAAGTAAATGTATGTCAAGTAAGACATAAAAAAGACAACAAAAAAGATTGTAGAAGTCAATGAAGTGTGAAATTAAACACCAACTGGGAACTACTGCTTAAAAGAACAATATTTGCCTCTTAAGGCCTTCCATATATAAAAAAAACGTTAGTATAAATTATTGGTGTTTTTTCTCAGTCGCACCTGGAAAATCTTTTGGTTTGGTTTAGTTTATTTAATGGTATCATCATTGACAGCCCAGATTCTCTTGTCTGTCCCTCACCATCCATCCCCATCTATCATTGCTGTTGGCAATTCCTCATCACTGCATCTATTGTCCACATAGACATATTTAAGTTTTTGGAAATGGACTCATCGACCCAAGTTCTAATCCTACTGTTCACATTACGCTAATACCTTTGGGAAAGGTATGAATCCAACAACAATAGTAGGGTAGACTTGGCTCTTTAACCTTGGTTAGACAACCAGTCTAGGAGAAGGAAAAACTCTGAATTCAAACTTGTTAAATTCCACTTGGGGTAGTCACTACTAGAATAGGCTCAGTCCTGATTAGTGATTTATTTCACAAACTAATTTTTTTTTTTTGCTGGTCAGCCAACACTATTGAGTCCATAGGAGTCTGTAGGAGAATGTTGTTCATAAGTTTATTCTTACCTCTTCTGCAGTGCCCAGTATGTCTTCCTCATCTTTTATGGATAGTTTGTATGATGGGAGGTGAGTGGCAGTATAGCTGCTGTTTTTTTTTTAGTGTTGTTCCATTTCTAAATTAACTTATTATCAGGAATATACTTTCAATGTTCTATTGCAATCAATTTTTTTAATTGCACCTTGATTATTATAATACTATATTTGCACAGTTATATAGTATCAATTATTCCTAACACAAATGATCTATACACAATGATTTAAAGAAACTATTCCTATTTGATTTGGTTTGGTTTGTTTTACGGCATATCAACCTCGGTGGGTCATTTAATGCCGATAAAGTTGTGAAATAAATTCATTCTTAATGCATAATACAATTTTGTTTATAAATTCATGTTTTTCTATTTAACTCATAGATGGGACCCTAACAGGTACTACCACTCCTGGTCAGAGTATACCAGGGAGCAATGGTGATGAAGGGGTGCTGCACATTCCCCGAACCTCACCATCAGATAGAGTTTAACGTCATTCCCAGGACATGTAGACCCTCACCCACCACCTTCTACCACCCATATGATAAGAAGGATTGAGGGTTGCCATAAGGGCAATAGGGTTGGGACAATCATATAGGTGCTAGGGCTTGACAAGGCCAGCCGATTGATTAGAGGGGGCCTCTCCGACTGCCCGTCTAAGCCAAGATAGAGCCAAAGTGGAGTATTGCAAGTCATGAACTGCTCATGCACCCGGGTTCTATCCTTAAGCATCACGGGTTGCCACCTACGGCCAACGGGTGGCCCCATTAGGGGAATCTTATTGAGGTGCAGTCGATGCATTCTAATGCCCCAGCTGACAGGGCGGTATTTCTATTTGATAATAATTATATATTTGCTATATGGTAGAGGCATGTGGTGAAATAGTTCTAGGAAATGGTCATGGTAAGACGAGTTCAAGTCCTGACCAAGGATATTTGCATTTCATATTGTGCTAATACACTTGGGAAAGTTATGAATCCAACTATTCTTCCTTCACTACTATGAATTAAACAATTTTTATTCTACAAGAATGGTTTATGCATTAAATAACCCATGAAGATTGATATGCCATTAAACAAAGAAACTAAACTTAACATACAATACAAGGTTACCAGAAGTTACAGTTGGTTGGTTTTATGGCATGCCAACCCTTGTTGGGTTATTTAATGTTATAGTTAATCTTTTTACTAGCAGTTATATGGTTTTAAATAATTATCTAGTAATAATAATTTGTAAAAAATTATAGCTTCAAATAACTATAAACAAAGAAACCTAACCAAACTAAAATATGTACTTGAAAGTGTGTTATCCGAAGATGGTCGGAGAATAAATTGGGCAAAACAGAAAAAGTTGAGCACATTCCAAAAGATTTTCTTTTTAAACTGAAGAAAAAAAAGAAAGGAAAGGAGATAAAAAATGAAGAAGAAAAAAGAAAGACGTCTAGAAAGAGAAAGGAAACAGTAAAGAGGAAAAAGGAGAAAGAAAGAGAAAAGAGGAAAATGAAAAAGAAGAAGAGAGGATGAAATGTAAGAGAGAGGATGAAGGAATAGAGAAAGGGAAAACATTAAAGAGTTAGGTTACATATGCAAATGCAAATGCTATTAAAAAGTGGGTCGTTAAGCTCATCAAAGTTATTAAAAAAAGGCGACTTGAGAATTGAGCAAAAGTTAACGAGATTTAAATTAACAAATGGATTCATGCAGGGTTCAGGCCTAATTACTGAAGTTTCATAAAAGTAAATCTTTCTCTCTTTCTTTCCTTATACACACGCACACAGACACACACACATATATATAATAATTATTGATTATATATATATATATATATATATATATATATAATTAATATTGATAATATAGTTTTCTATCAAATCAGATAACAAGCACTGAGGACTTCATGTCTTTGCTATCCTAACTTTATATATATAAAGTTAAAATGCTCTATATACGAAATATATTGAGCACTTTTTGGATTAACTACTAATGCTACTACAATGAAAATGTTGTAGCAGCATTTGATTATATATATATATATATATATTATATATATATATATATATATATATTTAGTAAATGAAGAAAAAACTCTAAACTTGCTTCATTACAATAATTTATTTCAACCATATTAATACGGCATCTTCAGGTAATCACAAGAACATGACTCTTATTGGGAATTTAAATCTATCAATCTGGGGAAGGGAGGGTTGGTGTCTTAGTTTGAAATGGGCAGGATTAGTTTCTTTGAATGAGGCGGGGAGGTCTATGTTTTGGATGAGGTGTGGCTTAGATGGGGGACAGATTCCTTGGGGAAATAGTTGTAAAAGTGTATACAAAATGATGATAATACTACTACTACTACTAATAAAATAATGATAACTATCTGATATATATATATATATATATAATATAATATATATATATATTATATATATACACATTGTTTAATCAGGTTTTGTTAAAGACTATTTTAAAACTATTAAGAAATATTCTGCAGTCTTTGATAAAACCTGCTAAAATAATAACTTGCTAAAATTCACTCTATATATATATATATATATATATATATTATATATATATATATGGGAGTAAAATGACTAAATCAACGCATTTATGAACATAAATGCAACAACAACATATATATATGTATGTATTTACAACCATGAATGCATCATTTGTACTAAAAGATATATATATATATATTATATATATATATATATATATATATATATATATATGCGTGTGTGTGTGTGTGTGTGTATCCAACTCCTCTGCCACAGCAGGATACAATACAATGTCATTTTTTATTTCTAAGCAGAGTACAGCTTGTTTGAATTCAGAGTTTTACTTATCCTAGACAGGTTGATTTATGAATGTAGTTTGCTCTATTTATCCATAGCTGAGGGGAGAACAGATGGATGCATGCTTTTCTGAAGGCCATTATGTAAATTGCCATGTCCAAATTTGACACCCAGGTCATTGATTTTATATCCCTTGGTGATAACCAGTCCACAAGGTGCACCTCTCTTTCTCTTTCTCATATATATATATATTTATTTACTTGCCTGTTGTTTACAGACTTGAGTTCTCTGTTGATTGTAAAAACATGCATCCTGTAAGTTTGTATCAATTAATTGTTCGCCTCCGACAGACAGTCCCCGACAGCCATCAGGGTAAGGAGCTTGACAGACGGAAATTCTGTCAGCTTTCACTCCTGGCTAGAGGTAACTGTTAGAAAAAGTTGAGCTGCACTGATGAGACGTAAACGTTGAAACACATGTCTGTGCGACTGATAATATATATATATATATATATATATAAATATATATATATACCAGTCGCCCACAGACGTGTTTCAACGTCTCCCATGCCTATAACCTTGCTGAAGGGACCTAATAGATCGAAAATTCAGGGATTGACATTTTTTCGATTTGTTTAGCCTTACATTTGAACATATATGCCCGCCTAAATTCATTAATTATTAACTAATTAATTTTCAAAAATTAGGTATGACTTCAATTAAGCACATATCCTCCAAAAATTGTCGGCTAAAAGCCATATCAAATAAACACAGTGTTTATTTACGTACTCTTATATATATATATATATATATATATATATATTCGTGTTCAGATAAAACCATTTATCCCAAGTAATGACTTTCAAAGCAAGCACATTCAACATAATCTTTCTATTTTGTACAAGAATAACCAACCTATATTCTTACTTAACCTACCTAACCTATCTAATTATCTATCTATAGTTTTTCTTCTTTCTTTCTTTCTTCTTGTAATTCATATTTTGGATCTAGTCCCTAATTAATATAAATTTGATTAGTTCTCACAGATAAGAAAAGTTTTTTTGTTTAATGTTTGATTAATCTTTCGGTTTTAATATAAGTAAATATAGGTCAGTGGATGTTGCATCTGGGAATTATCTATGAAATTATGATCAAGGGCTTTTGGCTATTCATTAAGCCATTTTCAAGATTCAATACTTTAATGGGTTGAGACAAATGGACAATTTTCATGTACCCTATTAGTAAACAGAATTCAGTACCATTATGTTTACTCATACCAAAACAAGAACAGTTAGAAAGAAAATTTTAAATATTCTTTGACTGCTGCTCTTAATTATATATATATATATATATATATATATATATATATTAAAATAAGTGTATTTTGGTAGCATTTTTTCTTTTATACAAGTTTTGTTGAACTGTACAGACAATTCCTGTTGGACAAGTTTTTCGTTGATCCACCTGAGGATGGCAAATTGTATTGCCAAAAGCGCTCGTTTTGAAAACTTTGGGGGACTGTTATACCAGTTACACCCCGACACCAGAAAGATAGCCCGAAAATTGGAATGGATCAACGAAAAACTTCTCCGGCAAGAATTGTCTGTACAGTTCAACAAAACTTATATATATATATATATATATATATATTATATATATAATATGTATGTGTGTGTGTGTGTGTGTAAGTTGAAAAATGGAGGTGAATCCAACAATTATGTTGTTTCTTTCCTTATATTTTTTCAATATATATATATATATATGTGTGTATGAGCATGCATATGCATATATATATGTGTGTATGTATGTATGTATGTATATATATATATATATATATATATATTACAACACACATACATATATATGGGCAGTATAACTCAAATTAAAATCACATTTGTGTGTGTGCATATATATATATATTAGCATTGAGCACCTTTATATGCTAAAACTTTTCATATTCATTCTCTTCAATATATATATATATATATATATATATATATATATATCCTCTGTTTCAGCAGAAATATGTATCAAGTAACAGTAAGACTTCAAATGCTGTGCTACTCTGTACGTATCATTGGAATCTTTAAATCTAATGTCAGATTCTTCAACATACATTATCATGTAGGATTCATGCAATTGCAGGAATTTCTGGTTTCTATTTTATTTTTGTTGCTTGTTTAATACTTTAACTACTCTGACTTCTATAGGTATATCCTCAAATGTGTAGCTTTGGGTGGGGAGTGCTTTCTGCTCTTGTTAAAAACCCTTAATTAGTTAGGGCACTATTAGCAGCAGATCAACAATCTTATGATATTTCAAAAATTTTCGTTTTCCATTTTTGTTCTTAGGTTCTTGTATTTCAGTTGCAACTTGTATCATAGGAATTCTTTTTAAAATGCAAAATGTTATGCTACTAATTGAAGTGCCTATGCAGATACAAACTTTTCAAAACTTAATCTCTCCTTCTCTTGCACTATCACTCTCTCTCATGCACTATCTCTCCCTCTCTCTCTCTCTCTCTCTCTCTCATGCACTATCTCTTTCTCTCTCTCTCTCATGCACACACTCTCTCTCTCATGCACTATCTCTTTCTCTCTCTCTCTCATGCACTATCTCTTTCTCTCTCATGCACTCTCTCATATATATATATATATATAACATACATGAATCATTTGTAGAAAAACATATCTGCATAACATTGCGTACGTGTGTGTGTGTGTGTGTGTATTTCTGCAAGCAGGATGTGATACAAGGTCAATTTTTTTCTTTTATCTCATACAGATACAAACATTACAAAACTTAATCTCTCTCTCTCACTATATATATATATATATATATATATATATATATAAAAACATGCATGCATCATTTGTAGAAAAAGATATCTACATAACCTTGTGTGTGTTTGTGTGTATTTATGCAAGCAGGATATAATACATTTTTTTAAGCTGGTTTGAATTCACAGTTTACTTCTTTAAGTATATATGAATATACAGATATACAATATATATATGTGTGGATTTTGGATGTTTATGTTTGCATTTCACATAGCGCTAACACCCTTGGGAAAAGTATGAATCTATATAATCTACCTCCAGCTATGGGTAAATAGTAGGGCAGACTGGGCTCTTTAATCATGGATAGGTGACCAGTCTAGGAGGAGGAAAACTCTTAATTCAAACCTGTTAAACTCTGCATAAGAATTTGACCTTGTGTCGCATCCTGCTCGTACACAAGGGAGAGTAAAAAATTATCCACACTTTTGCCATAACATATCTTTATTATTAAATTGCTTTCTGCACATGCATACTTATAATTAGCACTGTTGCGGTCACATGATTGAAGTTTGAGCCTGATCACACCATTTTGCTTGCTGTCTTTACAGAGTAAACATGGTCTTCAGCTTCTGGACTGGTAAGATATAAATTAAATCACGTAATCCCAAGAGGCCATACCCCCCAGGCAGCACCTGCCCCTTTGTCTAAATGGGGCAGAGTCAGACATTTGCCGGTGCCTGAGGCACCACAAAAAGGCAAATGCTGAAAGGATCATTCCCTTTTTGCACTGCATGAACTTTGGTTTGTTTCTGGCTCACCATGTTAAAAGTCTTTGTGTACTGAGATAGCCAATGGCGTGTTATCTCATTTGTACATGTCTACTACAGCTGTAGATATATAAATGATAATGATAATGAAATTTATTGTGTACAGTGCTCAAGTACACCATAACTCATCAAAGTCTCATGTCAAGTACACAGAATAATGTTGTGTCAGGAACATGAACAGTTCACAGTAGTAATATGCATGTATGTGTGTGCATGTGGAGAGTGGCATCAGGTATAGTGTTGGCGGACTACAGGAAGCATGGAGGCTTTGAAAGATTCAGTGCTCCGGCAGCCTACAACAGATGCAGGCAGTTTATTCCATGTCTCCGCAATTCTGAGCGTGAAAAAATGTTTCCGAAAGTCACGTGAACAGTGCTGTTTTCTGACTTTGTAGGCATGCCTGCGTGTATTAGAGAGATGGATATCAAAAAGGTGCTCAAGGGCTGTTGTTAAGATGATTAATGACCTTATGAGCATTTACCAGGTCAGTTGCCAGACACCAAAGTTTCAACGAATCCATTCCCAGGGCTGCGAGACGTTCAGAGTATGGCAGATTCTTGATGGAGGGTACTCACTTGGTTGCACGTCTGTGTAAAGGTAGTCTACGACATAAGGGAACAAGCTACGATAAGCGAAGACTACTACTACAAGAACGTACGAAACTACACATCACGACACTTTGTGTCAATTTGGTCTGGTATTAGTCAGAAAAATATTTATTGTTTATACTCAGCTTTTGTATTAATACAGTGATACTGATAGCTTTTTGATTTAGTGCATTCTGGGAAACACGTATTTGCTTTGAATGAGTCCCCAGGAAAATTTATGGATCCCAACTAAAACTGTCTAACACCTACCTTGTAACCTATCCTGTGTAATTTGTTTCTAAGAAACTATTGAAATGTATTTACAGTTAGCTTGAAATAGTGAGGGAAGAGAGAAAAAAAACACTGGGATGCATGGATATGATTTTAATGCATCCTTTTAGATTTTTGTGCGTCAGGCATGCAAGACATGTATCTATAAGCATCTCTGTTAATACATTGAAAAAACAAAGGGTGCGCATAATTTTTGACTCTCCCTCATAATAAAATACCTTATCTTAGAAGGCTATAACTGTTTATTTTCAATGGATTTTTTTTTAACTTATAGCAAAATGTGGCTTTTTTAAATAAATGGCTCAAAGAAAAATAAGCCTATTTTTCATTAGAAAAAAATTTATTATTATTAGAAAAAATTTATATTTATTTTCAATGTTTTTTTTAACTTATAGCAAAATGTGGCTTTTTTAAATAAACAGCTCAAAGAAAATTAGCCCTGTTTTTTATTTTTTTAAAATTATATTAATTTTATTAGAAAAATTATATTTTTTTATTCATATTTATTAGAAAAAATTTAGATTTTTTTCAATGTTTTTTTTTTTAACTTATAGTAAAATAGGGCTTATTTTCTTTGAGCCATTTATTTAAAAAAAGCCACAACAACAACAAATAAGTGAGTGTAGATGAGAAGATTATATTTCAAAACATGGCTGTAGATTTACTTATAGTTCCTACCAATTAGGGTAAGGCTATTTTGAGCTGGGGTATTGTCAGTTGGGAATTGGGGAGAGAGATTAGAAATTGTTACTTGAGAAAGGTTCTCTCTTTCTTGTACCTTATGAATATCTTTGCCCTTAAAGTGTAAACAAGACAGCTGAGAAGGAGGTGGAGGGAATGCCGCCCGTTAAACAGTGTGAATTCCCACCCGTATACAATTCTCTAGGCCATAATTTACAGGCCTGACTCCAAGAGGATATATTCCGCTTCCTAAATAGATAAAAGAATCAAAAGAATTTATCTTTTTGGGGTTTTTTTGTGCATTGCCTTGTAAATATCTACTTGCATATAAATACGTAGATATGTAGGTTATTTTAATGCAGATTTGGAGAAATGCATTCATGTACACACATATACACTAGCATGCTTATATATATACACATATACACACATGGTAATAAATTTTGATGAATGCATTAATGTACATGCATACACAGGTGCACACATATGTACACATATACATGCAAACACATACACACACACACATAAACATACATACACATATATGCACACATACATACATACACACATACATACATACATACATACACATATATACACATGCACATATTTGATGATAAATTTGTATAACTGCATTACTGTTCATGTACACATATATATGTACACATATGCACACACATGCACATATACACATAAATGCACATATTCATACATTCACATATACACACACATACCACATATATAAATATACACCAGAACACGTGTACATTCACACCATACACCCCATATACACAAATCCCATACATGCATACACATACATACATAAACACACATACATGCACATACTCACTTATACATACCACACATATTTATATTTATATTTACACAATTATGATTATGATTAAAATTTTCTGCTAAATTAATTTTTAATCTTTAATATCTGCATTTAAATGCAGAGCTATATTGCAATATATTTGGTTGGTTGTTTTTTTTTTTTAACAGCATATGAACCCTTTCAGGTTATCTAATGCCAAATCAAGTTATTTTGATTAACGAAGGATTCAGATTTCTTACAGTACCTGCTGCTGCTTAAGTGCTCACCCAATTAAGCTTTAAACAGGTTCACTGTTGCTAAACTCAGGTGTGTAATATATTTCTAGTATAAAATAAATTATAAACTAGGTAAAAACTCACAACTCAGAGTTTCATGCTTTTGATCTTCAGGCGAGCTAGTATTCAAGTTGAAGGCCATGGTGTAATGGTTTGAGTCATGGGAAATGGACTTATCGACCAAAGTTCAAATCCTGGACGAAGGTACAGTTCACATAGTGCTAGTACCTTTGGGTAGGTATGAATTCAACTACTCTCCTCCAGCTATGGGTAAATTGTAGGGCAGATTGTGCTCTTTAACCTTGATTAGGCAACCAGACTTGGAGAAGGAAAACTCTGTATTTAAACCTGTTAAATTCTGTCTAGGGTGGTCACTACTAGAATAAGCTCAGTCCTAATTAGAGATCTATTCCCTAATTTCTTAATTTCAATACATCTGACTTTTTCTGCTGAACATATATTTCTGAATTCGAATAATTTGCATAATAAAAAAATCAAAGTTGGTAGCAAAAATGCTGCACTGAAATTAAATATTTACTTTGCAATTTGGTGCTGGATTGAACCGTATGTGACTTAATATATCAACCACATAATAGTCATATCACTTAAAAAGAATATTAAAAAAGTGTACATATGTGTTCAGGTGAAAAAGTCAGACATGTTGATTAATCACCTGAGAATTGAAAGTGTGAAACTGATGTCATGAAGTTCTATTCTATTTTATACTTGAAATATATATTGTGTGTATATAAAAAAAAGTAAAGTTGGCGGAGTGTCCTATAATTGGTATCAGCTGACAGTGAGAGAGTCTATCCCCTTTTTTGCTATTGCTAGACCAGAGATATTGTTTTTTCTTAGATGGAGCACCACACATAACGTCTACTCCTCACTTTACCATACCAATCAAATTACCCAATCAGTGCTAATTATACGCAGAGTTGGTGGGGACTGGTATTGAACTCGGAACTTTGGGGTTCCTAGGTGGGTGCTCTACTGACCGAGTAAACCAGCCCTTATTGCATGTATATATATATATATATATATATATATATATATATCTTCTTACCCCAAACAATAACATGTAAACACACTTCATTCAAACATCAACAAGTTTTATGATTACTAATAACATTTCAATCTTTGCAATATAAATTATATCCATCCACCAGAACTTTCAAAATATTTTTAACCGTCCCTAAACGGCGTCTGCGTTCATAAACATTTTTAAAAATATTCTTTTTTGAACTTTTTGAAATTCTATTCTCATCTCCAACTAAAAAAATAAAAATAACACTCTGATGAAGGTCGGCAAAATCTGTGTACGGAACATTTTATGCATTTTTCCTATTATTATTATCATCATCATTTCAACTCCATTTGATTATTTTAATAATAATAATAACATAAATCCGTATACATTTTGATAAACAGACCAAAACACGTGTAAGTGATATCGATTAAAAGTGATATCGATAAAATTCATTTTTATCCATCTACATTTCTTTTCTTTACTCATTTTTTCCTCATATATATATATATATATATATATATATATATATATATATATATGAAAATCATATGGCCTGTATATTTAACTAGTATAAATAAAAGAAATTGATGATAAAATTAAATGTATTTATAATTGAAGGCTGTAGAGAATGAAGCATAAAAAAATGTTTATGCTGCCATATTTCAAGATAGCCTTACCCATTCTAACTTAGATATATATATATACTATATCACTGATATTGAACTCTATTTATAAACGTAGAAAATACTTAGTTGCATATGTTGATGTGAAATTTTCAAGTTATTAATAATTACTAGCAGAACCTGTGGATATAACACAGCATGATAATTTAATTATTACAATATTTGATATGTTTACTTAAGAGCTATTGTGAAAATAGTTCAATGTGTAAAAATATAATAATCTTAATCTAACTTTCTCACTCTTTTTTTCTTCTTTTTTTCATTATATTTGATTGAAACAGATTAATTTTATCACTTCTGTGCACTCACCAACTGTATCTTTCCCTTACTTGTTTTCTTTCTTTTTATTATATTTTTACTGTTTACCATGTCCTTTTCCTTCCCTTTCTTTATAATAAAACAGAATAGTCCTTCATTTAGCTGAGATAACGATCATTTAGATGGTTTTATTTTTACCCATAGGGTGTTGCAAGATGATAACGGTTGTATTTTGTAGGAAAACCAGTATTATTATATAGACTAGTTAAAATTAGTAATGGTTAACAATGCTTGATCTATTTTCTGAAAGATTCTGTTAATTGGTATTAAAAAAAACTATGACAGAGATTAAACAGAATAAGGGATAAGTTTATAGGTTTGATTTGAGCTTTTGCAAAATAATGACTCCTTGTAGCCCAGTTGATGCATTTAACACAGCCTCCTCCTGCAAAAGGGGATGTGAATTAGATTATCCTTTATTATTTCTAATCCCTGTTGTTTCTCACTGAGTGAGTTGGGATTAAAAGCAATTGAAAATAAAAAGATGAAAAACAATATGTAAATTAACTTTCCAGTTAACACTGTAAACCACCATTTTGTTGTGTATATATATATATATATATATATATATATATATATTAGTAAATGAAGAAAAACTCTAAACTTGCTTCATTACAATAATTTTATTTCAACCGTATTAATACGGCATCTTCAGGTAATCACAAGAACATGACTCTTACTGAGAATTTCCCAAAGTAACATCTCTTTTATATCTATCAATTTAGGGGAGGGAGGGTTGGTGTCTTATTTTGGAATGGGTGGGGTTAGTTTCTCTGTCCTGTTACTCACTGGTATTAGGCACATTGAGCTCTCCTTATGGTCTACCTGCATCAGCTTGGTTAAACCACACATGGAAAGACCCTAACTACGGAAAAAAAACTATATTATATATATATATATATATATATATATAATATACATATATCCAACCCCTCCACATGAGCAGGATGTGACACAAGGTCAATTTTTTAAGCGGAGTTCAACAGGTTTGAATTCAGAGTTTTCCTTCTCCTAGACTCAGTGCCTAACCAAGGTTAAAGAGCCCAGTCTGCCCTACTATTTATCCATTGCTGGAGGGAGAGTAGGATTCATACTTTTCCCAAGGGTATTAGTGCAAAGTGAAATGCAATTAACACATCCAGGATTTGAACTCGGGCTATGAGTCCATTTCCCATGACTTAAACCATTACACCACGTGCTTCCCATTTTGTTGTATATATAAATACAATTGCATCTTATTAATATGTAGATAAGGCTAACAATATGTAAGCCCCATATCTCCCCCAATTCTTAACAGAATTCAACCATCTTTAAATATGTGATACTCCTCATCGAACTCTATCAGAAAACCATATTAAATTGGCACTTTAATTTTGCACGAAATTGGCCATTTTCACCCACTCTCAGGGGGGTTATCGGCCTCAAATTTCACCTAAAACTCCAAATTGAGCACTTTTTTCTCCATCAGTAAATTCAACGCATCAGAATCCATGAGAAAAAACAATAAAATCGATAACTTAAATTTTTATCAAAATACGTAGACTGAAAAATGGCATTTTGGGGGCATCTTTGAAACCCCATATCTCCCCCAATTTAATGTAAGACAATTTTATTGAGATTTAAATAAAAAATAAAATCATGGAGAATGTGACATAAAAAAAACTAAAGGAATTGTGACTTGGGTACTGATATAGTTTCGGTTACCAACAGACACACAATCTCCATTATAATAAGATGTGTACATATGAAAATGTGTCCAAGTTGTTCTTCCTCTCAAAACAGAAGAACTAGGAACAGCTGGGGTTGTGACAACAACAAACAAATGAACAGGAAGTGACACAGAATAATAGTTCAATATGTAAAAAGTATAATAATCTTGATTTAACTCTCTCTCACTTTTTTTCTTTCTTTCTTTCTTTATTTTCATTTTTTCATTATGTTCAATTGAAACAGATTAGCATTATTGCTCCCATGCATTCACCCTCTCTTTCCCTTACTCTTTTTCTTTCTTTCTTTCTTATTATATTTTTCTGTGTAGCATGTCCTTTTTCTTCCCTTTTTTATAATAAAAACAGAATGTGCATTTTTTTTAGCTGAGGTGATGACGATTTGGACAGTTTCATTTTTAATGTGAGGGTGTTGCAAGAAGATAATGGTTATATTTTGTAGGAAAACCACTATTATTTATAAATGCGTGGGTTGCCAAATATGAAAATACGTCAAGTTGTTCTTCCCTAAACTAGTTAGATAGATATGATAGATGATGATTTTCTATGTGATAGATAAATAGATAGATAGAAGTAGAACCGAGATAGGTAATATAAATAGATAGATAGATATAAACAGAGTGAAATAGATAGATAGATAGATAGTACATAGATAATGAAAGAGACTAAGAGAGAGAGAGAGAGAGAGAGAGAGAAAGAAAGAAAAGAAAGAAAGAGAGAGAAAATGGAAGTGAGAGAAAATGAAGGAGTCTGTGGTTGATAGATAGACATAGAGTGACTGAGATAGACTGATAGCTATAGAGTACAAAAGGATAGATGAAATACACATGCATACAACACAGCACACACACACACACACCACACACTAGAACTAGAAACAGCTGAGGTTGTGACAAACAAACAACATGAACAGGAAGTGACATAGAGGACCCGCAGTGAAAGACAAACAAGACAAGACAACAAAGAGAAGAACTGGGCTATGAGCGATCGTCTGTGTAAGGGCTATGGAACATTCTTAATTGGGCTAAGATATGATTACTGACCACAACACATCAAAGATAAGACTGCACCTCAAATCTTGGTTTTGTGGTTTTTGTGTGTTGGAGTATTATCTTGCCTTTTATTTGCTACCACCCAACTTGTACAGGATTGGAAACAATCCCTTTTTTTTTTCTTTATATATATTCTGTATGTTTCTCGTTAACAAGGTTCCTTGCACTTTACAAGCTTGCAACATTAGGTGAGGAACTACCACCACATATCATTATTCTACCTCCTCCGGGCTTCACAGTTATAGACAGGTATTCCTTGAACTGTTGTAAACAAATAGAAGTTTGGATATTGTCAGAGTTCGTGAATATGAGCACAAGACTTTCCTGCTTGATAAAAATAGTAATATGCCTTTCCCAACCCCTTCCCACCACCACCACCACAGAAGGATGCAACACAAGGTGATTTTTTAAGCAGAATTAACAGGTTTGAATTCAGATTTTTCTTTCTTCTAGACTGGTTGCCATACCTCAGTTAAAGAGCCCAGTCTCGCCTACTATTTGCCCATAGCTGGAGAAAGAATAGTTGGATGCATATCTTTCCTAAGGTTATTAGCATCACTAACAAAATAAAAAACACCCTCTGGGCAATTAAAATTGATTTTGAAACATATTGCCTGAGGGGTGGGAGTAAAAAATTCAATGTCAGCGAGTTTCTACCCTAAGTAAGTAAAATCATCAAATTCATTAAAGGATTAAAAAATAAAACAATTTGAAATGTAAACTTAAATATGTATTAAAATAAAACAAACTATATATAATATATAATACCAGTCATGTATTTATTAAAACTTAATGAGGACTCTAATGTTGCATGTTCAAATTTTGAGTGTATTTATTCTATGTCATGACGATTTTGGGTAATGTGACCATAAGCAGTGACATAGTTTTGTTACAGACAAAAACCGGAAGCGAATCTCCATTATCAAATATATCATGTGAAATGTAAACAGCCTCATCCAGGATTTGAAATTGGATTGCAATTTCCATTTCCTGTGATGATAACCATTACACCACACAAATAAGATATACAATAGATTTTGATGTCATATGACACTGTGAAATTTATCATTGAAATATTAGGCTGAGTCAAAGTTTTGCAATATTTGGTACATGTTATTTTGCAATATGTGCTTGTTTGGTTTGTTTTGTTTAACAGTATATCACACCCTCAGTGGGTTTTTAATGCCGACAAAGTTTTGAAATAAATTCATTCTTAATGGATACTCACTTTTTTATTTCAACCCATAGATGGGACCCTAACAGGTACACCACTCTGGGTCAGAGTGGACCTGGAGAATGGTGATGAAGAGGTGTTCCCCAGAATCAGAACTGGAACCTCACTGTCAGATAGAGTTTAACATCATTCCCAAGGCATGAAGACCCTCAGTTACTGCCTTCTAGCACCCATGATAAAAAGGGGTAGGGGCTTGCCATAAGGACAATAGGTCGGGACAATCATATAGGTACTAAGACTTGACGTGACCAGAGATTGATCAGAGGACCTCTCTGACCACCTCTAGCCTAAAGGGTCTAAGTGGATGTTGCATGTCATGGACGGTCATCCACCAGGATTCCATCTTAAGCATCACGGTCACCACCCATGGCCAGCTTATGCTTTATGTCAAACTGGGCTCTTCATGTCACTCTCATACTAATATCTCAATTTTCTTTGCTACTTTAATGTATGATATATATATATATATATATATATATATATTGTAATACAGGTACAAGTGATAACCTAGTCAAGTTTCACCATAATTGTGTAGTATATTCAATTAATTCACATATAATGCATATTGCATAAAACTAATTATATATATATAATTATAATAATATATATTGTGTGCATACATATCACAACCATTATAACAAAAAGTAAGCTTACAAAAAACACACCAACCTATCAAATACAGAATATATATTCGGCCAAAAATAGTTATTCAATGCTGAAGAAGATAACAGATCTGAAACACGTGTACCATATGTAAGTTAATAATTTTTTTTTTTAATAATCCTTTTTGCAAACCTTTTTTTTTATAGAAATATATTATATATATATCTTATTATAATGGAGATTATGTGTTTATTTGTCTGTAACCGAAACTATATCACTACTCACGTCACTATCCATTTAGGTATTATACATCACATACTCCATGAATCATTTTTATTCAAGCCTCAATTATTAATAAAACTGTTTTCATTATTAATACGCTGGCCATATTTACGTACTAATAACATGCAATTGTATTATATGTACAACAATATAGCGGTTTACAGTGTGAACGGCAAGCCTAATTTGGCATATTGATATTTAAAATTTGATTTTAATAATATGTGCTTAGTATTATTGTTTTCTAATGATTTGAGTCTTATCTTAATGAATATGAGCAAAAATCTTGAGACAATCTTAAAAGAAATCGATTAAAAAAGAAATAACTGTATTTTATTCTTTACTTCCTAACTTAACTAAATAGTTAAATTAGAAAAGTTTAGGCAAGGAAAGACGGAGGTGATGAAGAGGAAGCTACAGCTGTTTATTTTTGATTATACCCTCTCTGTTCATATCATTTTATCTGCATTCTTATTTAGTTTCTTTAGACTTTCTAATTTAATATATTTTATGACATTAATATTTGCACCCGGAGGGTGCATATTTTGCTAATTGATAATTAATCAGAAATTACAAACATGCCCCAGTGGTGGTTTAAAATAAAAAAAGTACTAATGTTAGCTAATGCATCAAACTTTGATAAAACATTCCTGAAACCCTTATTTTTTCATAACCCTTGTTTATTATATATATACTATATATATATATATATATATATAGTGTTGTTCAAAGTATATAAAAACTAAGCAGTTAAGAACAATAAATGAATTATTCATTTTTGTCTAAATAGTACCTTGACATTAAGCCTACTTATTTCTGTTTTCTATAGGTTCAAAACCCCTTCAAATTCCTCTTTTGATGTGGTGAAAAAAACTGTGGATCAAATTTCTTTTAATATCTTCCACATTTTACCTTGAGATGAATTTTCAGTTTAGGAAACACGAAAAAATTACAAAGTCCAATGAGTATGGTGGGGATGTGATACACTTGCAAAATCCTGTGTTTCACCAAAAACTGAATATCAAAAAGTATCGAGACTGTTGATCAAAAAAAAAATTTTTTTTGAATTAACACCAACCCATCTAGATAAAGTCTAGACATCAATACAACAGTCTAGATGTCTAGACATCATCACTTTTCAGCAATGTATCTATTCTCCTCCCATATGCTATGATAAATAGCAGGTAAGATTGGGTTCTTAGTCTTGGTTAGCCAACCAGTCTCAGAGAAAGAAAGCTAAAGTCAATCCAGCAGTACCCCATTTTAAAAATTGACCTTGTGTCACATCCTGTCTGTGATAGAGGAGTTTAGTAAATACATATATATTACTGTTGACTGATTGCACAAGCAATAAAGACCTGCATAAACTTTTAAAGATACTTCTAAGGTGTTACTTACATCTATGAATTTCATCTATTTAAATTTAAAAATACCCCAAAATATAGTTTTCTTAATTCATTCATCAATCTTTCTAATATATAATTTAAAATAGTCTTTATTTTTTTACTTATTTATCTAATTAATTTAATTTAACTTATATTATTTTACAACTGCAAAAAGTTACCCAAATTCTTCTAGTTGACCGTTTTTATTTTAATTAAAAATGATACATTATTGCAATATTCCACCGGATGTGGACCAGACTAGATTAGATATATATAAAAAAAATTCAAATCTTTTCTCAATAGAACACCACAAAGGTAAAAGACTGATTTTATCTTCTCCAATTATATATAATAATTATATTAATTTGATGCTTCAAAAGAGACCCATAATAGATGAGGAAAACTTTCCATTAGGGACTTCTCTCTCAAAATAAATGTTATCCTCTATATTTTGTTATTTGACAAACCTTTAAAGTATTTGAAACTTTATATTGTGAATTGACTATTATTATTGGATTAAATTTGTTTTCAGCAATCTTGCATATTCAAATGTCATTAGACATGAAACAAAAAGCCAAGGAGGAGCAAGGTGTAATGGTTATCATCATAGAAAATGGACTCAGCAATCCAAGTTCAAATCCTCAATAATGCTGTTTGTATTTCACATCTATTAATAATAGAGATTCGCTTCCAGTTTTTGTCTGTAACAAAAACTACATCACTGCTTACGTCACAATTACCCAAAATTGTCATAACATAGAATAAATACAAGTCCTCATTGTTTTTAAAACAAGTTTTAATAAATACATGACTGGTATTATATATCTATATATAGTTTGTTTTATATTAATATATATTTAAAGCTTACATTTCAAATTGTTTTATTTTTTAATCCTTTAATCAATTTGATGATTTTACTTACTTAGTGTACAAACTCGCTGACATTGAATTTTTTTACTCCCACCCCTCAGGCAATATGTTTCAAAAATCTATTTTTACATCGCCTGGGGGCGTTTTTTATTTTGCTAGTAATACTAATATCCTTTGAAAAGGTATGAATCAAACTCTTCTTCCTCACACTATAGGTAAATAGTAGGGCAGAATATGCTCTTTGACCTTGGTTAGAACAACCAGTCTAGGAGAAGGAAAACTTCAAATTAAAACCAGTTAAACCCCACTTAAGAAATTGACATTGTGTCACATCCTGCTCCTGCAGAAGAGTTGGTGAATATATATAAAAGTTGCTCAGCAGTGTATACATCTTGAGTTAAATCATTTATTTTAAAAATTCAGTCTCCATACTTTTTGATCACACTACATATAGGGCCGGGTTAGCTCAGTCAGTAGAGCGTTCGGCTAGAAGCCACAAGGTTCCTAGTTCGATACCGGTCCTCGCCCACTCAGTGTATGAGTAGCACAGGGATCTCTGCGGTAAAATAAGGAGTTGATGGTAGGTGTGGCGCTCCACCTCAAATGCTAAAACAATCTCCTTGGTCTAGCGCTATTGAAAAGGGGATAGACTCCCTCGCTGACTGGCTGATACCGACTTTAGGTCGATCCGTCGACTTTACTTTTTTACTACATATTGTGTATAATGGTTTTTAGTGTCAGCAGATGTTACCAAAACAATATTACTTTTGGTGACATGTGCTGGGTATGACAATAAACTGCATTTAGTGAGGTTCCATTTCTTGAGCTCTGAGTTGTGTGAAATCATTCCATGTCCACTCTGATCTGAGTGATATTACCTGTTAGGATTCCAACAATTAGTCAATTAGATCTGCTTGGGATAAGGTTCAAAATGATTTAGAACTACATTGATAAATTGGCTCTTAAAATATTGATGTTGTAACTAAATTATATAAAGTGTTTACTTGTTTAAAATTATTGGAATCTAAATCTAAAGGGTTATGTTAGTGTTAGTAATATTAATTGAACATGTAATTGTTAGCTAATTATTATTAATAGGAATCTAGTTAAATGTAATTGTATGTAAATTATTTGCATTTGAAGCTATAATTGTTTATAAATTATTATTATTAAATAGGAATAGTTTGGTTTCTTTGTTTAATGGCATATCAGCCTTCATAGGTTATCTTATGCCATCCTTGTTGAAGAACAACAGTGGCACTATTTAACCCATAGCTGGGGGATAGTGAGTTTCATACCTTTCTCATGGTATTAGTCTGAAAGTGAACATAATAAAGAAAGTTTGAATTCACTTACTATAATGCCACTGTCCAGCCCGTTAACCATTACACCCACCCCTTAAATAGGAATAGTTATTTGAAACCATATAACAGCTTGCAAAATGACTAACTTTGGCATTAAATAACCCTACATGGGTTGTCATGCCATAAAACTACCCAACTATAACTTCTGGTGATGTATTGTATATTTAGTTGAGTTTAGTTTCTTTGTTTAACTCTTAACATCCTGTTGAGAATTTTCCAAGTCCAGACCTCCATTCCTATAAGGATTTATCAAAAAATGGCTAAAAAATGGCCTTTTCATTTAAATTTACCTGTTATTTCCCTTAAATCAAAGACTTCTAAATATGTTTAATATTACATTTAAACAAAGGCTATCATTTGGGGTAGATTAGGAAAATGAATATCTTCCAGCTGGGCGGAATGAGGCAGTATAGGATGTTAAGAGTTAATGGCATATCAACCATCAACCTTAAAGCTATTCTTGCAAAAGAACAGTAGTGGCACAATTTAACCCACAGCTAGAGGGTGTTGATATCTTCCACAAGTGTACTAGTCCAAAAGTGAATGTAATAGTTCAACTTGAGTTTGAACTTGCTTTCTACAATGATGCAGTCAACACACTAGCCACTACATCATCGTGAATCCCCCCCCCAATGTATTATAACATACGGTTTGTATTTCCCAATTTCCCACCAAGTCAGGATTAACATGAAGTTATTTTACCATATAGAGCCCCACACGAATTGAAACTCATGCGTGGCCATTACAAAAAATGGTAGGTCCCTAGGTCGGTATTCCCCTTAAGGGGCACCTCAAGTTCTTGGCAATTAACCCAGGCCTCACCCCTTTTAGGTGCTGCCTGTGGGAAAGGGCCCCCTGGAACCAAGCAACTGGCATTATCTCATACCTGGTAGGGAGCCAAATAAAAACTCCAGAGCCAGTTAAGTATTGTAACATGAGGTATGCTTTCATGATACTTGAAGTGAGCAAGTATTGTGTTACCATAGCAATGGAGTTTAAACATTTTTTCAATAAAAAAATTAGGTAATTTATGAGGAAGTGCATCCCAGTCTCCTGCCTCAGAAATTGCTACCCGGTGACTATTAAAATAACATACCAAAGATATACCTGTAGAAGAACAGTAGTGGTTCTATTTAACCCATCGCTGGGAGATGAGTAGGTTTCATACCTTTCCCAGGAGTATTAATCTGAAAATGAATGTAATAGCTCATCTGGAGTTCGAAACCCTCTTACAACAATGTCACTGTCCAATATGTTATCCACCAACGCCACGGGGACTCCCCTCCCCCATGAATATATTTAATTTTTTGTGTCGTTTCTGAGGGTTTCTATTTCTTTTTCAAACGGTCCTATTAAATACGAATAATATTAAAACAGATTTATTTTATTGGTTGGTTGGATTTTACGGCACGTCAACCCTTATTTTCTGTCTTACAATATTCAGTACCGGTTGATGGAAAGTAAATTATATCTATAATCCAAACTAATGCGTTTTGTGCCGTCATGGAGAAATATCCACAGGAATGTGTGTTTATTTATAATTTTGTTTCTCCTAATATGAGCTTATTTTTGCTACAAGCTTGTTGCAGTTTTCTCTGAACATGTCCATGTGTTTGTTCTAAATAATTTTGTGTTTTAAGACATAATGTAAACTATATAAATTCTTATTTTTACTTATTACAAACTGATAAAAATTTTACTAAACGCTAAATTCTGATTAAATATAGCTGCTAAAAATTACTAAACGCTAAATTCTGATTAAATTTAGCTGCTAAAAATTCTATAAAGTCAGTGTGTCATATACTGGAGTATTTTTTCCAGAATTTTGTAGTCCAAAGTTAGGGGTACTTGTTATACATGTGTGCATTTTATACACAAATAATTATGATATATCTGAACTTTTTTTTTCTCAGATTATAACTAGTTTTTTCTAAAAACATCATTAATGGATAAATTGTAAATCTATTCTAATTTATAAACTATGTTTATACCTTTCCCATGGGTATTTGTCCAAAAGTAAACATAATTGTCTGGCTGGAGTTTGAACTCACTTACTACCGTGCCGCAAACCCAGCCATTAAGTGCTATGCCATGGGGACCCTCCGCCCACAAAATAGAAATAGTTATTTGAAATCATACAACTGCTTGCAAAAAGGGTTGGTATACCATAAAACTAACCCACTGTAACTTCTGGTAATGTTGTATAGTATGTTTAGTTAGTCTTTTCTTTTATGGCATATCAACCTTCATGGGTTATTCAATGCCATCCTTAAAACTATCCTTGTAAAAGAACAGCAGTGACACTATTTAGCCATAGCTGGATCAACCTGTGATTTATCCTACAAACACAGGAAAAGTTTAATTCATTTTTATAATTGATTGGTTTGGTTTGTTTTGTTTTACGGCATATGAACCTCAGTGGGTCATTTAATGCCGATAAAGTTTTGAAATAAATCAATTCTTAATGGATAATACAATTTTTTATAAATACATTTTTCTATTTAACCCATAGATGGGACCTAACAGGTACTACCACTCTGGGTCAGGGTGGACCAGGGAGCAATGGTGATGAAGGGGTGCTCCACATTCCCCAAACCTCCAAAACTGGAACCTCGCCATCAGATAGAGTTTAACATCATTCCCAGGACATGTAGACCCGCAGCCACCGCCTTCTAGCACCCACATGATAAAAAGGGGTTGGGGCTTGCCATAAGGGCAATAGGGTTGGGAAATTTTATAATTGAATATTTGAGGAATATGTAGAGTAATGATTACTGACACAGCTCAAATTCTAGTTGAGGCTGTTTGTGTTCACTTTGTAAAGCTTAGAAAAGGCATGAATCCAACTCTTAGCTACGGGTAAAATAGTAAAACAGACTGGGTTCTCTAATTTTGATACGGTAATCAATCTAAGGTAATATGATTTTGAATTCAAAACTAGGAGCTGTAATGTATATATATATATATATATAAGTAAAGAAATAACAAAAGACTTAGAGATTTAGCATTATAGTCTATTTCAGGGAACTTAGACAAATTGTCTAACTCTCCCGATTCATCAGATGTGAATGATGAATTCTTTATTACTTTAAAGGCATTTGAAAACAGATTTTTATTTTTTTAAATTTTGTAGTCCTGTGATATGAATTCCAAATGAAATCCTTGATGTTGCAAAAAAATTTTATGTTATAAACAAAAAAACAAAAACAAATCGGTCAGCAAAAAATGTATCTCTTAAATGAATCCAATATTTTGACAGATTAAGAAAAAGAAAGATATATTTAAAATTTGTCATATATATATATATATATATATATATTCCCAACCCCTCCACACAAGTAGAATGTGACACAAGGTCAATTTCTTAAGTGGAGTTTAACAGGTTTCAATTCAGAGTTTTCCTTCTCCTAGACTGGTTGCCTGACCAAGGTTAAAGAGCCCAGTCTGGAGGGAGAATAGTTGGATGCACACCTTACCGAAGGTTATTAGTGCTATGTGAAATGCAAACAGCTTCGTCTCGGAATTGAACTTGGATCACTGAGTCAGTAAACCCTAAAGCAGCCTGACGTTAGTTTTTAAGCTCATTCTGGTAACTCCTGTGATGACACAATTGCCAAACCATATTAGCCCTTGATCTTCCCTTCTCTAATAATAAATATGAATGTTAGTGTGTCACATTTTTCAATTTTACTCCTAGAGGCCATACCCCAACATAACATACCATTTGGAATCAGCCGACACCATGAGTAAAAACATTCTGGTTCAAATCCAGACCTGCAATCCTGAAATTTTGGATTTCCAAGTTTTATTTACTATGATTTTTTTTTGTGAATGTTTATGTGATTTTTTGCGGACAATTTTTTTTTGTATGATTAAATTCAATTCTCCCTCCAGCTATGGGTAAATAGCAGAGCAAACTGGGCTCTTTAACCATGGCTAGGAAACTAGTCTAGGAGAAGGAAAACTCTGAACTCAAACCTGCTCGTGCAGAGAGGTTAGTAAATATATATATTTAAATCTAGTATATGTCAAGAAGGTTTTGGCTTTCTTTATAACTGCCCACTGACATTACCATTACTCTATCACTCCCACTTTGGTTCAGCCATTTTCTCTTCTAGCAGACTAAATATTTCTGGCAGCATGGAAAAATATTAAATTATCTAACCAATAATTTGGTCATTTTTATTACTGGTCAACTGGCGTTGGAAACAATACACATAAAAATTAGGGTGGGATAGATATTGTTAGAAATCAGGAATTAATACAAGTTTTACTAATAGAATATACGTAATGAATGTATAAAGGAAGTATAGGGTCAGTTTAGCTCAGTCGGTAGAGTGTTCGCCTAGGAACCCCAAAGTTCCTGGTTTGATACTGCCCCTCGCCAACTCAGCATATGAGTAGAACAAGAATCTGTGCAGTAAAGAGCTGATGGTAGGTGTAGTTCTCCATCTCTGATGCAAAAACAATTTTTGGGTCTAGCACTAGTGAAAATTTGGCTGATACCGACATTAGGCCACCCCACCGACTTTTATTGTATGTATAAAGGAAGTATATATATATGTGTATATATAAGTATATAAAGGAAGTATTTTTTCACATAAATAAATTTTTTGACATTTTCAAAAAAAAAAAAAAAAGAAGCATTTTTTTCTATTATAATAATAGAAAAAATGCTTTCTTTTTTTGAAAATGTCAAAAAATTTATTTATGTGAAAAAATACTTCCTTTATATACTTATTTTATTTCATACTTAAAATAATAATAAATAGAATAGAATGTGTACATAGACAAACACTCGGCTGAAACATGTGTTGGCATTTCATTAAACCATTTTTATCCATTCAACATTTTCTTTCCTTTATTTATTCATCCTTTCACATATTGTCGAATTCATTTCCATTTTTCAACTTACATAAAGGAAGTATGTATATAAAATGAATGATCTTACTAGAAAAAACACATAATAAAAAGTTACTATAGAAATTCACAGAAAAACAGGAAAAGGAGATTGTCACTCAAGAATTAATGCAAACATTAATTAGGACTTTAACTCAAGTGGTTGAGCATCTGCCACGGAACCGCAAGGTTCCAGGTTTGATACCAGCATGAGTAGCACAGCTTGGATCTGTGCAGTAAAGCAGGGAGCTGATGATAGGTGTAGCACTCCACTTCAGATGCAAAAACTATCTCCCTGGTCTAGTACTAGTGAAAAGGGGATAGAACCCCTCGCTATCGACGGATACTAACAATAGGCCACTCTGATGACTTATTAAAATGCATTACTAATAATTTTCTTTAGAAATGTATTGAAAATCAGGAAGAAAAAGATTATTAGTGATCAGGAGTAGGTATTTATCCGACCTTTTCACTAGGGAGGATGTGACACAAAGTAACAAATATGGAGCATCCAACAAGGATTGAACTTGCTATTCAGTAATAATGGATCTGCGAGATGAGCTTGCAAACAATTACACCACATTAGGAGTTTTTTTATCCATACCATTTGCCACGGGTCAGATGTGACACAAGGTTACAAGTATGGGGCATCTAGTGATGATCGAACTTGCTATTTAGTAGTAATTGATCTGTGAGACTAATTTGTTAACATTACGCCATAATGGGATGTCCAACCCATTTACCATAGGTAGGATGTGACATAAGGTCACAGTACAGGGCATTACTAATGATTTTTCTATAGAAATGCATTGAAATTATTTATTATCATTGGTCAGGGTAGCAATTTATCCAACCTGTTTGCCACAGCTAGGATGTGACACAAGGTTACAAGGATTGAACTTGCTATTCATTTGTAATGGATCTGTGAGACTAACTTGCTAACCATTGCATCATGATGGAATGCCCTTATTAATGATCAGGGGTCAATGCAACCTTTACTGATAGAATATAACTATTAGATATACAATGTAAATTCATTGCAAATGGGTGTACTATAGAAATTCATTGCAAATGGGTGTACTATAGAAATTCATGCAAATGGGTGTACTATAGAAATTCATTGCAAATGGGTGTACTATAGAAATTCATTGCAAATGGGTGTACTATAGAAAATTCACTGCAAGTTATTTCATTATACATTGTAAGAATTATTGTAGAAATGCAGGAAGAAAGTGATTATCTGTGGTTGGAAATTAATGCAATTATTACTTAAAGTACAGAGCTATTAAAAGGTATAATGTAACTTTATTTTTAATACTTTTTTACTGTAGAAATTGCAAATGATTTTACTATAGAAATTCTTTGAAGATAAAGAAGGAAAGTATCATCAGTGGTCATGAATTAATATTAACCTTACTTCTAGAATAGGGCTACTATATGTATTTTTTTAAATAATTTACCATATAAATGTATTGAACATAGAAAAGGATTATCAGTGGTTAGGAATTAATGTAAGCATTACTGATAAAATGTGTTATATATAATATAAAGGTATTAGTCATGATTTTACTATAGAAATACATTTTAAATAAAAAATGAAGGGATTGTCAATGGTCAGGAATTAATGTAAATGTTACTGAACAAATAGTGTTACATATATATATTGTAAGAATTATTGTAGAAATGCATTGGACACCAGGAAGAAAGGGATTATCTGTGGTTGGAAATTAATGCAATTATTACTTATAGTACAGAGCTATTAAAGGTATAATGTAACTTTATTTTTAATACTTTTTACTGTAGAAATTGCAAATGATTCTACTATAGAAATATATTTCAAATAAAAAAGGAAGGATTGTCAATGGTCAGGAATTAATGTAAATGTTACTGAACGAATATTGTTACATATATATTATGAAGGTATTAGTCATGATTTTACTATAGAAATGCATTTCAAATAAAAAAGGAAGGGATTGTCAATGGTCAGGAATTAATGTAAATGTTACTGAACGAATAGTGTTATATATATAATGTAAAGGTATTAGTCATGATTTTAATGTAGAAATGCATTTCAAATAAAAAAGGAAGGCATTGTTAATGGTCAAATATTACTGACAGGATAGTGTATTCATATGTATAGTATAAATGAATTAAGTGATTTTATAGCAATTACAAAATATACTATAGAAATGCACAGTAATTTAAAAAAAAAGTAATTCTCTATTATCAGTAATTAAGGTAAACATTAATTATGGAATAATATTAATAATTTTAATGAACAGATTTTTAAAAGTTTAGTGATTTCATTTCATTTAGTGTCCATTTTTATTCATTTAAAAAAAGTTAAATTCAAATTTTTAAATCAAAATATAAATATCTGTATTGTTCAAACAATTTGGAACCTAATATTTTTTTATAAATTCAAGTAAAATTAATTCATGGCCCTTAATACTCTACACCAATTGATATTAACAGAGATATAAACAAAAAAGGAGAAAGAAAGAAAGAGAAAAAAAAAGTATATCAAAGACGAAAAGAAAAGAGTATTTAATGAATATGAAAGTAAGAAAGAAAGTATATTGAAGAAGAAAAAGATAACAAGAATACAGAGGAATATGAAAGAAAGTATATTGAAGAGGGAAAAAAAGAATATTGAGGAATATGAAAGAAAGAAAGAAAATATATTCAAGAAGAAAATAAAATATTGATTGAATTTGAAAGAAAGAAAGTATATTGAAGAAAAGAAAAAGCAAGAATATTGTCGAATATGAAAGTAAGAAAGTATACTGAAAAATAGATGAAAAAAAAAACAAGAATATTGATGAATTTGAAAGAATTTAAAAAAGTATATTGAAGAATATATGGACAAAAAAGAATTTTGACGAATATGAAAGAAAGAAAAGAAAAAAAAAACTTGTTTTAAAAAAATATTTCTCCTTTCATTTAGTCCTAACCAATAACTTAATAGATATTGAAGATTGACTCTCTCAATGATAAAATAAAAAAGTTCGTTTGTTATCAAGGAATATATTTTGAAAACAATGTCAGAAATGAATTTAAAAAAAAAAAAAAACATAGATAAGACAAAATATAAGTAAAATAAAACTTTCTTCCTTGTCTTTCATTTGAATTTGTGATTAAAAAAAATAAAATGACAATTTCTCTGCTATTAGTGAAACCAGATGCAGTCAAACGTTTATCTGAATTAGATTTTCCTCTTCATTGTCTGAAGGTGAAATAAGCAGGAATTTGTCAGGAAAAGGAAAAGAAAAAGCTGAAGGGTCAGGTAATGTTTATAAGGCAGAAAGAACGAAGGTAAATAAAATAAAGAATAAAAAAACAAAAAACTTGTAAACAATGGCAACATTGGCATTTAAAAAAAAGAAGAATTAATTAGTAACAGGTAAGAAAAACAGAAAGGAGAAAGAATGACAAAGATAAACAGACAGAGAGACAGACGTGATTAAAGGAATCGGAAAATATGTGAATGTTACCTGTTTATAAATCCTCCAAGACGCAAATACGTTTTGTGCCACAAATAATGGTTTGCAGGTTTGCTATGAGGAGCAATGTTTTCCTTGGCTGGTTTGAAAAAAAACGTGGGAAGTAAATTTGCTTATGGGGGTTTGCCTCGAATGAAAGAAAGAAAGAAAGAAAGAGAGGCAAAAAGAAAAGGTGAATTGGCCTAACACAGGTAAGTGGATATCCGGATTACTAGAAGCAAGGAGAAACAGAATCTCCTGATTGATCGGCTTAAAGGCTAGAGATATAAAAGAAGAAAAAAAGAAAGAAATGTTTTTAACCAAAATAAATAACGAGTAATGAATTAGATCAGATTCCTTTAATTTTTTACAGCATGGTAAGAAGAGAAGCTAATGTAGCCACGTGAAGTAGATGAATAAAGTCAAACCAAATACTCCAAGAATATTTTGGAAGGAATAACCTTTCTTAAGTATGATTACAACGTTAAAAGTTAAGTTATGAGGCACGCAATGATTCAGAAGGCCAATTATATATATATATATATATATAGTGTATGTGTATGCCGGTAGGTAAGGAGCAGACTGATATAGATAGATATATAGATAGATATAAAGAGAGAGAGAGAGAGAGAGAGAAAATTAATAGATGTGAAAATATAATGATTGATAGATAGATAGATAGATAGATAGATAATTTATACAAATTAATTAAAACTTGATTAAATGTTTGTAGTCTTTCAGTTCATCATAGTATTTTTTAAAAATTAAATCTTTTGAATTGATGTGAAATTCAGACTTACAAATTATATATATATATATATATATATATATATGAGAGAAAGAAAGAAGAAAGAAAGAGATATATAGATAGGAATATTTATATTCAGAGAGAAATAATATTAATTATTGTTTTACAATATTAAATGTTTTTAGTCTTTGAATTGTATTAATTTTTTTCCATATATGTTTTTCTTTACAGAAACAAAAATGAACACAAAATAAGAGCTTTGAGAACTTCCCCCCTGCAGGCAAGAATCAGAGAATGGGTGTGTGGGTGAGGTTATATCCTGATAGTCTAGGGTTCCAGGGAAGATTTTCGTCCGAGGGAAGAGAGAACAGGTAAGAGAGAATCAGGCAAAAAGGTAAGAAAGAATAAACAATAATTTGGAAATAGGATTCTTACTTTTCTGCAAATGCAAACACAGACCAACACTCGGACAGGTAAAGTGAGGTTAGTAAACCATTAAAGTTGACTGGGAATGAAAAAACACAGGCTGACACTCGAACAGGTAGACTGAAGTTTGTTAAACTTTATCGCCACTAAAGTTGAATTTTCTCTTTTCTGCTTTTAAATTTTTTTTCTTTCTTTCCTTCCTTTTATTATTTGGTTTCCTTTCTACTTCTCCTTCTCTCACTCCTCAGTTGCTCCGGCTTTGGCTTCGGTAGTATTTTGTCTTCATTTGGTTGTAAGTAGCTTGTTATTATTTTCATAAAGTTGTAGAATTTAAAAGAAAAAGAAAGAAAAGAAAATATAAAAGCAGGAATGGGGAGGGCAGAATTTAAACCTCAAGAGGAGACTAACTCCTGTTCTTCATCAGTGGTTATTATGTGATTCATCAGGACGAAACAATGGGTGGGGAGAGTTTCAACACATGGAAAGGAGGGGACAGCGGGTCATGGCCAAAAACAACAACAACAACAGTAAGAGTTACAAACTTAAATAATTATTACTATAAACAGATATAGCAGTGTGAACATTTGATAGCAGCAGAAGCAGGAACTCAAGTTGGACTAAGCAGAAGGAATACAGTGTGAGAATATTAAGTCAGCTGTAAGGGTGGAGGTGAGAATAGCCTGTCTGTAGAAATGGTAAGTTTGTAGAGGAGTACCATACCTGAATGCTGTTGCCTGTGGGGTAAGTAAGGAATGGAGGATTGCTAGCAGTGCTTGGAAGATGAGGGGAAAACCAGGCCTGAAAATTAAAGAAGATGGAACTGAAAAGTTTGTGAAGAAGGTTTTAATGGCTAGCCAGTGTCTTCAGGAATAAACACTTTGACAATATAACAAGAGAAATAGACAAGGAGTCAAAAGAAAATAACATATAGGAAATTCTAAAGACATTTTCAAAGAAGATATGTTAAAAGCAATATTAATAGCATATTGAACAAAAACAAAGCCAGTTTACTACAAAAGGATTTATTCACATAGAAAATATAACCCATCATATATATATATAAATCACTTTTTTTAAAGGTCTACTTTTGACTTAGGGTTGAAAAATCAATTATTTTATAATAATAATAATAATAATAATAATAATATCTTTTCAGCTAGTATATTAGGTCTGAGACCTGTCAGCTGTCCCTTATAAATATTCATTTTAAATCCACAGAATATTTAATGTCATTCCACAGATTATCCAACTTTGCCTTGAAGGAGTTTAGAGATGGGCATTCACTACTGATGAAGGTAGTTTATTCCATGTATTCACCACTCTGTAGCTAATATAATTTTGTCTTGTGTTTGCTTTACAAGATTTTTTAAGGAGTTTTAATTTATGTCCCCTTGTATAGGTATTTTGAGCAATGTTTAGTAGGTCAGAGTTCGTTGAATAAAAACCATGTGTGTATTTGTAGGCTTCAATCATATCTCCTCTCATACGTCGGAAAACCAGACTTATAGAATTAAGTTTTGAAGCCAACACTTATATCATGTTCTTATCATTCTGTTTGAATGTCAATATTACAAAATTATTACAAGTCGATCCTCAACATTTTTTTAGGGGGATATCCTAAAAATCAGGTTTTTGATATTTTTGATATTCAATTCATACACTATACATATGATATTTACTAAGAAACTGATTATAGTAAAAAAATACAACAAACTTTCACCCACTTGTCAGTATTTATTTGAAATATTCATTTCCCCTCGGGACACTTTGCATGACCCTCGCCTCACATGCGGCGTTTTAGTGTTCAATCCTCTGCCAGGGCAGTGCTGCAGTATCATTAATTCAAGGGGCTAGTTTAGCTTGAATTCACAAGATTCCAGGTTCAATAGTACTCCTTTTCACAGCTTAGGTAATCTGATCTGTGTGGTAAAGCATCTGGGAGTTGATGGTAGGTATAGTACTCCACTTCAGCAAAAACAATCTCTCTGGTCTAGCACTAGCAAAAAGGGGATATACTCCCTCCCTGATACTGACAATAGGCCACTCTGCAGACTTTTATTTCTTTTTACTTATATAGTAATTAATAAAGCTAGACTAACCTTTATTTAACCTGGTATTCATTTTTCTTTACTATATGATATTAAGATTACTGAAATTACAATATAACTAAAATTTACACCAAATGTACAATGTGTTTTACAAATGACCCAACCTTAAGGATTCAAGATGATAGAATTTTATCTTATACAATTAGTCACATGTTAATACGATACTAAAAGACACTAGTATTTAGTAGTTGAAATGAGTGCATCATTCACTAGTAGGGGGAATCCCCATGGGTTTATATATATATATATATATATATATATATATAATTTAATATACCAAGCATGTTGGTAAATCCTTGCGGTGAGAAAAAACTCAGCAAATAGTTTGATTGTAAAAATATACTACCAAACATCAACCGGGGAGAAAAAAATTTTTGAAAAAAAGAAAAGACCAAGATATTCGTACCAACAAAAAATAATCTATTGGTACAGTATTTGGCCAAAAGAAAAACATTTTATATGTATATATATGTATATAAGATATATATATATTCATATAACCGCTAGGAGAATAGCTAATAAGTAAAAAGTGCTCAATACCTAAGTAGAGCAAATAATAAAGATAAATCTAATGAGTCAGACGAACCTACTATTAGTTTCGCTTAATGCTCTTCAGGGTCAAGATCTTAGCCCTGAAGAGCATTAAGCGAAACTAATAGTAGATCTCTTCAGGGCTAAGATCTTAGCCCTGAAGAGCATTAAGCGAAACTAATAGTAGGTTCGTCTGACTCATTAGATTTATCTTTATATATATATATATTATATATGAATTTGTAACCTGTGTTAAAGTGATCTATATATGGGATTGTTTGATATCATCATCATCATCAGGTCGCGCTGTTGGCACGGATATCCATGACAATCTCTCTCGATTCGTCCCTATTGCTCATCATTCTTGGGAGGTCCTCTGTGTAGCATCCTGTATCCGCACAGAGCTGATCAATGTACGTCTTCGCTGGTCGGCCCACACTGGCGTGCCCATGTGCTGGCTTCCACACGAGGACATTGCTTCTCCAGCATGGTTTAGGTGATATGTGGCAGGTGGCCGTACAGCTGCTTTCTCGTGGGGTGCTGTTTCCACGTCTTGTTCAGGATCACCCGCAGCATTCTTGTGCAGCTCCCATCTAGTTTATTCTTGATATAATCCAGCTATATTACCTGTAATTTAGTCTTACGTAAAATAAAAGCCATTACACACATATGCACTCACACACACACACACCCACAAACACACACATATATATATATGCATTTATATATGGGGGATATATATATCACAGGCATATATGTATGCTACTCTAACTTAGATATATATGCTCCATCAATGATATTGAGCAAACTTTATTTATAAATAGAGTAAACTATGTTGTATATACATATATGTGTGTATTTTAATAAAATATATATATACTTGTATGTATATATTTAGATGGACTGTAACATTGTTGTAAGCAAGTTTGAACACCAGTCACACCATTACACTTACTTTTGGATTAATACTCTTGGGAAAGGTATGAACCCCTTTATACCGACAATTATGGTTTAAATAGTACCACTAGTAGAGCGTCCACCTAGGAATCTCAAGGTTCTAGATTTGATACCGGCCCTTACCAACTCAGTAGCACAGGGATCTGTGCAGTAAAGTGAGGAGTTGATGGTAGGTGTGGCGCTC
>CM042170.1:42554076-42576576 GCA_023376005.1 Doryteuthis pealeii | reverse complement strand
TGGGTTAAAGGCTTGGTGAACAAAAGTTCATTCGGGTCTCAAACCCGGCCAGGGGTAGCTGTTACGGTATAGCCACACTGATGAAAGGTGAAACCTCGAAACACGTGTCTGTGGATTACTTATTTATTATATATTACTCCCACTTTGGTTGAGTTCTCTGAATCGGGATTTAATTGCAAATTCACCGTACTGGCATCTAGCTAACCCTCGCTTTGTTTACAAATGTTAGAGGACTCTAGTGAATTCATTTCTGCTTAGAAATGTAGCAATTAAATATTCTCCTATATTTGACAGCTGCCTCTGGCCATACAGGTTAAAGGCTTGGCGAACGAAAGTTCATTCGGGTCTCAAACCCGGCCAGGGGTTGCTGTTATGGTATAGCCACACTGATGAAAGGTGAAACCTCGAAACACGTGTCTGTGGATAACTTATTTATTATATATATATATATATATATATATATATATATATATATATAAAATTTGTGTGTGTGTGTGGAGGTGATATATGTATATCTGGTTTGTTTTGGTTTCCTTGTTTAATGGCATATTGAACTTTGTGGATGCTTTCATGCAAAAGCCATTCTTGTAGAAGAACAGTAGGGGCACTATTTAACCCATAGCTGAGAGAATGAAAGAGTTCATACCTTTCCCACAGGTATTAGTCCAAAAGGGAACTATAAAACTCTTACTACATTGTCGCAATCCAGCATGATAGCTGCCTCGCTGGCGTGATCTCAATCGTACTGATACGTTCATTGTCAGTTTGGCTGCAGGAGTTTCCATACAGCACTCTACACACTGAACTGACTAACGGAGTCCAAGCCATGTTTTCTGTCAGGGTTTTCTCCCTTAGCCTTTTCCTCTCTAGCAGGAGGGGCAGCTTTTTTGTATCCCTACCTTTCCCAAAGGTATTAGCACTATATGAAATTCAAACAGCCTCATCCAGGATTTGAAATCATCTCATCATACCTATTTCCTACAATGGTAACCATTACCCCACACGCCTCCATATATATATATATATATATATATATATATATATAATATGTGTGAGAATGGGAAATGAATCCACAATATGAAGAAAAAATGAGTAAAGAAAAGAAATGTAGATGGATAAAAATGAATTTTATCGATATCACTTTTAATTGATATCACTTACACATGTGTTTCGGTCTGTTTATCAAAATGTATACGGATTTACGTTATTATTATTATTAAAATAATCAGATGGAGTTGAAATGATGATGATAATAATAATAGGAAAAATGCATAAAATGTTCTGTACACAGATTTTGCCGACCTTCATCAGAGTAGTATTACGGAACATTTTATGCATTTTTCCTATTATTATTATCATCATCATTTCAACTCCATCTGATTATTTTAATAATAATAATAACGTAAATCCGTATACATTTTGATAAACAGACCGAAACACATGTGTCAGTGATATCGATTAAAAGTGATATCGATAAAATTCATTTTTATCCATCTACATTTCTTTTCTTTACTCATTTTTTCCTCATATATATATGTATACATGGTGGTAAATTAACTATGTAGGTAGGATGACCCAGCGATTAGAGATCAGGATAGCCCAACATGTGGTAAGCTTAATCTGCAGCTATATTCAAATGACAACATCTGGGCACTCATAGATGAATGAATATATATATATATGTGTGTGTGTGTATGAAACCGCCTATGTAGGTAACATCACTCAACTATTAGAGGTCAGGATAGTACAACATGTGCTAAGGTCTCTCTGCAACCATATTCAAACAACAACATACGGGCACTCACAGACAAATGAGTTTATTACATATATATATGTATATATTTTGTGAAGAATATGTGCTTAATTGAAGTCATACCTAATTTTGAAAATTAATTAGTTGATAATTAGGCGGGCATATCTGTTCAAATGTAAGGCTAAACAAATCGAGAAAAATTCAATTTCTGTATGTACATTTCGGCAGTGATTGACTTTTTCTTGATTTTTTAGCCTTACATTTGAACAGATTTGCCCGCCTAATTCATTAATTATCAACTAATTAATTTTCAAAATTAGGTATAACTTCAATTAAGCACATATTCTCCCAAAAATTGTGGCTAAGGCCATATCAAACACATTGTTTGTTTGTTTACTTTCATATATATATATATATATATATATATATTGTCAGTGTGAAACCGTCTATGTAGGTAGGATGACCCAGTGATTAGAGGTCAGGATAGCCCAACATGTGTTAAGCTCGATCTGCAGCCATATTCAAACAGCAACGTTCGTGCACTCACAGACGAATGATTCTTTGATCAATATAAATGAATGTAGGACTGATTATTCTGGAGATTTTTTACTGTCCAGAGTTTGAAAAAATAGCACTTTAGCATCCTTGAAGCTTATCAACATACAACATCCAAGCAGGCAGCGTGAACTCAAATCTAAATTGGAATTATTTGGAGACACATTTACTCACTCTGCAGTTGATTAATATCAGAAAGAAAGAAAGAAAGAATTAATTAATTAATTAAAAATTGGATTTTAAAAATTAAAAATGAAAGAAAGAGAAATGAAAAGAAGCAATACGAAAATGGAATATCGAAATCAATAAATAAAGGAATAAGGAAAAAGTAAAAAAAAGGGTCAGCAATTAAAAGAAAGAAAGAAAGAAGGAAAGAAAGAAAAGAAATTGGATATCAATGATTGAAGATTTTAAAGTAAAAAAGAGAGAGAGAGAGAGAGAGAGAGAGAGAGAGAGAGAGAAGACAAAATATTCTGCAGTTGATTAATTTATTTATTGTTTTCCACCAGTTGCCTCCTCTTCCTCTTTTAAGTATTCCCTCTTATCACCATTAGTCTTTTAATTGCTTATATTTACTGATTACTTTATGAAGAAGTGTCGGTCAAAAAATACCTTGAGTTTATTCTATTCGATTTTTATTGAATATGATTCCCCTTTTTGTTTTTATTCAATCAATGCACCAAAAACTTAAAAAAGAATAAAGTTAAATTAAAGAGAAAAAAAGAAAGAAATAGAAGAAAAAGAAAAAAAGAAAAACAAAAACAAAAAAAAAAAACAAAAGAAAAAATATAAAGAAAAATAATGACAAAGAAAAGAAAAGAAAAAAGAGAATGAAAAAGTAAAAAAAAGAAAAAAGAAAAAAGAAAACAAAAGAAAAAAGATAAAGATAAAAGAAAAAGAAAAAAAATGACAAAGAAAAGAAAAGAAAAAGAAAAGAGAAAAATGAAAGAAAAAAAGCTGAAAAGCTGAAAAGTAAATTAAAAGAAAAAGAAAATGAAAAAAGTCAAATAAGGAAAGAAAAAAAAGAGCAAAAAGTCAAAAAAGAAAAGGAAAACAAAAAGTATACGTAAAAAAGAATTAAAATAAAAAAGAAAAAGAAAAAAATGAAAAGAAAAAAAAGTATAAACGAAAAGGAAAGAAAAAGAATATGAAAAAAGAATAAGAAAAAATAAAAGAAAAAGAAAAAAAAGAAAAGAAAAAAGAAAAAGAAAAAAACAAAAAAAAGAAAAGAAAAAAAGTGTTAAAAAAACAAACCAGAAAAAAAAAGGAAAATAGACAAAGTAAAAATAGAAAAGAAAAGAAGAAAACAAAAAAAAAAAGAACAAGAAAAAAGAAAAGAAAAGAAAGAGAAGAAGAAAGAGAAAACAGTCAAACTAGAAAAAAAGACACATTAAAAGTAAAAGAGAGTAAAAAAAAAAGTAAGTTAAAGTGATAAATATATTTTCTTGTTAATGAGGGCATTCAGACTGATTGCTTTCATCCTTCACTTCTATTACCATTCTTCTTCTTCCTTCACTTCTATTACCATTCTTCTTCTTCTTCTTCCTTGCAGACAACTTTCACTTTTGCAAATAGAAATGGTGGTTCTTAAATCTTCATCTCCTTTGATGGAATTCTTCATTTTTTTTCTTCTGGTCTTTGAAAATTTCCTTTTCAGAAAATCTGGGGCAGCTTAAAAGACATACATCTAATCGGGGATACTTTCTCTCATATTAGGGAGATTCTCTTATCTACCCTGTTGTTATGTTGCCCTACTCTAAAGTCTTTAGATTTGGTATCCCCTGGCTTTGGATTTCAAAAACTTTCTGGCTATACAGAAACACACATACATGATAGCAATCACAACATATTTTAATTCATTTTACATTAACTTCATTAAAGTTACATGTACAAATAGTTTAGCGATTCATGATACTTAAGGATGGAATCCTGGTGGCTGAACAGTCCATGACTTCACTTCTGCAATAGGGTACCTATTAGCCCTAAGTAGTGACTGATGATACTTAAGGATGGAATCCTGGTGGCTAAGTAGTCCATGACATACAACACTCCACTTTGGCCCTTACTTAGGCTAGATGGTTGGTCGGAAAGGACCCCTCCAATCATTCTGCTGGTCATTCCCTAGCACCTATATGATTGTCTTGACCCTATTGCCCTTATGGCAAATCCTAACTCTTTTTATCATATATGAGCTAAAAGGGTCTTTGCATTCTGGGAATGATGTTAAACTGCATCTAGGGGTGAAGTTCCAATTCTGGAGCTCTGGGGCATCCCTTCATCACCATTACTCCCAGGTTCACTCTAACCCAGAGTAGTAGTACCTGTTAGGGTCTCATCTATGGGATGAATAGACTTTTTAAAAAAATGAGTTTTTAAAGAATGAATAAAACTAAAAATCTTCAGCATAAAATAACTGTAAAATCCAATCAACCTACAAATTGTTTAATAGTGTTTTATTTAAATTCAGACATTAACTCCACATTGGAAATACAGTTCTGAAAAACAAAAGTTTTACGCATAACAAGATTTTAATTTGAGGAAAGAACTCTCATGAACCTAGTGGTAGAAAAAAGGATTAATTATTGTTGTAGGTGTCTCACCTATGACCAGAACAAATGGACTTACCCAAAGGGTATATTTAGCAGAGCAAAGCTACTCAAGTGAGAAGTAGCAAATGCATGTCTTTGTGTACGCTGGTACCAATGAAACCCTCCTCATTTTGTACATTGATATATGTTGAATACATCTGTTCTTTACTTTATTCCCCGTGTTGAGTATTTATTTATTGACCCGTAAACAGGTCATAACAGTTATTAAAAATGGTTTGGTTTTCTTTGATTAATTGCATATCAACTTTTGTAGGTTATTTAATGCCAAAAGCATCCTTATAGAAGAACAGTAGCAGTACTATTTAACCCATAACTGAGGTTATCAAAAATATAACATGAAATCTGCAGTTACCAAAATTCTTATCCATTTTGTTTACTTATGTGGCCATAGGTTAAAAAGCTGAAGAATTGCAATGAAAAGTTTCATCAAATAAATTTCATCAAATCTATTAATAATGGAGATTGTCTGTATTTCTGTCTGTAACAAAAACTACATCATAGCTCTACGTCACAGCTTACGTCACAATATTCTTATGCTATATACACCCAAAATTTGAGTAAGCAATTTTAAGAATTGTTTTTTTACTCTCATCCTTTTTTTACAGTAACAAGAAGTTAACTAAAAAGTTTACAAATAAATAAATACCTACGATTTTGTGTAAAATTAATGTGGAAAATATTCAAAATAATTGTTTGATAATTACATGCACACAACATTTTATTTGAGAGGGACGGGGCTCAGTTTTCATTTCAAATTGTTTTTTTTGTTTTTTACTCCATTAATAAATATGAGGATTTGTCTTACTTATGATACAAACACTCTGACATGGAATTTTTAACTCTCACCCTCTCAGGCAATACCTTTCAAAAATTAATTTTTACGACGCCCGGAGGGTGTTTTCTGTTGCAAGTAAATGTAATAGCATTTCAGGCATTCTGAGAAAATAATAAATAAAGTTACTTTTTTGGATTTGAGGTTTTTTAACAACCAAAAGGATTCTGCACCATGCCACACAAGCAGGGGAATTCAGTTTTGCCAGTCATAAAATTTCTGTGAACTCATTGCCCCTAACATTTGTCTGCCCAACTCCCCAGATTGCAATCCCCTTGATAATTGTGTAGAGGGACAGTTGAGTGAGAGACCAAAAAAATTCTGTGTAATACCAAAGCTCATGGGATGGCAGGCACAAAAATGCATGAATCCCCTCAGTATTCCACTTCAAGAGGGGCACCTCAGGCACTAGGCAATAAACCCAGCCCTGCCCCTTTAAATCAAAGGGGCAGGTGTTACCTGGGAGAATGGCCCCAGGGATCATGTTATTTATTACTTTACCATTCTATAGGCTGAAGGCCAGGTAAGATATTTTCTTGTAACATTTATTTATTTATTTAAAAAAAATTTTTCTACCCTTTCCCTTTTCTTTCACTACATCTTTGTCTTCCTTTTTTTTTTCTTTTTCTCTCCCTCCCTTTACTGTTTTCTCATTGTCTTTCATTTTGTAGATTATTAAATTCATTCTGATGAAGTCTTAAAATGAATAAAGGTGAAATAATAATTGAATCAATTGTTTGTGTTGGTTTATCTATCTTTTTATTTATATTTTTTGCATATCTGATAAAGTAAGATGTCAGTATTATTTCTATTTCAGCATGATTTAGATGACAATTTATCCATCGCACACTGTATGATATTATTATATTTTATTAATATTATATTGCATTAAAATTAAGTAGTATGCTCTCATAGCAATAAAAACTAAAAATAAGTGTTCCATACTTATTAGTTAGAAAAAAAAATAGCAATATTAAAACAATATTAAAAAAATAACAAACTTTTCACTTAATACTCTGAGTCTGATAGTGTTATAATCCTCTGATGAGCAATATATATATATATATATATATATATATATATATGTAAGTTGAAAAATGGAAGTGAATCCAACAATATGTTGAAAAAATAGATAAATAAAGGAAAGAAAATGATGAATCAATAAAAAATTTTTAATGGAGTGCCGACATTTAATAATATAAAAAATATAAAATGTTTTTAGTATACAGAATAAAATAATAACGTTTCTCTGTATACTTAAAAAATTATATTTTTCCATTATTATTTCATTTTCTATTTAAAATAATAATAAATAGAATATAATGTGTCCAAAACACGTGTTGGCACTCCATTAAAATTTTTTATCCATCACCCAAACCATCCGAGTAAGACAGACAAGACTCGCAGGACACTGCTATTGAAGTAAGGATGAACTCATAAGTGACATCCTCCTGTGGAAGCCAGCACATCGGCATGCCAGTGTAGGCCGACCAACAAAGACGTACATTGACCAGCTCTGTGCGGATACAGGATGCTGCATAGAGGATCTCCCGAGAATGATGAGTGATAGGGACAGATGGAGAGAGATTGTCATGGATATCCGTGCTAACAGCATGACATGATGATAATATATATATATATATATATATATATATATAATAATTGTGAAAAATTATGGTTCTGCAGCAGTTTCAATTGTAATGATCTCTCAGGACCCTACATTATATTTCACAATTATTATTATTACTTTTTATGAAGTATTGATCACTCTTGGATAAATTATTGAAATAATACTATTCCAATGGAAACACTGAAGAGCTAATTAGAATATATATATATATATATATATATAGTATGAAAAAAAAGTGATAAGACACACAGGAATATTTCTTATATGTTATTTATTCTTAACTAGTTTCAACCTTAGGTCATCATCAGGAGAAGATTTCTTGTTTGAAGAAATTGTTTTTAGAGAGTTTTTTTTTTGAAAGGGAGCATTTCATTATATTGAAATATTTTTGAGAGTTTGACATGCTATTATCATCCGGGTAGAGGTGTGTATTAGTAGTAACAAGTCCATATCCATACAAATATAAATATGTGAGTATGCATTATTATCCCAACTTCCCACTAAGTCAGGATTGACAGGAAGTCATTTAACCATGGGAATTTATAATCAAAATGCCAATAAAGGGATACTCCACACTCCCCAGAGCTCCAGAATTGGAACTTAGCCACTAGATGCAAGTTTAAACTATCTGATGGTGAAGTTCCAGTTCTGGAGCTCTGTGGAATGTGGAGTACCCCTTCATCACCATTACATACAGGTTCATTCAGACACAAATTGAAACTCATCCTTGGTTATTCCAAAAAATACTTGGTTCCATTGGAATTCTCTTTCAGTGGTGCCTCAGGCATTAGGCAATAAATCTGAAAGTCACCCAATTTAGGCAATGGGGAGGTGCTGCCTGGAGGGTAGACCCTCTGGGATCAAGCAATCAATTTTTACCCTCATATGCACCCCATAAGCCAAAGCTCCAGAACAAGATAAGTATATATATATTTACTAACCCCTCCGCACGAGCAGGATGTGACACAAGGTCAATTTATTAAGCGGATTCAACAGGTTTGAATTCAGAGTTTTCCTCTCCTAGAGCAGTTGCCTAACCACGTACTATTTATCCATAGCTGGAGAGGAGAGCAGGATTCATACCTTTCCCAAGAGTATTAGTGCTAAGGGAAATGCAATTACCACATCCAGGATTTGAACTCGGGGCGACGAGTCCATTTCCCATGACTTTAACCATTACACCATGTGCTTCCATAAGTATATATATAAATATGTGAGTATAGTGAATGTGAGGTTTTTTTTTATGGACAAGTTTAAATACAGCCTCTGTTTACTCTCTCTCTCTCTCTCTCTCCTCTCTCTCTCTCTCTCTCTCTCACACAACTCATTTGTAACAGAAACAAATTATATTCAAAATAACATGTGAAGAAACAAACATTGTTTTATTAAGTCATAAAAAACATAGAATATTTTTATGTGCTTTGAGCAAATGGGGACAAAGAAATGATGTATGATATCTTATTATTCTTATACAATTATATATAAAATTTTTGTTTGACATATAATTAAAAATAAACATAGTTTCTGAATATAATCATTATTTTTCATATATAATTATATATAACATATTAATATCTATATATAGTCATATATAACTTATTATCGGGTTAGCTCAGTTGGTAGAGCATTCGGCAAGAAACCACAAGGTTCCTAGTTTGATACCAGCCCTCGCTAATGCAGCGTATTAGTAGCACAGGGATCTGTGCGGTAAAGTAAGAGCTGATACCGACTTTAGGCCACCCCAATGACTTTACTTTTTTTTTTCATATACAATTATATATAACTTTTTTTTTTACATATAATTAAAAACTAACATAGTTTTTTTTAATATAAGCATGTATAACATTATTTTTCATATATAATTATATATAACATATTAATATCTATATAGTCATAGCTCAGTCGGTAGAGCGTTCGGCTAAAAACCACAAGGTTCCTAGTTTGATACCGGCCCTCGCCAACTCAGCGTATGAATAGCACAGAGATCTGTGCGGTAAAGTGAGGAGATGTGGTGCTCCACCTCAGATGCTAAAATAATCTCCTTGGTCTAGCACTATTGAAAAAGGGATAGACTCCTTTATGTCTGGCTGATACTGACATTAGGATGCCACGATGACTTTACTTTACTTTACTTTACTTATACTAGCAAATATATGCACCCTCCGGGTGCAAGTATTTAAATTTTAATATAATAAAATATCATGTTAAATTAGAAAGGCTAATGAAACTGAATAAGAATTCAGATAAAAATATTTGGCACAGAGGGGGTATAATCGGAAAATAGAACAACTTTGAAACTAACTGTTCCACCATTTTCCCTTACTCCCGTCTTTCAGTTGTAAATTTCCCCAATTTAACTATTTAGTTAAAATAGGAAGAAAAGAATAAAATTACAGTTATTTCTTTATGTTAATAGATTTCTGTTAAGATTTATCCCCGAGATTTTTGCTCATATTTATTAATATAAAACCAAACAATTATAAATCAATAATACTAAGCATATATTTATTAAAATCAAATTTTTTAAGATCAATATGCAAATTAGCCTTCCCATTCACACTGTAAACCGCTATTTCGTTGAATATATAAATATAATTGCATGTTATTAGTATGTAGATATTGTTACCAGTCTTAATGTTGTAAAACAATTTTACTAATAATTGAGGTTTAAATAAAAAATAAAATCATGGAGAATGTGTGTAAATAACAAAGGGAAATGTGACTTGTATAGTAATATAGTTTCGGTTACAGACAGACAAACCCACAATCTCCATTATAATAAGATATAACATCATTTTTTATTGGTTTGGTTTACCACAGTCAGTAAAGCATACCCCAAAGAACCACAAGGTTTTGGCTTCATAGCCATCCCTTGACAACTCAAAAGTAGCCCAGCTTGGATCTCTGCAGTAAAGTGGAGAGCTGATTGTAGGTGTGGCACTCCACCTGAGATGCAAAAACAATCTCCTTGATCTAGTGCTAGTGAAAAGAGAATAGACCTCCTTCCTGACCAGCTGATACTGACAATATGCCACTCTGCTCACTTTATTTTATATATAATATTTTTATGTATAATTATATATAACCTACTATCATTTACATATGGTCATATATAATATATTATGTGGAGAAAATTTAGAAATGGGATGTTATGATGGATGGAAATTTATAGTCAATGTTCGAAACATTTTGGTTTACAATGGAAACCTTCTTCAGGTCTGTGAAAATGAGAATATATATATTATGTATTTATAATTATATTTAACATAATATCATTTACATTTAATTATATATAATATATTATGTATATATGAATTTATACAACATTATATATAATTATGAATAACATATTATCTTTTATATATAATTATAAATAACATAATTATATATAATATATTTTATAAGTAATTATATACAACATATTTTCATATATAATTATATATACATATTAATATCTATATATAATCATATATAACTTATTATTTTAGATATTTATATATAACATTGTTTTTTATATAATAATATAGAACATTATTTTTATATATGATTATACAGAACATTATCATTTATATGCAATTATATAAATTATATAATAATATGATACTATAAAAATATGTTTATACAATTATATATAACATCTTAAGTCTATATAATTATATACAACATTATGTATATATAATTATAAATAACATTATCATTTTTTTATATATAAGTAATGATGTATATCAAAACATCTGTGTCAAAAAAACAGATGCAGATGACACATTTTAGAATTATGTAAAAACTTTCAACATTATGTGAGAATTTGCACAGTTGTATTTATAAAATAAACATCTGTAACCGCCCACACAATTTGGCACAATTTAAGATGTATAAAAATATTTATACAATAAACCCCAAACATCCAACCCAAGAAATTGTAGACATTAAAAGTTAAAAGGAATGAAAAATTTCATTAATTGGTTTGATCAAGTGCATTAATGTTGTTTGTATAAAATAAGAAAAAAAGCAAATTTTTTTTAAGAATACAAGGTGTGTCTAAAAAGTACCAAGTTTAAAGCTGTATTTAACAAGATAGAAATGAAGAATGAATGGAACATTATTGTTTTCAGAATACAAGGTGTGTCAAAAAGTACCAAGTTTAAAGCTGTATTTACCAAGATAGAAAAGAATAATGAATAGAGTGTTATTTTTTTTCAGAATATAAAGTGTGTTAAAAAAGTATCAAGTTTAAAGCTGTATTTACAATAGAAATGAAGAATGAATAGTGTCTTCTTTTTTCAGAATATAAAGTGTGTCAAAAAAGTACCAAGTTTAAAGATGTATTTACCAAAATAGAAATGAAGAATGAATGGAACGTTAATTTGTTTCAGAATGCAAGGTGTGTCAAAAAAGTACCAGGTTTAAAGCTGTATTTATCAAGATAGAAATGAAGAATGAATGGAGTCTTATTTTTTTTCAGAATACTAGGTGTGTCAAAAAAGTGTCGTGTTTAAAGCTGTATTTACCAAGATAAAAATGAAGAATGAATGGAGTGTTATTTTTTTTAGAATACAAGGTGTGTCAAAAGTACAAAAAATCTTCATACTTTTTTGACACACCTTGTAATTGCTCAAAGTGTAAATATTTGTGGGATGAAGTGGCATACCAAAGATTTTATCTCTTAACAGAATCCAGTGGTATACTTGCCAGGCTTTTACTTAGTATAGCATTGAGTTGACTAATTTTGTCACATATCTTATTATTTGGATTCTTCAAACTTATAACGGCCGGGTTAGCTCAGTTGGTAGAGCGTTTGGCTAGAAACCACAAGGTTCCTAGTTCATTACCGAGCCTCACCAACTCAGCGTATGAGTAGCACAGGAATGTGTGGTAAAGTAAGGAGCTGATGGTAGGTTTAGTGCTCCATCTCATGTAAAAACAAAAGAAAATCTCTTTGATCTAGTGCTAGTGAAAAAGGGATAGACTCCCTTACTGATTGGCTGATATTGACTTTAGGCCACCCCAACGACTTACTTATTGTTAAATGCACAACATTTCAGCCCTGTGCCTTCTTCAGGTGCTTCTTGTTAAAATCAGGAACTTTCTCTTCAAACTTGAAAGCTTTCATATCCTAATTAGTGTTACATAATACTGTGGGTAGCCTATGAATTACATATGTAAGTGTAGCTAAATTTTGAATTAAAGTTCATTGAAGAATCAAAATTGGAGGGGGTTAAATGGAAAGTAGATGTTAAATTTATTGAGAGTAGGTAATCTTTCGATGAATTGAATGCCGACTTCTGATTGGCTGAAAGAGAGGTATGTGAAAGAGAACTGGCAGTTTGTCAACAGGAGCAGACGTTAGGGTTGTTGCTCTCAAGATGCCAGCTTCTCACCACACGATTAGAAAACCATTTGTGTTCTTAATAAAGAATAAAAAAAACAACAAAGTCTTGCTTATTTATTACAAACAAGAAATGAACACAGATGATTAGCCCAATGGAAGAAGAAAAAAATCAACCCAACAGAGGAAAGAACAAGCAAGAAAAGTAACTTCATCTATCCTCTCATCTCTCTACTCTGACCCGGTGTGGTAGTACCTGTTAGGGTCCCATCTATGTGTTAAATAGTAAAATGTGTTTATTAAAAAAAATTGAGTATACATTAAGAATGAATTTATTTCAAAACTTTGTCAGCATTAAATGACCCACTGAGGTTGATATGCCATAAAAAACAAACCAAATCAAACCCACTTCACTACAATGAAAATGTAATAAATTGGGTAATCTAGATCTTTAAGTGACTAAATTCTTACCATAAAATTCTACTTGTGCATTATTTGAAATGAACTTAATTGTTATTAAAAAGACATTTTATGATATTTTGGAGTTAAAAACATGCATTAAAATGATTTTCTCCATGAAAATTACGTTGAATCAAACATGGCTGCCATTGTTTACAAGCTTCTTCTCGGCAAAAGAACAAAGGGACTTAACTCTCATTGCTTTGAGAGTTAAGACCTATTAAAACTTAAATGAGATGTACAATGTACACAATTCCCTAACCACTAGTCATAAAATAATTCCAACAGATGATATTTAAATTCATCAATCAATCATTTATGATAATTTGAAATATAATTGAAGATTATTATTAAAGCACAGAAAATATTGTAGTCACTCAGTTTGCTTTATAGTAATTCCAAAATAGATTTTGAAATAATTTAAAGAATTTAAAAGCTACCAAGCAACTGGCATCAGTGTCTGTTTCCATGATGATCTACTTCGAGAAAGGGCATCCTGTAATGGTTTTAAATTTGAAAGCTAGTCTCATAGATTCATTATTACTGAAAGTGAGTTTGATCCACACTGGATGCCCCATACTTGTAACCTTGTGTCAAATCCTACCTTTGGTGAAAAGGTTGGTAAATATTTTAAGATGTTTGTGGTGCATTGGTTAAAATTGTCGGAAATAGACACGGTGACACAAGTTCAAACGACACTGTTTGCATTTCACATAGCACTAATAAACTTGAGAAAGGTATGTATCCAAATATTCTCCCTCCAGCTATGGGTAAATTGTTGGGTAGAATGGACCTTGGTACAGCAACCAGTCTAAGAGAAATAAACGCTGATTTCAAATCTGTTAAACTCCACTAAATAAATTGATCTTGTGTCACATCCTGCTTGTGTGGAGCAGTACTTACTTTAAGAAATTCTGTTAACAATATTTTATGGAAATTGTTATTTTCTTTCTACTCATTACCCTTTGCTGACCAAAGCTGCAACAAAGATTCCAGACTTCTTTTGATTGATAAACCAACAAATAGTGACTGACAGACAGGTGATCTGTCCGTCAAGCAGTCTGCCAGTCCAGTTTTTTGCTATTTCAGCCATCTGCTTATCATCAGGGTTTAAGATTTGATAAGTACTTGACAAACTTTTGATACTCTAAGTCATGTAACATCTGCTGTAAATCTTTTTTTCCAGACACTTCAAGATCACAGGTTTTAGTGGTCCCTAATTAGGTGAGATACACAAAGTTCTTATCTATTAGACTTACATTACAAATTCAGGGAGTACTGAAGATTTTACATGTACATGGATGTAATGATTGTGAAAGATAACGATATAAATCTCATTCTTTTCTTTTTATTCATTATATATTAATCATCCAGGCCATGTCACCCACCCCCTTTAATTTTTCTGAAATTTTGTTCAGATGTGGATTATATTAAAGTTAGACAATCCCCAAAATTTGAGCTTCCGATTTAAAAAATCGGCAGAGTTATGTCTATTTTTAGCTCTCCAAATTTGGTGAGGTTCTCAAAAAATGGAGACTTTTTGTAATCTAATTTTGTCTGTAAAATGAGTTCTAGAGCATCCTTACTCCTAGAAATTGGTTTATAAAAGTATTTTTGCTCAAAGAATCCAAAAATGCTATAAAAAAAATCTTAAAGTCAACCAATTTTAAGTTATTGATGATTTCTGATTTTTTCCTAGCAAGATCAATATCCCGATGTGGCACTGCATCTATGAGAAAAAAATATTTTCTATTATTATTTCACATCTATTGAACATTATTTGTACCAAAAAGACATAACTCCACCAATTTTTGGAATTGGAAGCTAAAATTTGGGGTTTTGTCTAATGTTAATATAGTCCATACCTGGAAGAAATTTCAGAAAAATTAAAGTGGGTGGGTGACAATTTTACTTTTTTCTGGATGATTTGACATGGAATTACCCAAATATATTTTCCTGACCTCCCACCTGGTCGAATTAACACAAGGTATTTTTTATGTAGAGATTTTTATTTCTATAGGGGCATCCAGCCAGGATTAAACTCACTATTCTGTAGTAATGAATTTGCGAGACAAACTTACTAACCTGTTGTACCGGCCGTTCCTACAGTGGAGAATATACACCGGTTCTCTATAAATAGTGAGACACCGAGTGAAAAGGTTGTACTGTTACCGTTAATGACAAGCTAGTCGTTCATGTATCATTATTGTAAATACACTTGTCTTATTTTACCCTATCTCGACTTGACTTCTTTTTTACTGTTGGACTAACATCACAACATAACCATTACACAATGGCAATACAAATAGTTTGCACAAGATTGTATTGGTCAAAGTATTCCTGTCTAATACTAATAATCAAGTAGTTTTCAAGTAATTATTTCTATCAAATAATAATCATTTGTTTGCACTCTGTTATTATTGGAAATTCCATAACCAATTATCTCCCCCTGCCGCTAGTGGGCGGGTCACCAACAGCGTATGTTGGCAGAAAAACCAAAAACTTCACTTATCAGGGAGCAGTTACCAACGAGAGACGTAAAAATAAACGCTCTCATCACTTAGCCCAAACAGGGCCTACTTATCACGGAGCACCCACTGAGGGTAGTCGCGTAAACAGCGGTCCCTACATTTCGTTCATCACTTAGCCCAAAAACAGGGCTTACTTATCACATAGCAATATTGGAGGAGAGACGTAAAAACACCAAGCTCTTATTACCAAGCCCAAACCAGGGCCCACTTATCACAGAACTCTACAACCAGCTCCCTTCTAAGGCATTGTATCAGCATACGTTAAAAGGCAGGTACAATAGCACACTTACTGAAGGACGAGAAACTACCGAGACGAAGCGTCTTTCCTACCAACGAAAAGAATACCCTGTTATCACCATTACTCCAAGAAAATTACTAACTCAGATAAGTCTCATAGCAAATACCATTAAAATTTGCAACAAGTTTATGTAATTTTGTCAATACAAGTGTCTGCATTTACTTTTGTGTTTTGAAATCCGTAAATACTCTTATTATTTGTTCCCAAGTAACTTCTTTTGATTGATAATAATAATAATCCTTGATAAACATCTATAGCTTCAAGTAATTATTCTTAATAAAATAATTTACAGTTATATGGTTTTTAAGTATTCTTATCTAATACTAATAATCATAGGTTCAAGTATTTTTTCTATTTAATCATAACCATTTGTTTGCACACAGCTATATGCTTTAAAGTAACTAATCTAAGCCTTAGTAAATATTTGTTTTGTTTTACGGCATATCAACCTCAGTGGGTCATTTAATGCCGATAAAGTTGTGAAATAAATCAATTCTTAATGGATAATACAATTTTTTTTTATAAAGACATTTTTCTATTTAACCCATAGATGGGACCCTAACTGGTACTACCACTCCGGGTCAGAGTGGACCAGGGAGCAATGGTGATGAAGGGGTGCTCCACATTACTCAAACCTCCAGAACTGGAACCTCACCATCAGATAGAGTTTAACGTCATTCCCAGGACATGTAGACCCGCAGCCACCACCTTCTAGCACCCATATGATAAAAAGGGGTTGGGGCTTGCCATAAGGACAATAGGGTTGGGAAAATCATATAGGTGCAAGGGCTTGATGTGACCAGCTGATTGATTGGAGGGGGCCTCTCCGACCACCCGTCTAGCCCAAGATAGGGCCAAAGTGGAGTATTGTATGTCATGAACTGCTCATCCACCTGGGCTCTATCCTTAAGCATCACGGGTCGCCACCCACGGCCAACAGGTAGCCCCATTGGGGGTGTCTTACCCCTCTGCAGAGGTGCAGTTGGTGCATTCTAACGCCCCAGCTGACAGGGCGGCCTTAGTAAATAATTATAACTTTAAGTAACTATTCTTAATACATATGATTTTCAATAAGATGTCATCAAGTATTCCTACTGAATAGAAATAATCTAAAACAAATCTATTTGATCTACAGTGGAACCTTAACACGAATTAAAACTTTAGGCCAGAATGGGCTTGTGAGTAAAGACAATGAAGGAGTACTCCACACTCCCCAACTCTCTATATATATATTTACCAACCCCTTCACATGAGTAGAATATGGCACAAGGTCAATTTCTTAAGCAGAGGTTAACAGGTTTAAATTCAGAGTTTCTCTACTCCTAGACTTGTTGCCTTACCAAGGTTAGAGAGTCCAGTCTGCCCTACTATTTAACCATAGCTAGAGGAAGAATAGTTGGATTCATACTTTTTCCAGGGATATTAGCACTATTTGAAATGCAAACAGTTTCGTTCATTAATATTAGTGAAATAGATCACTATTAGGACTGAGCCTATTCTTGTAGTGACCACTCCAAGCAGGTTTGAATTCAGTTTTCCTTCTCCTTGATTGGTTGCCTAACCAAGGTTAGAGCCTAGTCTATCCTACTATTTACCCATAACTGGAGGGATAGTAGTTGGATTCATACCTTTCCCAAGGGTATTAGCACTATGTGGACTGTAACTTCGTCCAGGATTTGAACTCAGTTCGACAAGTCCATTTCCTACAACTCTAACCATTAGACCAGGCGCCTCCAGCATGGGTCATTTAGCCCAGATCTCTAGAACTAACCATTAGACCTGGCACCTCCTTATCAAAGACACTCTTTTTGGGGGAGGAAGATCCTACTTCTCTGCTGAGGATACAGTCTTTGTATTCTATGTCCTGGCGATGGAGAAATTATCTTTGAATTTCAGAATTTAAAATAAGAGATTGTCACCCAATTTTTTAAGTTAAAGTTATCAAAGCAAAAAAAAAAAACAAACCCTGAAACTTTCAATAGAAAGTCTGTGATTTGGCATTTCTTGAATTTGGATGTGGGTAGAGGACAAAAACAAAAGGTGGAGGCAATTGTCAATATGGTTTTTGTTACTAAAGATCCACCCATCCCAAGAAAAGGTCAGAAGAAGCCAAAACTTTGGGAGACTGTTAAGTTTTGTGCATTTGCAAGAGACAAATCTCTTTTTGTGAATTAGGGTGTGTCTCATTGACCAGATGTGGAGTTGTTAAACAGAAAAGAAAGACGTCTCAATGTATAAATGACAAAACAAATACGAACAAAAAGTAGAATCGTTTTTTTCCATCAAGGATTTTACAAGATCCAGCTGCATTTAAAGACATTTCTCAAGAACTAAGTGCTTGAGAAAATGGGTTAACAATAAAATCAAGAATATAAAATCAAGAAAATATAGGATGATACTAGGTTAGACATAGCATTTTCCCATACGGAACAAATGTGAGAACAATTCACAACAAACTGATAACAAGAATATTGTATTGCCTGAAGAAAATAAAAACATGACATGAGATACAAGGAAGAGCTTATATAGTGTTGTATGAGCGAAATGTCTTAATAAGAAAATAGTCTTTTAGTAGAGAAAGTCATCTTTAATATATACCTAGTAGAAAGTGAAAGTGTAAAGAATTATATATTAAGCATCTTCTCATGTGCCATGCAACAAGAGGTTGTAAGGGTGCAAAGTCCCCTGTCTGTAAACAGGGAACACAATTGGTGCATTGTTATTTCTCTTGAGGTGATGATAGTAAAAAAGAGTATTGACTTTGCTGCTTCTACTTTTACAATGCTGCTTGCTATGCCACCTAGCACCTACTGGTAGAAACGGTAAACCTCTTGTGTCCCCTATTAGTCAAGAGATGTACAACTCCAATTGGTTTCTACTACAATCAAACTCTATGACACGCTTACACAATACTACTAGCAACAACTGGCATTTACTACAGAGGCACAAAATACAAAACATAGGTAAAATTTACTGTTTTACCTGACTGATACAACTTACATATACTTAGTTTATTTAATTAGCAATTCGATGCAACTTGAGAAGGTTATAAGACCGAGAATCGAACTCGTTACTCATTATTCTACAAGACCAGACAAACAATTTTTACGACAAACGTGTATCAGTGACAAACAGTCCGTTCTACAACAGTTACATAGTAGTACTATCTCCACACTAATTTATGAATGTCTCTTCTTATTTACATGTTTAATAATAAATGAATATAATAAACATTGTTCATTATGTTTAGTTTCTAAATGCATTTTTGCTATAAGAAGGGGGAAATTACTGAGAAGAGTGAAATTTCCAATTCCCACTGGACGAACTCTGACCTTGACTTTAATGCAATTAAAAGCCCTGCGGGGTACTTCAATGATCCCCTTGTTCATGATAGAAAAATATTTTTTGATGGGAACTGGTTTACAAGATTATATATATTTACCAACCCCTCCGCATGAGCAGGATGCGACATAAGGTCAATTTCTTAAGCGGAGTTTATTAGGTTTGAATTCAAAGTTTTCCTTCTCCTAGACCGGTTGCCTAACCATGGTTAAAGAGCCCAGTCTGCCCTACTATTTACCCATAGCTGGAGGGAGAATAGGATTCATACCTTTCCCAAGGGTATTAGCGCTTAGTGAAATGCAATTATCACGTCCAGGACTTGAACTTGGGGCGACGAGTCCATTTCCCATGACTTTAACCATTACACCACGTGCTTCCTTTATATATTCAGTAAATATGATAAACTATCAGATTATTATTCAATGCTTGTATTAGATAAACATTTCCGTTGTTTTTACCTGACAAATTCTACAATGACAAAATTATTGTTATAAAATCATTCTGACAATGAAAAAAGCATATATATATATAAGGGTTTGGTTTCTTTGTTTAATGGGATATAAAACCTCATGGGTTATTTAATGCCAATGGTATTGTGGCGTTACTTTCGTATTTGCCTGGAGAGTTGTCTGCCTGTTTAGTTTGCTGGTTCTCGCTAGGGGCCTGTTATATTTAAGCGGCTGGTTTGAACGTCTCTTTCTCTTTCTCTGCTGCTCGACCTACAAGACACTACTATGGGTTAGACTCTGTCTACCCCCTTCTTGCTGGGGCTTTGGCCCCCTTACATTACTGTAAGTGATTCATACAGCATGGACTATTCCTAGTCTCATGTCTGTTGCTTTTATGTTTTTCCATTCATGAATGTGTCATTATCTCTACTTTTGTATGTATGTTTATGTACACCTCTATGTATTATGTACCCTGTTAATTCTTGTGCTGTATATAAAATGTTTTGTCTATCAACCTTTGTTGGAGTTTTATCTTCAAATATTATCACTTTAATTCTTACAGTATCTTTGAAGAAGAATAGTAATTGTACTATTTAATCAATAGCTGGGAGGTCATACCTTTCTCAGGGTTATTAGTTTGAAAATGAATGTAATAGCATGACTGTAGTTCAAACTTGCTTACCCCAATGCCACAGTCCAGCATCTTAGTCACTACACCAAGGGGACACCCACATATATATGAGGAACTGTTTTTTTTTTAGTTGTGATAAAAAAATCTATTGCCATGATGGCTGGTTAAGAAACAGCACACATGGGGTGGGGGGTATTTACCCAACCCCATCACTACCATAAGGATTTGTTTGTTTTGTTTTATGGCATATCAACCTCAGTGGGTTATTTAATGCCGATAAAGTTATGAAATAAATCAATTCTTAATGGATAATATATTTTTTTATAAATACATTTTTATATTTAACCCATAGATGGGACCCTAACAGGTACTACCACTCCGGGTCAGAGTGGACCAGGGAGCAATGGTGATGAAGCGGTGCTCCACATTCCCCAAACCTCCAAAAACTGGAACCTCACTATCAGATAGAGTTTAACGTCATTCCCAGGACATATAGACCCGCAGCCACCGCCTTCTAGCACCCATATGAAAAAGAGGGGTTGGGGCTTACTATAAAGGCAATAGGGTTGGGAAAATCATATAGGTGCTAGGGCTTGATGTGACCAGCCGATTGATCGGAGGGGGCCTCTCCGACCGCCCGTCTAGCCCAAGAAAATGAAGTTGACAGAGTGGCCTATTGTCAGTATCAGCAAGGGAGTCCATCCCTTTTTTGCTAGATCTAGACCAGAGGATTGTTTTTGCTGAGGTGGAGCACCACACCTTCTGTCAGCTCCCCACTTTATCTAATCTGTGCTACTTATACACTGAGTTGGTGGGGATTGGTATTAAACTAAGAACCTTCTGATTCCTGGGTGGATGCTCAACTGAGCTAAACCAGCCCCTTTTTTTTTAACAAAACCAAAGATCAATTCAAGGTTATCATAAAAGTTACACACGGTTTTAACCTTTCTCTTTATTCATCATACACTTAAATGCTTCTAAAATCTAACATATATACATATACAGACAGATATATATATATATATATATATACATACATATACATACATACAAATATATACATATATACAAATATATACATACATTTTTCAACCTTTCTCTTCATTCATCATACACTTAAATGCTTCTAAAACCTAACATACACATACACACATATATATATATATATATATATATGCATATATATATATATATATATAGGTAGGTATAGGTATAGGTATATATAAGTTCTCTACACTCCTTTTAATAAGGAACAGCTGTTCAGATGTGAAGTGTCTGAGACGAATCCTAGTATTTGCAATAAAGCACGCATTTTTGTCATAGTACAGGTGTCAAGTAGACCCCAACCTTTAACGGTACTTAATGCTTACAAAAGCAAAGTTCTACCTGATGATAAATCATTTTATAGAGTCAGCAGGGAAAACAAAATTCTACAAGTGATGTACAAGTGTATCACGACCTCGGAGGAAATTTCATGTTTTATAAAAAATGAAGATGCAACCATGAACTTTTCAGACTCATTACTTTACAGGACCAACCCTTCCAAGGTTTTGAACAGGAGGGGCTAGTTTTTTTTTAAGACTAGATACAGGATTAACTCAAGGAGTGGCTAAGAATATATCTTTCAAAATGTTATTGAAGAATAAGTTCCAATTACCGTCGAACTGGGAAGACAAGGTAGCAAGTGATTGTAACTCAATACAAACTCGAAATGCTACAAAGTCCACTGCAAAATGACAAAGTATATATAAGCCTCACCCAGTGTCACTCCAACCCTAAGCCAATGCCATCAAAATACCCTGTGCTTTATCAAGATTACTCCCCTGTAATCGGCCGGGTCGAAAGGAACTAATTCCCCCTCAAAGGCCGCTACGCCTGCACAATGGGGGGGGGGAGGGGATATGAAGAATAAGTTCCAATTACCGTTGAACTGGGAAGACAAGGTAGCAAGTGATTGTAACTCAATACAAACTCGAAATGCTACAAAGTCCACTGCAAAATGACAAAGTATATATAAGACTCCACAATGTCATTCAAATCAAGCAGTCAAGCAACCAATCAGAACTCAAGGAATGGAATGACCCA
>CM042170.1:42536576-42549076 GCA_023376005.1 Doryteuthis pealeii | reverse complement strand
GAAGAAATAACTGTAATATTATCCTTTACTTCCTATTTTAACTAAATAGTTAAATTCGGAAAATTTACCAATGAAAGACGGGAGTAATGGAAAATGATGGAAGAGTTAGTTTCAAAGTTGTTCTATTTTTCAATCATACCCCCTCTGTTCAAAATCTTTTCTGCATTCTTATTCAGTTTTATTAGCCTTTATAATTTAATGTGATATTTTATTATATTAAAAATTAAATACTTGCACCCGGAGGGTGCATATATTTGCTAGTAATAATAATAATAATAATAATAATAATAATGATAATAATAATAATAATAATAATAATGTGCTGTTGTTGTTGTTATTGTTGTTGTTGTTCTGGATGATGATGATGATGATGATGATGATGATGAAAAAAGAAAGAAAAGACGATGCTGTTGATGAGAAGCCCATATGGTGCCTGTGTTTGGTGTCTGACCAAGAAACAATGCATCACATTATATTTTGTATTGCTTGTTGCAAATAATTAACGGCCAGTACAATTTCTCGAGTTTCTCTCTGTTGGATTTATTAACTTGTGAATAACAAATTGGTTTTAGTGAAATGCTAGATGCACTTACGATAGGCAGTGATTCTTTACAAATTTATTGTAATCCAAGAGAAGAAAAACAAAAAAAAAAAATATCCATGGAACAGCAATTTGAAATTATCATGAATAATGAATAAATATTTCTCTAAAAAAACACACTTATCAGAATTTAATATTTCGCTAACAAAGAAAGTGTGTTTGGCTTTAATAGCATTCACATGCTTTTTCATATCAAACTCAGAACATTGTGTATATTATATATACTAGTACAAAATAAAAAACACCCTCCGGGCAATGTAAAAATAGATTTTTGAAATATATTGCCTGAGGGCTGGGAGTAAAAAAATTCAATGTCAGTGAGTTTGTACCCTAAGTAAGTAAAATCCTCAAATTCATTAAAGGATTAAAAAATAAAACAATTTGAAATGTAAACTTTAAATATGTATTAGAATAAAACAAACTATATATAGATATATAATACCAGTCATATATTTATTAAAATTTGTTTTAAAAAACAATGATGACTGTCTAATGCTGCATATTTAAATTTTGAGTGTATATATTCTGTTATGACGATGTTGGGTAATGTGACATAAACAGTGACATAATTTTTGTTACAGACAAAAACCGGAAGCGAATCTCCATTATTAATAAGATATATATATATATATATATATATATATATATATATAAGATGAACAAAAAGTGATAAAACAAACAGGAATATTTCTTTTATATTATTTATTTTTCTCAACTAGTTTCGACCTTAGGTCATCGTCAGGAGAAAATTTCTTGTGAAAGAAATTGTTTATAGAAAGTTTCAGAAAGTTTTCTAAGCATTTGACAAGCCACAGTAATCTGGGCAGAGAAATGTATTAGAAGTGGTGAGTCAATCTGTTCAGTGCAAAAACTTCTTTTAATATATATATATATATATATATATATATAAAAGTAATTGGTAATTTGCTTGAAGCATTGTTAAGTATGTTATAAAATAATAAAATTCGAAGGCAATACAATGCGTAAAAAATAAAGACAAAACGATGTTTTATATGTCTAATCGATTTCAAAGCAAGAGCTTCATCATCAGAGTGTATTTTCAGAAATGACGTGCTTATGTTTTTTTATTTGTGTGGTTATAATTCTCTTCTTATTTCCTTTTCCTCTCCTTTTTTTCCTCTCTTTCTTCTTCTCCTCCTTTATGAATGAAATGGGCGAATAACTGTAATTTCTTATTTCTCTCTTTTTTTTTCTTTTTTAAAATTTTGTTGAGAACAGGGCTGATATCCGGTAAAATGTTGCAATATGTTGCGACCGTGTGGGCATGTCAGAATTAATAATTCTGAAATAATAATATGTGAAACGCGAACAGACACATCCAGGATTTGAACTCAGTTCGTTGTGTCAATTTCCTTCAATGATAAGCATTACACCACACATGCCTCCTATATATATATATATATATATAGATAATATAGCTTGTAATATTTATAAGTAGAGTGTTCAATATCATTGACAGAGCATATATATCTAAGTTTGGGTAGTGAAGACTTAATGTCAACAGTGCTTGGTAAGTGTCAGTTTTATGCATATGTGATTTTCAGACTAAGTGATTTATGTGCTACACAAGGTAAACCAGCCTTCCTATCATGTTCAACAAACTAAACCAGCCTACCCATCATACCTCAATACTTAACCACCCTTGCTCTGATGTACCACATAACAGTATGTAAGAAAAATATGAACACACATAATTAACTTGGTTTGAAAATTGCATTGCTGAGAAACTGACAGCTACTAAAAACTGTTGACTTATGTTTTCTCTACACTACCTTTTATATATATATATATATATATATATATATATATATATATATGTGTGTGTGTGTGTGTGTGTGTGTGTGTGTGTGTTTGCAATCCTATATATGATTTAATATAAAAATCAAATTTAATATTATATTACACTAGAAGTGGCTACTCAGCGTTGCTTGGGTAAATGGGCGAGATAAAAGAGGTAGTCTTGCAGATCATTAGAATCCCTACATAAAAAAAGACATTGTGTTGATCCAGACACTGTTTGTAAAAGAAAAATTAATATCTCCTATTTAAAATACTTAATACAAAAAAAAATCCATGCTGCTATTATTTAAATTCTATTTTCTAATTATCTTCATGAATATAAATCTCGGCTGGTCACATCAAGCCCTAGTACCTATATGATTGCCCCAACCCTATTGCCCTTATGGCAAGCCCCAACCCCTTTTTATCATATGGGTGCTAGAAGGCGGTAACATGTCCTGGGAATGACATTAAACTCTCTGATGGTGGGGTTCCAGTTCTGGAGGTTTGGGGAATGTGGAGCACCCCTTCATCACCATTGCTCCCTGGTCCACTCTGACCCGGAGTGGTAGTACCTGTTAGGGTCCCATCTATGGGTTAAATAGAAAAAATGTATTTATAAAAAAATTGTATTATCCATTAAGAATTGATTTATTTCAAAACTTTATCGGCATTAAATGACCCACTGAGGTTGATATGCCGTAAAACAAACCAAACCAAACCATGAATATAAATCAAATCTTCATTACTTTTGCTCAAAAACCAAGAGGTAGTAATAGTGAATGTGTATATATATTTACTTTGCCATTAATTGTTTTATTTTCTAAGTTTCCTCTGGACATACATACATACATACATACAAACTTCTCTTTATATATGTATAGATTAAAACTTGTGCTCAGAGGATACATATTTTTGTTAGTTCTTCTAATAAGGAATAGTGTGTCCGCAATTGTAACTGAAAACATTGACCAATCATGTCAACATATAAGCTTAAAGAGAGAACATATTGTGATGCCTTAAAGGGGAGTTAACTCTTGGCATACAACTATTTCCTGCAGAGATAGCTATCTTGCTACATTGCTGGGTGGAGTTAACTTAAGTACGACATGATGCACCAATGTGTGATAAGATTCTCTTAAAAGGTCACGAGCGGACAATTATTTCTCTCCTTGGGAATTGTAGATTGTATATGTATTGAATTACAAGGGAAAATTATTTGCTTTAACATGTCTTCTTCTAATGTGACAGAGATTCTTATTATACAAAGTCAAAAGGGAATTCTAGAATATATTGCAAAAGAAATGATGGTACTCATATGGTGTAATGGTTATCACCATATGAAATGGACACGGTAACCGGAGTTATTTTTTTCTATTATTATGTGAGTTTTTCACACCAGCGTTAGCTGATGGTCTTTTGCTGGAGTCTGAGGGACAACGAGTCTCCTCAGGTCTCCAGGACTCTTCTGAGTATTCTGGCTGTTGTTATTATTATCATCATCATCATCATCATCATCATCATCAAGATAAACAGTGCTTAATATCATGGATAGAGAATTTATATCTAAGTTGAAGTCAACGGTGCCTGGTTACTGACAGTTTCGCATCTAAGCAATCTCCAGCCCATGGTCTGGCAATAAACCCAGTCCTGCATCTTTCAGGAGAGGTGGCAGCTGCTGGGACCACGCAAGTTATTTTACTGATTCAGAAGCTGAAGCTCCTAAATCACACAAATAATTACAGGATATAAAATATGTACATTTAATTCTTTAGGAACACCGACAGTAGTTCAAATCCTAGACAAGAGTGTTTAGATTTCACATAACACTAATACCCTTGGGAAAGGTATTAATCGAACTATTCTATTTCCAGCTATGAGTGAATAGTAAAGCAGACTAAGCTTTTCAAACTTAGTTTGTCTTTTTGGGGTTTTTTTCCCTCAAATAAATTAACTCTAATATAAATCTGATTTATACAATAATCAACAATGCAAATAAAAATGATAAATATCAAAGACAGGAAATTCCAGACTGTCTTGGATATTAAAAAGAATTCCCACCCCTCACTCCACAAAAAAAACGTAGCAAGAAAAGCATTGAATAATATAAAGTGTATCAAATTCTGTTATTATTTTGCTATAAATGTTGATGGTTACAAAGAAGCAATTTTATTTCATGAATAAATAAATAGATAGAGAAATGAATTTAATACATGTGAAATTTGGTTGAGAAAATACATAGAAATATTTTGGAAACTAGAATCCATAAGAGATTATGGTTTAAGAGGGGTGGAAATTGTTTTAAATTGCTTCAGGTACTCAAAATCTACCCTACACCAGTGCAAGTGTAATAAAAACAAAGACATTTCATCCTATTAAAAGGTAGCTTTAATGGGCTAATTTATAGGATAGTCATATTGCCTCTGTTGGCACACACTAGCAATCCTTTACTCTTCTACAAGAGAGTTACCAAAAAGGGGGACAATCCCAGTTCTCCAGAAGGGAAGTAATTATGGAAAGTATTAATTATTCATTAATATTACAGCAAGTAAGCCATGTTTTTGTTAATCTCTAATAATAAATACGAATGTCAATGTATCACATTTTTCAACTTTACTCCTAGAGGCTGTAGCTTAACATATCATACCATTTTGAATCAGGATAACTCTGTGAGCATATTAAAATCATTCAAGACCAAATCCAGACCCGTAATTCTGAAATTTTTTATTCCTCTCCAACTGCCTGTCTAAGTGGAGTTTTGCATGTTATGGACTGTGCATCCACCTGGATTCCATCCTTAAGCATCACAGATGGCCACCCACAGCCAACAGGTGGCCCCATTGAGGGGGGAGGGGTCTTACCCCTCTGTAGAGGTACAGTCAGTGTATTCTAAGGGCCCAGCCAACTGAGCTGTTTATTAGTTTGATAAAATTTGAGATGTACTCAATGCTGAGAAATAGAAAAAATCTCTATTTTCTTCTTTTAATTTCTCTCTATTCCTCACTCCATATCTCCCTCTCCCCTTCTCTCTTCCTCTCTCTCTCTCTCTCTCTTCCTCTCTCTCTCTCTTTCTCTATCTCTCCTTCTTTCTTCCTTGCTCTCTCTCTCTCTCTTTCTCTCTCTCCCTCTCGCCATATTTGTCTCTAATATCCACTATTCCTTTTATAATCTCCTTCTCCTTTCCTCTTTTTTTTTTTCTCATGGGCCAGAATTTGCCTTCTATTGCCTAATAGATGACAAAAGATAGTGGTACATCACGGTGTATAAATCAAGTTAATGTCTATATATATATATGTATATATATATATATATATAAGCTATTTATATTTAATAAACTCAACGGTCTTTTTTATTTAATTCTTTTTATGTTCCTTATTCAAAATAACCATTTAATCTTGCTTAATTAGATGAACTCTTTATCGATTCAAATTTCTTTAGGTCCTAATTGAGCATGCGCAGAGTCACATCCCATTTTGACAAGCCACCAGGAAATGATACCTGAATACTTCATCAAATATTTATAGATAAACTGAGAACAGAAAATGTCAAACCCTTCCATTAGAAAATAAAGATCATATTCAGGAGAAAATCAATGAAAAGATTAACTTTCTAATCATGTCAATAGAAAATTATTATTATTATTATAGAGAGAGTTTCATTATGTTGAAATTTCAATCGAGAGCACTCTGTAGGAGCTTCAGCAGCTAAATCGGCTCTAGATTTAATCCCTGACAAGTTCCAGATACTATATACTGACTTGAAACCTAAAATTAATAGATTCCTTCATACAAAATGGCAGCAACACTGGAATAACTGTATCCACAATAAACTCTTCCTAATCAAACCGACTTTGGGAGGCTGCAGACCAACTTTAAGGAAGTCTAGAAAGGAACAAGTCATTATGTCCCGATTATGCATTGGTCATACAAAACTAACATACTCTTATATACTCAAACAAGAACAACAACCACAATGTGAAACATGTCAAACATCCCTGACAGTTAAACACTTATTGATGGAATGCAGATTTTTTGCTCCCATCAGAAACCATTATTTTAAAGCAAACAATATGAAGGATCTATTTGAAAATGTTAACATTGGGGATATTTTCTCCTTTTTAAGGGAAATAAAATTATACCATAGAATATAGACATGAAACAAATCAATGCCATACAATATAATTCCCAATAATGCTAACACATTGTTAAAACCAATTACTAAAAGTATATATATGAATACACAATATGTAAACACCCCAACCGCTAGGCATGATATAACCCTGGACGGGTTGATATGCCGTTAAAATCAATAAACCAAACCAAACCAATCCATAGGAGCTAGCTTTTAAGCTAGTATTAAATAAATAGATATTTTTCTATAATTTCTAGTTCTCTTCTTCCAAGCCAACGACCAAGTTTGTTGTTTTTTTTTTTTACGGCATATCAATCTCAGTGGGTCATTTAATTCTGACAAAGTTTTGTAATAAATTCATTCTTAAAAGATATTCAATTTTTTTTTATTAAACACTGTTCTATTTAAATTATTTTTTGTCCAATAATTTTTATAAGTTTGATAAAATTTGAGATGTACTCAATGCATGAAATGTTGAGGTGTCAATCAAGAGCTCTCCATAGGAGCTAACTTTTAAGCTAGTATTAAATAGATAGATACTTTTAAGCTATTATTAAATGAATAGAACCTTTGGTAATTTATGAGGAAGATGAGATGTACATCTCATCTTCCTCATAAATTACCTTATTTAAGCTAGTATTAAATAGATAGATACTTTTAAGCTATTATTAAATGAATAGAACCATTGGTAATTTATGAGGAAGTGCATCCCGGTCTCCTGCCTCAAAAATTTCTACCCGGTGACTATCAAAATAACAACCCCAGCTCGTGGTAATTCTTGTTTATTTATCGTAATTTGTCGTAATTCTTGTTTATATATCAAGATGGATATATTGTTTGGAATAGACTGAGATAGATAGATAGATAGATAAACAAACAAAATAATATAGATAGATATGAACAAATGGAGATAGATAGATATTTTCGACGAGTAAATGTATTGGGGGGAGGTTGCTTCTTTTTTTGTTGTAATTCTTGTTTATTTAAACTAAAAACAAGACATTAAACAAACATGAATAAAAAAAAAAGCTTAGTATTTAAAGTAATATAGATAGATAGATATGAAGATGGATAGTTTTGAATAGACCGAGCTGGGTTGTTATTTTAATAATCACCGGGAAGCAATTTTTGAGGCAGGAGACCGGGACGCACTTCCTCATAAATTACCGAACCTTTTCCATAGAGACCTCATATGTCCCAAATTTTCAGTTCTACTTATTCCAAGTCAATGACCAAGAAATACACTTAGTGACTCTTAACAATGAAATGCAAAGGCATTAGTAAAATGTTATGTGACCTTTTTTTTTTTTTTAGTGTTATTTGATTTTAGAGTGAAGACAAATATACAGTTCTAATGGATCTTCCAGGCTACTTTATTGTTATCAGTAGTGTAATAAAGTTGGCCTGAATACTCTAACGTCTTTCCTGTGGAAGCTGAAGAAAACAACAAGAATGCATCTGGTGATTCTAGTTTGGAAAAGCTGAGAGGAAAATGAAGCTAAAATTCAAACACTCTAACAACAGTTTCAGGTATCAACGTCTGCTAAAAACATTGACAACGAATTCAGCATCCACATTTGATGAAGATCAGAGTGATTTATGGATTTGTAAACAGGGCTTTTCTCAAATTTGATGTCTTTCACAATCAGTTTCTTTTTATGTACTTCTAAAATCCAAACTAGTGATACTAATTGTAAGTTAACCACTATATAAATCTATATATATCTTATTAAAGTAAGCGCATGGTGTAATGGTTAAAGTCATGGGAAATGGACTCGTCGCCCCGAGTTCAAATCCTTGACGTGGTAATTGCATTTCACTTAGCGCTAATACCCTTGGGAAAGTTATGAATCCTACTCTCCCTCCAGCTATGGGTAAATAGCAGGGCAGACTGGGTTCTTTAACCATGGCTAGGTAATCAGTCTAGGAGAAGGAAAACTCTGAATTCAAACCTGTTGAACTCCGCTTAAGAATTGACCTTGTGTCGTATCCTGCTCGTACAGAGGAGTTGGTAAATATATATATATACATCTTATTATAATGGAGATTATGTGTTTTTCTGTCTGTAAATAATACATGATAATATTCATTTTGACTACAAAACTAAAAGTAATTAAAATCTCATATTCTTTTTATTCCTTTTTATTTGAATAAAATAAAGTTTCATCTGACGGATGTGACTTCTATTCTATAGATGACACTTAAAACATATTGTAATGAAATGATAGTAAAAAGGTGAGATTTTAATTACTTTTAGTTTATGTATCTATACTTATATATCTTATTATAATGGAGATTATGTGTTTTTCTGTCTGTAACTGAAACTATATTACTACTCAAGTCACAATTCACTTAGTTATTAACATGATATTCTCCATGATTTTATTTTTATCTAAATCTCAATTATTAATAAAATTGTTTTACATTAATAATACTGTTAATAGAAATTAATGTTACATTCATTGTTCATTTTAATGGTAAATACAGCTTCAGTCTCAATACTTTTATGACACACCTTGTATAAAAAATAAAAGATAATAAAACAAATATATAGAAAAATAATTTTTATCACTCTGTATATGAATATAGATAAGAGATTTATTATTAACTGTTTAAATACCGAGCATCACTGAGTAGCTCTGCCAGTCTTGAATAAAGGAATCAGAAATTAATTTAAAAAATCTTTGAGTTGATTTGTATCTCTCTCTCACAGACGACTAAATCTTTATACAGCATAGATATAAATGTTTCTGAAGTTTAAACTCTATTATCTCAAAAGTGTTAAGATAAAAATTTTAAACAAAGAAGTGTTCATTTCTTGTATTACAGTTATATATATATATATATATAAAATGGCCAATAGTAAATATAAAGAGTGGTAATAAAACATATATAGATCTAAGGTAGAAAAACTTACTTGACTCTCTATACTATTCTAACTCTCTCTCTCTCTCTCTCTCTCTCTATATATATATATATATATATATATATATATATATATATATATATATATGTTAGAGTAGTGTCAACAGAGTCAAGTGTTGTTGACTGTGTCTATGCTGGTGGATTAAGCTCTCTCTGTAAGGGAAATTTGCTGATGGCTGCTGTTTACACTAAAATTGCAAGGCTCTCCTTAAAACGGATAGAGCTCTCTTTAGTAGCCTATATGTATTTATCAGTAAATTTCTTTTCTGTTAGTGGATGTGCCGATAGCCTGGTGGCTAGAGGCTCTGCCTGATGAAAAATCAATCAAGTTTCAATTCCAGCTTGAAACAGCTTACAAAGTCCAGCTGCACTGAAGAGATATGATACATCAAAACAAGCACTGGATGTGGATGACTATATATATATATATATATATATATATATAAGATATTTTCAATAAAATGTTAATTTTCTTCTAAATAGTCATTGACATTCAACACACTTACTCCAGTGAGTTTTCCCTTAGTTGGAGCACCTCTTTTGATCAGGTGTATGACCACTTGCCTCCTATCACATAAACCACTCAACTAATTTAAACAAGATCTGCTGGACACTACTGGAGAAGTAAGGAACAACTCATAAGCAACATTATCCTATAGACTCCTACAGATGAACACACTAGAGTGGGCTAACCAGCAAAAACCTACATTGATCAGCTCTGTGCAGATACTGGATGCTATGAGGAGGACTTGCCAGGAATGCGGACCAATAGGGATAAGTGGTGAGAGAGAGTATGGGGCAGTAGGAGGTTTTGTGTTTTAAGGTTTAAAAGGCGGCTGTGGTTATTCTCAGTGCGTGTTCTTAGGTTTTTTCTTTTTACTCCATTATATTTGGGGGTCACACTGAAAAGGAAGGAATTCAAGGAACGAAAAAGAAAGAGACAAAGACAGTAGGTGGATTTATGATTCAGGCTTTATTCATGGGTCATAGCCATTCATGGAAAGGGAATTTCTCCCTGGCCAGTAGTGGTATCTTATCCCAGACAAGGTCTAAGTCTGAATGGCTGAGAGATTATCTTTGAGGTCAGAAGTGGGTTCTTTTTCCTGCACATGCACAGAGAGTTTTTCTGGTGAAGGCTCATGGGGGTTTGTTATTTTATCCATTTTTTTTTAATTTTATTTTAATCACCACAAAACTCATGCAAATCCATCATGTTCATGATGATGATGATTGATGATGATGATATATTCATGAGATGCCAATATTAAATTATTAAATTTGGGTTCTCAATCCTTTGAAAATAGTTCAAGTTTATATTTTGCTCAATTTTTGGAACTGACTATTTTTACACCATGTCAGAAAAACATGTCTACTTTAAGTAAAGCGTAAGAAGAAACAAGAACAGATGGAAAAAGATGAATATGTAGCAGTGCCACCCCAAATAAGTACACCCCTAAATATATATTCATACAATTTTATTTTGGGTTACAGTGTTTCAGTATTATAGAACTTGGTTAGAAATAATACATCATAATACATTTTGAGTACAAATCTAAAATTATTCTTTTTCATCTTTTTTATTTGAATAAGATAAAGTTTCATTATATGAATTTAACTTCTATTCTATAGATAATACATAAAACATAGTAATAGAATGATAAAATTTATCAAGTGTGGCCTTGTGTAGATAATAAATTTCAATATGATCTTGAAACATGAAAGGGTTTCCCACCCATTATTCAAACTATTATTCTAGCCATCGTCAATGTTCCACAATTATCTGTGGTTCAGTTGGTTTTCTTGGACTCCAGTCTCCACCTTATAAAGTAGGTCTACTCTACTAGAATTGTTATTTTACTATCTTCTCTAGAAGTCCATCACTTTGAAATACAATCAACTTTTATATTTTTACCTGGGGAATCTCCTTAAATAAATTAGCTTTTAACATCCGTTGTTTCATTGTTGGATATGAATTGCCTTTGATGTCTACGTGTTTTTTGTTCTGCTTTTTAGTTCATATATCTATACTTATATATCTCTTATTGTGAAAAATAGATGGAAATTAATCCGACAGTATGAAATTTAACATTTTGAAAAAACAAATAATGTTTGTTATGTAATTGCTGACAGAAATCTGTTTCGACCAAATCAATAAAAATCAATAAACTGGTCTTCATCACGAGCAACATAGACGGGAAAAAGAAAGATATCTGTCTATTTTTCATATTTGTCAAATGAAAAAACAATATATCTGGAATTTTACACCTTGAAGACTTTCATCTAAAACTCTACGGACTTATCAACACCACAAGTAATTTTGGAACTCTAACATCTTTCTTCAAATACGCTGTGGACTTGTTATATTATTTTAACAGCTGAAATAAATCCTAAACAATTTTGATACCAACTTTACATTTTTTATATAATTTTTACACCAAACTCTTTTGAGTTTTACAATAAACTAAAATGCTTCTGATTTTTAAAAATTAAAAATTAAATTTATTTTATTTTTAAAACAGAACACGCATTTTTTTAAATTTTCAGCGGTTGAATACAGCGTTCGTTTTTGTAAACAGTCTTTTAACGGATATCTTTCTTTTTGCCGTCTATGTTGCTCGTGATGAAGACCAGTTTATCGATTTTTATCGATTTGGTCGAAACAGATTTCTGTCAGCAATTACATAACAAACATCATTTGTTTTTCCAAAATGTTAAATTTCATATCTCTTATTATAATGAAGATTGTGTGTTTGTCTGTCTGTAACCAAAACTATATTACTACTCAAGTCACAATTCCCTTAGTTATTTACATCACATTCTCCATGATTATATTCTTACTTAAACCTTAATTATCAATAAAACTGTTTTACATTAATACTGTTGACAATATCTACATACTAATAAAATGCAATTGTATTTATATATACAATAAAATAGTGGTTTACAGTGTGAATGAGAAGGCTAATTTGCATATTGATATAAAAAATTTGTTTTTAATAAATATGTGCTTGGTATTATTGATTTCTAATTGTTTCTTTTTATC
>CM042170.1:42439076-42534076 GCA_023376005.1 Doryteuthis pealeii | reverse complement strand
GAGAGCTAACATCTGGTAAAAGACAGATCGGTCGCCCCCTACTGCGATTCAAGGATGTCTGCAAAAATGATCTCAGGTGCTTTGGCATTGTCCCTTCCAGCTGGGAAAATTTGGCTCAAGACCGCCCTCAGTGGTGGCAGAATCTCCATAGAGGCCTGTACACGTCAGAATTCACCCTGATACAACATCATGAAGCTGTCCATAAGAAAGCAACGGCAATAAAGCATCAGAACATCATCATCTACAGGGACAACCTACAAATGCAAAATCTGTGGTCGAGAATGTTTCTCAAACATAGGACTTCATAGTCACATGAGGCGCTGCAATCTCAGGGGCACACAAAAACTTTTATCATAGTCTTTCGATACTGAATTGCCAATGATGATATATATATGAGTGGAGTTTAGGTTGCCAGACTAAATAGAGCTTAGTAAATGTTTGTTTTATATTGTACAAGTTTGACAATGAAACAAAAAAAATGGTAAAAGAAAATGTTATGCATAGTTTGAATGAAACCTGAGACTAATGATCCTCTACAAAACAAACACTTTCTTTTCATCTGGCTTGTTAAGGTTGTAACTGCTCATAAGATGGAAGTCATAACTACAAGATACGTTTATCTTTTTTACCATGGTCCTTTATTGTTATTAGAGGGAGGGGGAGATAAGGAACCATAGTTTATCTACTTATCCACTTGTCTTCTTCTTCTTCCCAAAGTTTTGGCTTTTGGGAGAACAAGAAAAATTAACTTTTCATCACTGTTATTCTTTTTCAGCATTACATAAGCACTGACTGGATTGCTGATAGAAAATAATTATTATTTCATTTCTCTTTTATTGTTTTTTTGTATGGTTTTTGGCAAGAATTTTTATTCCTTTTTTTTTAATTCCTTTTTTTCTGTCTGAATTACTGAAATAAGGTTTTGTTAATATCATCCTCATCAACATTAAGGAAAGTATATATATATATATATATATATATATATATATATATACTTTATATATATACCCATATTTATATATATATATATATACATATGAAAAATAGATGGAAATTAATCCGACAGTATGAAATTTAACATTTTGAAAAAACATATGATGTTTGTTATGTAATTGCTGACAGATCTGTTTCGACCAAATCGATAGGTTGGTCTTCATCACGAGCGACATAGACGGAAGAGAGATATCCGTTAAAAGCCTGTTTACAAAAACGAACGCTGAATTCAACCGTTGAAAATTTTTGAAAAAATGCGTGTTCTGTTTTAAAAATAAAATAAATTTTATTTTTAACACGCATTTTTAAAAAATTTTCAGCGGTTGAATTCAGCGTTCGTTTTTGTAAACAGGCTTTTAACGGATATCTCTCTTCCCGTCTATGTCGCTCGTGATGAAGACCAACCTATCGATTTGGTCGAAACAGATCTGTCAGCAATTACATAACAAACATCATATGTTTTTTTCAAAATGTTAAATTTCATATATATATATATATATGGGTAATTCCATGTCAAATCATCCAGGCCATGTCACCCGACCCCTTCAATTCTCAAATGTTGTACAGATGTGGACTATGTTAAAGTTAGACAATCCCCAAAATTTGAGCTTCCAATTCCAAGAATTGGCAGAGTTATGTCAATTTTTAGCTCTCCAAATTTGAGTGAGGTCATGAAAAATGGCAACTTTTGTAATCTATTTTTGTCTGTAAAATGAGTTCTACAGCATCCCTACTCCTAAAAATTGGCTTATAAAAGCATTTTTCCTGAGGAATCCATAAATGCTATCAAAAAAGTATGAAACTTAACCAATTTTAAGTTATTGATGATTTTTGATTTTTTCATAGCAAGATCAATATCCCAATGTGGCACTACATCTATGACAAAGATTTTTTCTATTATTATTTCATATCTATTGAAAATTATTAGTACCAAAGGGATAGTTTGGTTTCTGCTCAGAACTGAAGTTAAAAAATTTTGTTAAAATTTAAAAAAATTTCTCACTTCAATTTTTCTGAAATTTTATACAGGTGTGGACTATGTTAAAGTTATAAAATCCCCAAAATGTAAGCTTTTAATTCCAAAAATTGACGGAATTATGTTGATTGTTAACTTTCCAAATTTGGGTGGTCAATCACAAAAAATGGCAACTTTTTGTAATCTATTTTTGTCTGTAAAATGAGTTCTAGAGCTTCTAAAAAATTGGTTAATAAAAGTATTTTTGCCCAAGGAATCCAAAAATGCTATAAAAAAAGTCTGATAGTTAACCAGTTTTAAATTATCAATGATTTCTGATTTGCAAAATTCTAACTGATTTTGTAGCTTCGGTTCAGAAAAATCAATCACTAGGAAAGTATATATATATATATATATATATATATATATATATGTGTGTGTGTGTGTGATTATAAGACACAGGAAAACAAATATTCTGGGTGCTGCTTTCAGGGTTGCACACAGCATCCTTGTGTAGTTCCCATATAGCTTTTTCTCCAAGCATTTTATCAGAGTTGAAGTTGTACAGACATACAATAGTAATGATAGAGATACAGTTTGAAAGAATATTCATTTTATTTTTTAGACAGATTAGATTTCCATATGGTCAATAACCTATCAACTACAATTCATGCCTTTATTTATGTTGATATTATACATAGTTTAATGTGGACTAGTTTCCTTATATTTGTTATTGTTACATCTGCTAAATCAGGTAATATTTCTGCACTGTTTACCCCAGGGCTTGAACTCAAGACTTTCAGGAAACCAGGCAAGATTTTACCTGTGGCTTTTTTTATCCACTAGGTCATGTCCCATTAGACTGACAACTGTTTCTATTTTCTCTGGGGAGAAGAGATTATTGGGCTTTCATCTTTGTTTTGTTGAAGAAAATAAAAAGTAAGTTATAAGTTTTCTTTCCTTTGGTTTTCATTTCTTTTTCTTTCTTATTTAGAATTTTCTTACCTTTCCTACTTCTAAGTTTCTTTCTTTATTCCCCTGTTAAACGTTTTCATCTTTCTTTCTTTCTTTCTTTCTTTCAGTATCCCACCTTCTGTTTATACTATTACCTTCTTTCTTTCTTCTTTCTTTAAGCATCTTCCTTTCGTTTATTGTATTAGCTTCTGTCTTTTTTTTGTTACTTTCTTTTCTTTCTTTATTTAATTAAGCATCATCTGTTCTGTTTATTATATTAACTTCTTTCTTTCTTTCTTTTTCCTTTTCTTTCATTCTTTGATTTAAGCATAATTCATTTCATGTATTCTATTAGCTTCTCTCCTTCTTTTCTTTCTTTATCTTTTCTTTTCTTTCTTTATTTAAGCATCATCCTTTCTGTTTATTCTATTAGCTTCTTTTCTTCTTCCTTTTCTTTCTTTCTTTCTTTCTTTCTTTAAGCATTGTCCCTTTTGTTTATTCTATCAGCTCTTTCCTTTCTTTCTTTCTTTTTCCTTTCTTTCTTTAACCATCTTTACTTTCTATTTTTAAAAAATCTTCCTTTTCGTTTATTGTATTAGCTTCTATCTTTCTTTCTTTTTACTTTGTTACTTTCTTTCTTGTTTTCTTTTCTTCATTTATTTATTTAAGCCTCATCGGTTCTGTTTATCTATGTGCTTCTTTCTTTCTTTCTTTCTTTCTTTCTTCTTTAAGCATCTTTTTTTTTATTCATTCTATCAGCTTCTTTCTTCCTTTTTTCTTTGTTACTTTCATTCTTTCTTTCTTTTCTTTCTTTGGTTAGCTCAGTCGGTTGAGCATTCAGCTAGAAACTACAAGGTTCCTAGTTTGATACCGGTCCTCGCCAACTCAGCGTATGAGTAGCACAGGGATCTGTGCGGTAAAGTAAGGAGCTGACGGTAGATGTAGCGCTCTACCTCAGATGCTAAAACAATCTCCTTGGTCTAGTGCTATTGAAAAGGGGATAGACTCCCTCGCTGACTGGCTGATACCGACTTTAGGCCGCCCCAACGACTTTACTTTTTTTTTTACTTTCTTTTTTTTCTTTCTTTCTTTCTTTAAGCATCACCTCTTTTGTTTATTCTATTAGCCCCTTTCTTTTTTTCTTTCCTTCTTTCTATAACCATCTTTACTTTCTTTTTAAAAAAAATCTTTTCTTTTTTCTTTTTTTTTCTGAACAACTATTTTTTCTCTTTCTTTTTTCCCTTTATAATTTTCTTTCATTTTCTTTTTCATTTTCTTTTCTTGTCTGCATTTCTAGTGTTTCCTCATTCTTTCTTATCTTTTACTGCACGTTCTCTAAGTTGTTCACTGTTGGCCTCATATCAAGTAGAATTACAAATGCTTTTACAAAAACAACCTTCACCAGAAAAAAAAAAGGAGAAAGAAAATCGTGCTTTCTGATTGGTCGACACTGATGCAAAATTCTTCACAATTCTTCACTGACCTTTACCTTCCTCTTTTCTTTTCTTTTTTGTCTTCCTACAGATTTTTTCCTTCATTTTTTTTTATCTTTTTCTTTTTTTCTTAGATTGCACAGAAGATGAAAACTTGAAAAACTTTTTAACTCATTCTTAAAGCTGACAAAAGGATGTTGATATTGCAATACTTTTGAGAAGAATTATATATTTCAACTATTGTTTTATCTGTAACTGAACTACATATTAATTATATGTTAATATATATATATATATATATATATATATATATATATATATATATATATATAGAAAGCACAAAGTGTAATTGTTAGAATCATAGGAAATGAAGATGGTGACCAGAATTCAAATCCTGGTTAAGGCTGTTTGCATTTCACTAATACTCTTGGAAATGGCATGCTCTGGTAAAGAACACTCTGAATTCAAAACCAGGTGTATTATGCTTAAAAAAATGACCTTATGCTGGATCTTGCCCATGGCAAAGGGGTTGTGTAAATATATATCCTTGTGCCAGACTTTGCTAAGTTCATTATTATACAAAGGTAACCACAAAAGTAATGTCTTCAAATATTTTTAAATCACAGAAATGTTTATTGATAATTATCAATGATGTTTAGATCATTTTAAACTTTCAATATGTATCTATTTTTCTACATAATCACCATTTTAGTCAATGCATTTTTCTAGGCACTGTAGCAGTTTTTGTATGCCCAGCTCACCGCCATATCTTTGAGAAAACATTGAACCTCATCATCATTGCAAACTCCTATCTCCTCTTGCAGACGTTTTTGACATTCATGCGTGGTTCACCATATACTTCCATTAATTGGCAATGAATCTCAAAATGCTCTTTTTGCATTCTAAGAATGAATAACAGTGCAAAATTCACAGTTGGCAGTAGTGTCAATTGAGACTTCTATCTCAAACAACTGCCAAGCCACAACAAACACAACAGTGTTGCCAAAAGTCACAAAAACATTTTCTTTGCATCCCTAAGATTTTGGGGCCATTACTTTGGGGATTACCCTTGTAGATATAATAGCCATAGAGTCTCATATTATCTTAGTGTTGTTATAATTTTGATTCTTACAAAGTATCTTGCACTTATGATAGCCTTTGCTAGACAAAACTAATTATCTAGTGATTGATTTTAATGGTATGTCAACTCATTTAGGGTTATTTAATGCATAGGGGTTAGGGAATCTCATTCCTATTTACATTTGTATGTATATATTTACCAACCCCTCTGCATAAGATGAATGTGACACAGATTCAATTTCTTAAGTGGAGTTTAACAGGTTTAAATTCAGAGTTTTCCTTTTCCTAGACTAGTCGCCTAACAAAGGTTAAAGAGTTTAGTCTGCCCTACTATTTACTCATAGCTGGAGGGAAAATAGGTAGATTTATATCTTTCCCAAAGCTAGGTGAAATGCAAATATCCTTGTCCAAAATTTGAATTCGGTTTGTCGATCATTTACATTTGTATAGTTGTTACTTAAGAGGCTTTTTTTGGCACACAGCCCCCATTGAATATGTAATCATTTTTAAACTCATTTTTTTAAAACACATTTTTAAAAACTCATTTTTAAAATCTATTTTACCCATAGATAGGATCCTAACAGGTACTACCACTCCAAATCAGAGTGGACTTGGAAATAATGGCAATGAAGGGGTACTCCACACAACCCAAGCTCAAGAACGAGAGCCCCACTATCAGATGCAGTTTAGTGTCATACCAAGGATAATAAAGTAAAGCCATCGGGGTGGCCTAAAGTTGGTAAAACCAGACAGCGAGGGAGTCTATCCCCTTTTCACTAGCACTAGACCAAGGAGATTGTTTTGACGTCTGAGACAGAGTGTCACACCTACCATCAGCCCCTCACTTTACCGCACAGATCCATGTGCTACTCATACACTAAAGTTGGCGAGGGTTGGTATTGAAACAAGAACCTCATGGTTCCTAGTCGAACTCTCTACCAACTGAGCTAAACCAATCCTAAAACTAATTTAGTACTATAGAGGTATGCAAACTAGTCATGGATGAAATTACTGATGTATTGAGTTCAGTTCTCATTGGGTGCCCACCACTTTTGGCCTTGTGCCAAACTAGGCTATGCTTAGTAAGTAGCTATAACTCCTTCTGTGCATGTGTGTATGTCGATCGGCAGATATAAGTGAATGCTATTCTAAAGTGGGTGTTTATGTTTGCAGAAAAACAATATCTGTGAATGAATTGAAGTAAGGAAGGAAAGAAGGAAGGAATGATGGAGGGAAGGAAAAGAGAAATGAAGCAGAAAGAAAAAAAAGAAAAGAAAGAAGATGAGTTTACAACAGGTCTTTGCTGCCAAAAATTACGAGCATTTTGGCAACCGTTTAATTTGTGTGGAAAAGTGAGCAGGAGGCACCCGAGAAATGTGGGCAGCAAGAGGAATTCAGTTGCATCCAGACGTATGTTTGTTTGTTTGTTTGTTGCTTGTTATTAGGGCTTGTTGTGATTGGTTGCCAAGGAAACAAACAAATCTGTTGAATAGAGAAAAAGAAAGAAAAGAAGAGAGATGGAAAGAAAAGAAGAGAGAAGGAAAGAAAAGAAGAGAGAAGGAAAGAAAAGAAGAAGGAAGGAGTAGGTGATTGAAAAAAAGGTGAAGAAATAAAGAAGGAAAGAGAAGAAGAAATTAATGTCAATCAAAAAAGAAAAAAAAGAAAGAAAGAAAGAAAGAAAGAAGGGGTAAAAAGGAAAAAAAGGTGTTAAGAAAAGAAAGAGAGGTTTAGTGAGATGAATAAGAGAGAAAATCAAAGAAAGTGAGGTACATACTACCTCACTTTCTTTGACTTTCTCTCTTATTCATAAAGACAGAGAGACAAAGATTGGGAGAAATAGAGGTAAAGAGAAAAAAAGAGAGAGAGGGAAAGCAAGAGAGAGAAAACTTGAAATAGAGCATGGTAGAAATAGAAAGAAAAACAAGAAGAAAAAAGAAAGAAAGAAAGAAGAAAGAGGAGAAAAAAGAAAGAGAAGAAAAAAAAGAAAGAGGAGAAAAAAGAAGAAAAAAGAAAGAGGAGAAAAAAGAAAGAGGAGAAAAAAGAAAGAGAAGAAAAAAGAAAGAGAAGAAAAAAGAAAGAGGAAAAAAAGAAAGAGGAGAAAAAGAGGTAGACAGAGAAAGAAAGCAAGAAAGAAAGTGAGAAAGAAAGAGGAGATAAAAAGAAAAAGGTGTCAAAAAAGGAGAGGTAAAGTGTTTTGTGAGATGAATAAGAGAGAAAGTGAGATAGTATGAGTGACAAAGATTGGGAGAAATAGAGTTAGAGAGATAGATAGATAAATAGATAGAGAGAGAGAGAGCTTCAAATTGAGCATGGTAGAAATAGTAAGAAAGACAAGAAAAAAGAAGAAAAAGATAAGTAAAACAAAAAATTTAGATAGATTGTGTGTGTGTGTGTGAGAGAGAGAGAGAGAGAGAGAGAGAGAGAGAGAGAGAGAGAGAGAGAGAGAGAGAGAGAGAGAGAACCTGAAACAGATCATGGTAGAAATAGAAAGAAAGACCAGAAATAAAAAGAAAAAAGAAAACAAAAAAGTTGGATAGAGAAAGAAATCAAGAGAGAATGTGTGTGTGTGTGAGAGAGAGAGAGAGAGAGAGAGAGAGAGAGAGAGAGAGAACCTGAAACGGAGCATGGTAGAAATAGAAAGAAAGACAAGAAAAAAGAAAGAAAGAAAAAGAAAAGAGGTAGAAATAGAAAGAAAGACAAGAAAAAAGAAAGAAAGAAAAAGAAAAGAGGTAAACAGAGAAAGAAAGTAAGAAAGAAATTGAGAAAGACTTTGCCAAAATAAGTAAAATTCAGCTTGATTGGGCCACAAGAATTGACATGAAACAGGTCAGGAGACTAACACGTGTTTGCTTGTTGTGTCGATAAGTGAGCATCCGCATGTATTTGGTGTGAATGCTGAAAGGAGTCAGGTTTTCAATCACTCATGATTGGATTCTTTTCTTCTTTTTTTTTTGCAGTGGGACAGAATTCTTCTCAGGGTGGATATGTTACATCCGGGGGTGGCAAGATCTATTCTTTATTGTAAATCAGTGTTTCTAAAAAACGAACAATAGACACATACATGCATATAAACATACAAACAAGGACACCCACATATAAAATTGAGAATATGTGAGTTTGTGTGTATTCTTTAAACTTGGCTAGGTTACCAGTCTAGGAGAAGGAAAATTCTAAATTCAAATATGTTAAACTCTACTCAAGAAATTGATCTTGTGTCACATCCTTCTAGTGCAGAGGGATATGTATATACATATATATATATATTTAAAATAGAATTTAGAAGGCAATTGACAATGCAATGGAATAGGTGATGAAAATGATGTTTATTTACCTGTTTCCTAAATATTTTCGGGATAAAATCCCATTTTCAAAGGTTTTGGAGGTACTTGTGTTTTATTAAAAAGACACAAGTACCTCCAAAACCTTTGAAAATGGGATTTTATCCCGAAAATATTTAGGAAACAGGTAAATAAACATCATTTTCATCACCTATTCCATTGCATTATCAATTGCCTTCTAATTTCTATTTTAAACACATACGTACAATGCTTCAAGCAAACTATAAAACCCTTATGCATATATATATATATACATATATTTACCAACCCCCTCCGCATGAGCAGGATGTGACACAAGGTCAATTCCTTCAGCAGAGTTTAACAGATTTGAATTCAGAGTTTTCCTTCTCCTAGACTGGTTGCCTAACCAAGGTTAAAGAACCAATCTTTCCTACTGTTTTACCCATAGCTGGAGGGAGAGCAGTTGGATGCATATCTTTCCCAAGGAGTATTACAGCAATATGAAATGCAAACTGCCTCATCTCGAATTTTCACTCGGGTCGACAAGTCCAATTCCTACGACTCTAACCATTACACCACACGCCTCCAACTCATTAGTATACAGATAACTGTGGGTAGAAATAGATCTATAACTGCAGAATGATTGATTTTTCAAGCCTATTCTTTACCAAATATATGTAAAGATATATCAATAGGTAAATCACCAGATTAGTTGGTGTTAAGATGATTGTAAGCAGGACCTCTTTTAACAACAGAATATTAAAGTTGATCTGGTCCAAGTTGAGAGCTCAATGTTCAGTATTTTGGAACAGAGCAACATATTTGTTAAAGAAAATGCTAAAAAATCGGTCATTTTAGTAGTAATAGATCTATTTCTACTTATAAGTTTCTGTATATACCTACGAGTTTCATCAGACTCATATATCAATAATAGGGTTCGAATCATACACAAAGTTACTTCCAGTCTATAACTCTGCTGATGAGGCATAATATGCCGAAATGTACATGCAGAGATTGACTTTTTCTCGATTTGTTTACGCCTTACATTTGAACAGATATATTCGCCTAATTCATTAATTATCAGCTAATTAATTTTCAAATTAGGTATGACTTCAATTAAGCACATATTCTCCCAAAAATTGATGGCTATCGCCATATCAAAAATAAACTGTTTGCGTACTCTCATATTGTCTGGTGTGTATCGTGGCTGAAGCAGAATAGTATCTGACTATGCCTACTGAAGTCCCGGTTTTGATTTCTGTCGGAGGGAAGTTGTTAGTATACATCGCTGATGAGACTTAATAAAGTCGAAACAGTCTGTACGATGTTCTACACACCGAACGATCCTTTGCCGAGATTCACTTGTCATGATTATTTTCTATAATTATCGAATTTTATGCGATATACGCATTGTAATTGCCTTCAAGCAAAAATATAAATAATATATTATATATATATATATATATATATATAATAAGTATGCACTTGAAAAGGGATAAGCAAGAGTGTATTACTTTCCAACCGACTGATTTATCTATATGAGTACATAAGAGTCAGAGAAATTTCAGGTGAGTATTTGTAAAAAAATAAATCTTTGCCAGGTAAAAGATAAAAATTAACAAAATACATATAGAAACTAAGTAGGTGGTGTTGTCTGACGTCTGGCATTTAAATTGTCAAAATCTTAACTAATGTATAAATCAAAGGCATGTTTTCTGCTAAATAGACAAGTACAAAATAGAAAATAACCACTTTACAATTCATTAAACAAAAGAGTGACTCCTCTTCTCTAGGAATGAAGCAAGAAAAATGCACTGTCATAAAAGACATTAATATTAATGTAATAGCAAGTTGAATTCTTTGATTTTTCTCATTTGTCTGGTTTATACACAAAATCTCTGTTTAGTAAACCATTAGATTCACACAGTCATTAGAGTAAATACAAAAGTTATGGATCTGCAAAATTACAAACTTATTTCTCTGAATTTTTGAGATGAGGTTTGATAATTTGTATTATTTGTATTATTCGGACTATTGTCCATATCTTTATTGTTATCTGTGCAATGTTTCAGATGATGTACCCTCTGAAGAAAACCAGAAGGCACATCGACCAAAATGTTGTACAGATGACAATAAAGATGAAGACCATAGTCTTAATAATCCAAATAATACCAATTTATTATATTTAACTCACATAAGTAAAAACAAAAATAGATATATAAATATAAACAGAGATTCTGAACTATTCAGTCCAGATCTGTTATCAGATTCATATCTTATTATATTATTCTGTTATCAGATTTATATTTTGTTATATTATTCTGTTATTGGATTCATATCTTGTTGTATCATTCTATTATCAGATTTATATTTTGTTATATTATTCTGTTATTGGATTCATATCTTGTTGTATCATTCTATTATCAGATTCATATCTTGTTGTATCATTCTATTATCAGATTCATATCTTGTTGTATCATTCTATTATCAGATTCATATCTTGTATCATTCTATTATCAGATTCATATCTTGTTATATCATTCTGTTATCAGATTCATATCTTGTTATATCATTCTGTTATCAGATTCATATCTTGTTATACCATTCTGTTATCAGATTCATATCTTGTTATACCATTCTGTTATCAGATGCATATCTTGTTATACCATTCTGTTATCAGATTCACATTATTTTGTTATAAGATTCACACCTTGATATATAATTATGTTACCAGATTCATATCTTGTTATATTATTCCGTTATCAGATTCATATCTCACTCAACATGTTGAGTGAGATATGAATCTGATAACAGAATAATAGGCAATAATACACCTGCAATAATGCCCATCTCACTATCATGGTGAGTGAATTACAAAAGACTCTTATTACTATTATAGTGTGTGAAGCCAAGTAGAATTCCCTGTATAGCAGAGTGTCTTGAATTTCATTCACCCAAGTTATTTACCAAGTAAAAATCAAATGGTGATTGTCTTGTGTCTAGCCTTCTTATCTATCTAACATATATTTTTGCAATGTTGTAAGTATTTTATGTGAAATGTATTATTGGAATGCTTGGAGAGTAAGAAAGATATTTAGTCCCCACATTCCAAGGACCAATATTAGCATTAGCATATCTGTAAAAACTCATTCAAGGATATTTAACATTAAAAATATACAATATACATACCAGTGGTATTTCAAGAAAGAATCCACAAACATGTCCAAACATCTAAAACTATACACATATTTTTGCCTGAACAAGCAGTATGTGGAAGGGGTACAAAATAGCAAAAGGTTTACCAGATAATAGTTGGGTAAAAGATAACCATGTGGCTCTACCATTCTTTGGCTGGATCAGAGACAATGTTTTGATTTCTTCAGGTATTAGAAGGTTCTCAAGTTCGAGAAGACTCCTGAGTCCAACAAGAAATACCTGAAGAAGGCCAGGAGGCACATCGGCCGAAACATTGTACAGATAACAATAAAGATTAAAATAATAGTTTGAATAATACTAAGTCCAAAGGATATAAAATAAATAAATCTTATACTTACTTTAATTCAATAATGGTAAAATTATTCCAAATGTAAAAGAAAACCTTTCTTTGAATTTCTTAAATTGTGACTACACAAGCGAAGTAGTGAAATATCAAACCGAAAGTAAATTTTAGGCCACCAGTTTGTGACTTTACTCACATGATGAATAAGCCTTTTAATAAAGAACATCATAGTATCACCTGTTGTCAGATATGGATTATAAAAATTTGTAATTTTGAAAGGAATCAATTTTTCTGTCTACTTGATGTTTTGTTAGTCTGTTTTTATTAATGTTTTTTATTAGTTTTATTTGAAGTTTAATGTTTGTATTAAAAAACAGATGAATTCATTTTTCCTTCAAATTAGGTAAATATGATTATACGATTACCCACTGCAGGGGATACAATCAGTATATTCTAAACCATACTGACTGGATAGTATAAGAATAAAACTTTAAAGTTGTAAAGCTAAAAGAAATATTGGACCATATGACCTTTAGGCACCCCTTTTTGAACTCGATTAAGAAGGACATTTTTTCATTTACACCATCAATATCCGGTTATTTGTTAACAGACGATTTTTAGAGTTTTTTTTTAAATTATAAAACTAACCCCAAAAACTAACCCCAAACCCTAACAAACAACTGGATATTGACGGTGTAAAGAAAAAACATGTCCTTCTGAATCAAGATCAAAAAGGGGTGTCTAAAGGTCATATGGTCCAAAATGTCTATTTCATTCTATGCTTATCAAATAGGTTTTCTCTAATTAGATAAAGCAAGAATTATTCCCAGCTGTATCCATGTTAGTGCTACTCTATAGCTGCATAATTGAAATGAAATTCTTGGAGAAAAAAACTAGATGGGAACAACAAAAGATTCTGCTTGCTGTCTTGAACAAATCCAGGAAGCAGCACCCACAAAAAAAGCAGTTGTCCTATCACGCAAACCATCCAAGTAAAATGAACAAGACATGCTGGATATTGCTGGAGAAGTAAGGACAAATTCTTAAGCCATGTTCTCCTGTGGACACCTACACATGAACACGCCAGTGTAGGCTGACCAGCAAAAACCTACATTAACCAGCTTTGTGTGAATGCTGTGCAAAAGTGCGAAAGACCTGTTAGGGGTGGTGACCAATGTGGTCCAGTAGCAAGAGGGAGTCATGGGAATCCATGTGGTCATTAATCAGCTCTGTGCGGATACTAAATGCTGTGTGGAGAACTTGCAAGGAATGGTGAATGATAGGTGCAGGTGGTGAGAGAAAGTCATGGGAATCTGAGTTGTTAGCATGACTTGCTGCTGCTGATGATGATACCAATTACTATCTTTTATTTATTTTTTTTTTTTTCAGAGTATAATATCAGAAGTCCATGGTTCATTTTAAAAGATTAAAGAGACTCAGAGAATATGGCCATTAGTAAAAAAAAAAATAAAATAAAAATACAAATAAAAAAAAAGATTAAAAAATCTATAATCACCCTTTGGGAAAAAGATTGTGTTGGCCACGCCCGATTGGACGCAAATTTGATTAGCCATTATTTTCTCTCTGAAATAATCACCTTTTTGTTGAAACTCTCCAATTTGCTATTTTCCCAAGCCTCACCCTCAGATATAAAAATGCTTATCTGATATCAGTCACAGAGTTTGCTTCTTGTCTAAACAATTAAAAATGCATAATAGATATGCTTACTGAAAATAGTGAATTGTATTTTAACTATATATATATATATATATTAAATGGACTCTCCTGTCGATTATCGACGTATGAGGGTTCATACACACAATGAACTCCCACACAGGGATTTGTTTATAGTGGTGAAGGCTTGTGTTGGACCATCCACACTTTTTGGCACAGTCGATAGGAAAGAATTGGTGCATCAAGGGTTGCCACAAACTCAATCAACGACCGACCTCAGGAATTTTGAATTCAGAGTTATCCCTCTCTTAGACTGGTTACCTACCCAAGGCTGAAGAGCCCAGTCTGCCCTACTACTTAACCCATAGCTGGAGGGAGAATATATGGATTCATACCTTTCCCAAGGGTATTAGCGCTACGTGAAATGCCAACAGCTTTGTCTAAGAATTGAACTCGAATCGACGATTCCATTTTCCACGACTCTAACCACTAGCCCACGCACCCCTCTCTCTCTCTCTATATATATATATATATATATATATATATATATATATATATATATATATATATATATATATATATATATATATATATATATATATATATATATATATAAAAGGAAAAGGTGACTTACCTTCTTTTTTTTTTTAATTTTCTTAATTTTTTAATTCTTTAATGTTTATTTTATCCATTCTTAATTTATATTAGATCCTTTAATTTTAATAATAATACAAAATCACCAAGATTATAATACTACCCCACACATATTCACCTTATTTTAGCTTCAATTAAAATATATTCAAATAAATAAATTTATCATGTTTTAACAAAACCAAAATTCATTCACCATGAATTGCCCTTTGATTTTATTATTAATTTATTTTAAGCCTCGATTATAATAACAAAATTACTGTGAGTATAATATACACCAATGCGTATAACCACGCTCACTTCAAAATAACTCTAATCAAAACAAAACAAAATAAATAGATTTGAGCATATCTTTTTGTAATGAAAGCGCTTTTAAGCATTATGACCCATACAGTTATTAGACAGCCACATTCTAATAAATACAATAACACAAATTGATTCTCACTTATTGTTTACATTCTGAACCTAACGAAAAATCAACTTCTGGTGTGAGATCTTTTTGAATCGAAAGTCAGCGATCCTTCGCAATGAACATTTTAATGCAATGAACACACACGTGAAATCGATTGCTATTAATCGGTGTCTCGATTAATTCAGTGGATTTAACCCTGAAGATCCTTATGGTGAAACTCAAGTAGTTTATCTCTTGTACCCATTTTATAATATATATATATATATATATATATATATATATATATATACCAACCACTCCACATGAGTAGATGTGACAAAAGGTCAATTTCTTAAGTAGAGTTTAACAGATTTGAATTCAGAATTTTCCTTCTCCTAAGACTGTTTACCTAGTCTAGGTTAAAGAGCCCAATCTGCCCTACAATTAACACATATTTGGAGCCTCATCCAGGATTTGAACTTGAGTTGACAAGTCCATTTCCTATGACTCCATTATACACACACCTCCAAAAGGATATATATATATATATATATATATATATAAAGGAGCTTATAGATTTTTATATTTTCTACTGGTGTCATGGATTAGAGTTCAATTTCAGGTAAAAGCCAGAACTTTAAATATATATTTGAATAAAGATATTCAAATCACATAGACACTTTTCAGTTGGCAAAACACAACAGAAATCTAATCTTACTTAATATCTATCTATCAATATCTCTCTCTCTATATATATATATATGTATATATATATATATTCGCTGTATTTATACATACTGGATCATCAATATTAATACAGTGTATCTTAGAATCATCCCTTACTACCAAGTTTTGGATAAATCTCATATACATACATACATATATACCAGAGATTGCCATTCAAAAATTGGCATGTTCAGCTACTTACACAGATGTAGTTAAAAAAAAGATATTGTGGACACTGCACCATCGTCTTTAGCAGACGGAAAGTGCCAAAGTTTTGATTTTGTTTTTGCATGAAAGCCAAATTCATTATAAGGCAATTATTCACCACAAGATTGGCATAATTTGTTGCATTGATGTCAGTGACTTGGATGTCATATCTGTTTTGTTCAAAAATACTTATTACCAAAAAACATAATTTCAATATAATGCTGGGCTTTTCCATTTCAGTAAATCAATCTCTCTCTCTCTCTCTCAATATATATATATATATATATTTAATATACCAAGCGTGTTGGTAGATCCTTGTGGAAAGAAAAAACCCGGCAGAGAGTTTGATTGTAAAAATATACTACCAAACATCAACCAGGAAGAAAAAAATTTTTTGAAAAAAAAGAAAAGACCAAGATATTCGTACCAACAAAAAATAATCTATTGGTATAGTATTTGGCCAAAAGAAAAAACAATTTATATGTATATATATGTATATAAGATATATATATATTCATATAACCGCTAGGAGAAGCTAATTTGTAATTTGTATTATATATATATATATATATATATATTTGTTAATGTATAAGTAGTAACTTACCGGTGGGTATGAGTACGATCGTTGGAAGCGCACAGCATCCAGAGGTTAAGATTGAGAAAAAACAAATACAAAGTGCTCAATACAATGTAGAGCAAAAATTTATTTTAACAATGGAAAGGAGTAACCTACTCGAGTTTCATCGATTGATTCTTCAGGGTTACATTAGTTAAATTGATCGAGTTTTCGATTAATCTTAGATGGTATAATACATGCCCGTTGGAATGGGATTTATAAGTAGGTTACTCCTTTCCATTGTTAAAGTAAATATATATATATATATATATATATAGGTGTGTTTGTGTGTATATATATATAATGTGTATGTGTATATATAGATGCATATGTATGTATAGATATATAAATAAATTTTCATTCCATCTTGCTCATACTCATATATAAATAAGAAAAACAAATTATTCCAAAAGATAAATTTATTTGTATATGGTGAACTCAACATTAAAATGTATTGATCTGTTAATAAAACATTTATCAGGGCATTAGGAGTATGACATATATATAAATATATATATACATATATAAATTCAAACACACACACACACACATTTATATATATATATATATATATATATATAAAGAAAATTTGAAAAAACAAGTATTCCGAAATTGGGATGAATTTAATAATCGATGTTTAAAACATTTCGGTTACATTGAACCTTCATCAGGATGTCTCTTGGGGTGAAGAAAATGATGGATGTTTTTATATGTGACAGGAGATGAAAATCTTTTTAGTTATGTAACTGTATTTGATCAGCGTTTTAATTTTGAAAGGCAAGTCGCGATCTACTCACGCGAAGGTGTCATGACGCGTGACGCCACTCGAAGAAATGCAAAAGACGAGAAAAAGTATTAATGGACTGATTATTTTTAAGAGAACATAGGGAAACAAAGTGGGAATGATAACTAAATAAATAATTAAATGAAGCCTGGTATTTAGTAATTATTTAACACTATTTAACTAGAAACGGAGATATAATAAATAATACATGTCGGTTATTAAGGGAACAAAGTGGGAATGATAACTAAATAAATAATTAAATGAAGCCTGGTATTTTGTAATTGTTTAACACTATTTTAGCTAAAAACGGAGATATATTGAAAAAATTTTCTTCACCCCAAGAGACATCCTGATGAAGGTTCAATGTAACCGAAATGTTTTAAACATCGATTATTAAATTCATCCCAATTTCGGAATACTTGTTTTTTCAAATTTTCTTTATATTGTTGGATTTAATTTCCATATTTACTCCCATATATATATATAATATATATATATATATATATATATATATATATAGAGAGAGAGAGAGAGAGAGAGAGACACACACACACACACAAAGGAAAATAGATAGATAGATAAGTAGATAGATAGGCAGAAAAAAATTACCATATACCTAATTTAAACTACTAGAAATACAAATCCTTGAAACCTTTGTAAGGCAGTGTTTCCATTTTGTTATATTTCTGTCTATTTGTGGCTAATGTGTGATTAGAACATGTTTGTTAACGGATGAGAGCAAAATATCTGATGTTATTGGCATCAGTTGATGAAAGACAATGGAACTGGTTTATTTTGATTAGTTTTATAAGAAACAGATACACACCCTTTTATTATCTAAGGTTAACATTTATTTTTAGGATCAATGAAACATTATCTGCCCAGTTCCCTGTTAGCTCTCAATATTTAGTAATGTTAGTAACCACTTTAGTAAATCTTATTTTGTCTCATTATTTTGTCTCATGGGTCTGAAATCCTACAAAATTTATGACACAAATGTCAACAAATACTACTCTATTTATTCAACCATAAGCATCTCAAAAAGTTTTCAAAAAAGTTCTTTTTTCAAACAGTTCAAAATTCTCTGTATTTTGACCGTTTTAACTTCAAATATCAAACATTTTGCCCCGAAGAAGGCCATTTTCTTTGTATACTTAAATATTTTATAAGTTTCTATTATTATTATTTTATTTTATATTTAAAAAAAATGATAAATAGAGTAAAATGTGTACATGAACAAACTCTCGGCCGAAATACATGTTGACATTTCATTAGACCATTTTTATCCATTCAACATATTCTTTCCTTTATTTATTTATCATTTCAACATATTGTCAGATTCATTTCCACTTTTCAACTCACACACACACACACACACACACATATATATATATATATATATAATATATATATATATATATGTGTGTGTGTGTGTGTGTGTGTGTGTGTGGAGGGGGTGAGAAATTTTATGCTCCTGGTGTAACAGTTAATGTCATAAAAAGTGTACATGGCGATCCAAGTTCAAGTCCTGGAATGAGGCCGTTTGCCATTGCACTAATATCCTTGGGAGAGGTATGCATCAAACTATTCTCCCTCTAGCTATGCATAAATAGTAAGGCAGACTGGGCTCCTAAACATCTGAATTCTAATCAATTATACTTCACTTAAAATTGACCTTGTGTAGCATCCTGCTCATTTGGTATATATCTATATATATTGCTCCTAGTAGGTCCTCTGTGAGGCATCCAGAATCCATAAAGAGCTGATTAATGTAGGTTTTTGCCAGTAAAATTACACTGGTGTGTCAATGTGTAGGTGTCAACAGTAAAATGTCACTGATGAGCTCATTCTCGCTTCTCCGGCAGTGTCCAGCATCACCCAGATAGTATGATAGGGGGCGGGTGACCGTATAGCCATGGGGTGATGTTTCCAGATTTATTTAAGGCAGCACACGACATCTTCATGCAGCTCACATCTAATTTATTTTCTAAGCACTTCGTTAGGGTCCATTTAGTGCAGCCATACAGTAGTGCTGACATGACTAAAGCTTGGAAGAATTGAGGCTTTAACTTATCAGTGAGATCAGATTTTCATATGATGAATAATCTGTCTATAGCCTTCCATAGTAGGGTAGCGTGGACAGCACATGAAGCCGAGTGAAGTGCTTGGTTACTGACAGTTCCTCGTCTATGCGATTTTCATACTATATATATATATATATATATATATATATATATATAATTCATCCACAGACACCCTGTTTCTATATTTCACATCTCATCAGTGTGGCTAGACACAGCAACTACCTCCGACCAGGAGCAAAACCTGGCTGACTTTAATCTCTCGGCCATCGATAGCTGACATTAAGGAGAGGTATTTTAACTGTTTTAAATACGTACACCTGAGTATATACTTTACGATCATTAGAGAAATCAAATCTGTAAACAACAGACGATCATTGCTGGTGGTGAAAGTCAATTAAAATCGCTCCTAGAGAGCTCTACCGGATTTGGGGATTATCATATATATAATATATATATATATATATATATCCATCATTGAAGCAAGAACTATCTTCAAGTCCTGAAGAAGGTCTAATAGACCGGAACGTTGCATAGTTGACAATAAACATCCAGTTTCCATAACACCCCGTGTTTGTCTACCTTTTCTCCACATATTGTCGGATTAACCTCCTCATATTTCTCCCATATATATATATATATATATATATATATATAAATTCGTTGGGGTGACCTCAAGTCGGTATGAGCCAGACAGCGAGGGAGTCTATCCCCTTTTCACTAGCACTAGATCAAGGAGATTATTTCAGCATCTGAGGTGGAGTTCCACACCTACCATCAGCTCCTTTATCGCACAGATCCTGGTGCTACTCATACGCTGAGTTGGCGAGGGCCAGTAGGGAACCAAGAACCTTGTGGCTCGTAGTCGACTAAGCTATGAGTGTGAGTGTGTGTCTTTTCTTTTTATCTAATTATTTTGGAAGGTTTAAAGAAACTTGATAAACGTTATGCTAATTGTGTAGAACTGCGGGACAAATATGTCGATGCCATATTTCTCTAGGTAATGTCTACCTGACACTGATATTTCTTTTTTTATTTCTAAACATAATTATTTCTGACTTCAAGTTTTATTTTAGGATTAGTTTATTTTCTTTATATTTCATTATCTTTCAAAGTGCGTTACTTTTAATGTGAAAATAAGCATGTGTTTAGTGTTTATTTGGGTAACTGTCAGCTTGAACTGACGGTTACCCGAGTATTTCCAAGGAAGGCATAAAGATATACCGAATCTTGCATGACTGGCTTAGAAAATCTTGTGAAGGGGAGAAACGGAAGCAGAATGTTTCAAAGTGCATTATAATCTGTACGTTGGTGCAGCTGTGTCAGATACAGAAGTGCCAAATAGGAAGAGAAATATAAATCTTTTCTTTGTATATATATATTTATGGGGGGTGTAAGTATATAAAATGGAATCAAATCCATATAATCAAATCATATATATATATATATATATATATATATATATATATATATATCGGTGTGTCTGTGTGAGTGAGTGTTCATGTCTGTGTATATGTTTACCTAATTCTTCTGTCACGGGCAGGATGTGACATAGAATTAATTTGTTACTGGAGTACAGCTGGTTTGAATTAATAGTTTTCTTTCTCCTCGACCGATTAGCAAGACAAAACTAAAGAGCTCAGTCTGCTCTACTATTTACTAATTTCACGGGGTAGAAGATGAAGAACTCATGCCTTTCCCAAGGGAATTAGGGGGATATGAATCCTGAAAATTCTCGTTCATGATTTGAACTCAATTTGGCAAGTCCATTTCCATATGCTGATAACCATTATGGCACACATATTCTCTACATTCTTTTATATATAAGAACACCATAAGTTTATATAATAGACAAGTACCTCATGTAGTGTAATGGTTAGCAAGTTACATTTGCTGACCATTGTTAGTGAGTTCGATTCTCACTGGGTGCCCATACTTCTGGCCTTGTGCCACATCTAAGATACGCTTAGTAAATAACTATATGATAGACAAGAGATCAGGTTATATTCAAAAATTATCTGATTAAAATTCTTGTCTTTTGTAACAAATCCCAGGAAAGAATTTAAAATGATTGTGGGGATTAAAATAAGATTAGAAAAAACTAAACAACAACAAACTCCCATGAGCCTTCAGGCCGGAAGAACCCTCCGAGCATGTGCAGGAAAAAAGGACCCACCTCCGACCCTCAAGATAATCTCTCGGCCATTCAATGTAGGCCTTAACTAGGATGAAACACTACAACTAGTCAGGGAGATACTTCCTTGCCACGTGGTGCCATGAATAAAGCCTAAATCCTAAAACTACCTTTTGTCTTTGTCTCTTCCTTTTCTTTCCTTTAATTCCTTTTCAGCACAACCACCAATTATGATGGGGTTAAAAGCAAACACTATGAATACGCACCAAGAATAACCAGCTACCCTTAAACCTAAAACATTAAACCCCTTGTGACCCCCACAAATGCATTAAAACAACTAGTCTTTGAAAATGATAAACTAAGATTTTAAAACCCGAGGAGTATTGTTCTGTTATTAGGACAGCCCAAAAGTATGACTGGTCATACTACACATCTAGAGGGGGTCACTTAGTGGAGTGGTGACATCGTAGTAAGCGAGTTGGAACTCCAGTCGGGCTATTACATTAATTTTTGTACTAATGCCATTTGGAAAAGTATAACCTCCTCACCCCCATTTATGGGTTAAATAGTACCATGACTGTTCTTCTACAAGGATAGCTTTCGGCAATAATCATCGATGTCTCTGTTAAAGTATATCTGAGTTAGATGTTTGTTTATTTGTTTTGTTTTACGGCATATCAACCTCAGTGGGTCATTTAATGCCGATAAAGTTTTGAAATAAATCAATTCTAAATGGATAATACAATTTTTTTTATAAATACATTTTTCTATTTAACCCATAGATGGGACCCTAACAGGTACTACCATTCCGGGTCAGAGTGGACCAGGGAGCAATGGTGATGAAGGGGTGCACCACATTCCCCAAACCTCCAAAACTGGAACCTCACCATCAGATAGAGTTTAACGTCATTCCCAGGACATGTAGACCCGCAGCCACCGCCTTCTAGCACCCATATGATAAAAAGGGGTGGGGCTTGCCATAAGGGCAATAGGGTTGGGAAAATCATATAGGTGCTAGGGCTTGACGTGAGTTAGATGTGCCTCAAAACAAGCCCATGTTATTAATGCGTTTAAAATCCTGCAATGTGTGTTACATATCACTAAGAAATAAAGGTTTACATAGAATATGGTGTGGATAATTTGTATACGGTTAAAAAAAAACGGGCTTAATAGATTATTATTTGATATCACTGATTTCCAATATTACTATTTTATTCGAAAATCTATTAAAAGCAATCCTATGTATAATTCTATATAGAAATGAAATATAATAACATGAACAATAAGTGTAAACTTTTTACATGAAATCTTATTTAGTTTCGTAAATCTTACATTATATTTCATTATATTAAAACATAAAACACTTGCACCCGGAGTGTCCATATTTCTGCCAGTATATATAATTGAACTTTCAAAATATCATATTATATATATATATATATATATATATATATATATATATATAATTTCTATTAAGAACACAGCAGGTGGAAGTTTTGATTCAGAATTTTATTATAAGGAAAACATTTGCACTTTCACAGGGGTGGGTTTTTTTTTTTTAAACTGAAGTCATTATTGATATTGTTTGGGCTTCGTTTGCTCAATTGTAGGGAAAATCTTTATTACTAAATTTGTTTTTGACTTCTCAAGTGTTTTAATCTATTTATTTTCATTATATCAAATTTGACGGGGCTTCTAGGTTCGGGTGGGAAGGAAGCGAGGAGCATTTTGATTATTTTTTTGTTTTTGCTTTTATTTATTTTTTTATCGGTAAATCAGTTACAAGTTTTTGGAAACCAATTTCATTTTTGGCAGCGATTCTTTGCAATTCTACTGCCACTAATTCATTTACTTTTCTTTACATTGTTTTCATTTTCTTCCATTTTTTTTTCATTTTAAGGTGAAATAAGTTTATTCCTCAAACAACATTGAAATTTTCGACAATACTAGTTTCCATTAGGTCACCAAACGGAAGTAGCAATGAACCTCTTCACTTCTAAGATGTGTGATCATTTTTATGTAACAAATACAGTTTGATTTATATATTGGGCTAAACTTGCAAATCGGTCGGAAAATCAGAGTGACCCAGAAAAAACAGAACCCGCAGATTTTGCATTAAAACTGTTAATTTTAACTAGGGGGGGGGGTAGGATTGGGGTTTAGGGTTAGTTTAATGGGAAAATAAATTAATAATTTTGGTTCTGTTTTTTCTGGGTCACCGTGTAATATATTTTAATTTTACGACCGATTTGCAAGTTTAGCCATATATTCTTAATAAATACAGTATTTGATATAAGATTGTCCCCTTTTCCCCTAGAAATGGCTAAAAATATTTCCCCAAGTCTTATATGCAAAGTAAAGACATCTGGTACGGTATCTGCTTACGCAGATGCCGCAGGCTATCAATACTTTTACCTTGACTTCAAAACCATAGAATATTAAATATAAACAGTGTTGAAAGCGCCTTATTATGCATCAACTATGGCAAGTATAAAATAACATTCCCGATTATATATATATATATATATATATATATATATATATATATAGGCTTAAAACACATACATGCCCCCCTTGGATCACATTAAAATTCTAACACTCAAAGAAAGAAACAAGTAAAACTCCAAGTTTTTGAAGCCTTATACATTAAGAAAAACTAACCTACCTTTGATAAAATTCATTTCAAATATAGCAGCCGTATTCTCAAATGTGTGTATCTCATTTCCCGCCAATTCTCCTCTTCCCTACCCACCTCTCTCTCTCTCTCTCTACCCCCCCCTCTCTCTCTCTCTCTCTACACCCCCCTCTCTCTCATTTCTGTGAGTATCTCTCCTACTCACTCCCACTACTACTTGTTCGTTTAACCACATTTCTGTGTTTGAAACAAACACTTAATTACATCCAACCCTGAAGGTGCCATTTCGTAGTGCCGAAAGTACTTGAGAAGAACATTTTGGTACACTTATCAAAAAATTCCACTCTTATGTTAAGAACTTATCCGGAAACACGAACGGACCGAGAAAAAACTCGTCGGACAGGAGATATTTCTTGTTCAACTGTTTCTACGTTAAAGAAAAAATGCTGCATATATATATATATATATATATATATATATATATATATATATATATATAGAGAGAGAGAGAGAGAGAGAGAGAGAAAGCGAGACCCTGAAGATTCACGCTACTGCGAGAAACTTAAGTCGGTAGTTTTTAAATCATTCGATTTTAAACGTATATTTAGCTCTTTATATTGAGCACTTTTAAATCGGTTTTAGGAAAAAATCCAGAAGTAAATAGTATTTTATATTTGTTTGCTTGGTGGATTTAATGGTAACTGCAAATATATATATATATATATATAATGTACACGCCCACCCGCTTTGCTCCAAAAGGTGGTCGTGAACATTATATATATATATATATATATATATATATATATAAAATTTAAAAAACTCAAGTTTCATTCACGAGTGATGTTTTTCAATACGTTTGGTGATCCATACACGAAAATGCAATCGTTATTATATTTAAATTTTTCTGATGAGGCTATATATTTTATATTATTTAGATTTTCCGGACTGTTGGCTTCATCTTTATTGATATATACGCAATGTTTCGGCTGATGTGCCCTTCGGCCTTTTTCAGGTGTTTCAAGTTGGGAACATGGTGCAACGGATATAGGGGTTGCGTTAATAGTTCTAATTGACAGTAATCTATAGGTTGCAGGTTCAATCCTGGCCACAGGTGGTAATAATATAGATTAACATTTGTACCCGGACATGGTTAGCAGAATGAGAACAGTCTAACCCGGTAGATTGAATAAATGATTTGATTCGAAGTTCCGTAAAGGCTCCCGATAACATGAAGGTTCCCGAGTTCGATGAGAAACACATGAAGATCGGAGGGCGCATCAGCTGAAACATTGTATATATAACAATAAGTAAGTAAAGTCGTCGGGGTGGCCTCAAGTCGGTATCAGCCGGACAGTAAGGGAGTCTATCCCTTTTTTAATAGCGCTAGACGAAGGAGATTGATTTGGCGTCTGGGGTGGAGCGTCACACCTACCATCAGCTCCCTACTTTTTACTGCAAAGATCTCTGTGTTACTCATACGCTGAGTTGCCGTGGGCTGGTATCGAACCAGGAACTTTGTGGTTCCTAGGCGAACGTTCTACCGACTGAGCTAAACCGACTCTAAAGATAAAGATCTAAATAATACAAATTATAAAGCCTCATCTGAAACATTCAGACAAATAAAAATCTATTTCTCTGAATTTTTTTAAATGAGGCTTGATAATTTGGATTACTTGGATTATTCAGACTATTGTCCTCATCTTTATTGTTATCAGTTCTGATAACAATAAAGATGAGGACAATAGTCCGAATAATCCAAGTAATACAAATAAAAATCTGGTAATTCTTTAATCGATCAGTTTTTTTTTTCTTGGTCAGCTTTCCTTTATCTTTTTTCCCATTGGACCAAAGTTTGAAAATATCAAAGAACAAACGTTTCAATCAATTGAACGTATTTTACATTCCCTCGTGGGTTTAGTTGAAAATAAGGGAAGAAGAAAAATCACAAGAAAAATTCATTTCTTTCTTATAATTGCTTATTCAAAAAAAAAAAAAGAAAAAGAGTTTAATTGTCCTTTGCCTGGGAACCTTAATTAGTTTCTTGTTCTGCCCAGAAGAAAAGGGAAGTAACTCCACCCAAATTAGTTAACCACATATTCCCAAATGGATAATTGTATTTCATAGTTTAGACAAATGCGTGAACCAAGGGAATCATATATCAAGTTAATCGTTTCCTTGTTTATTCCATCTATGACACACTTAAAACCATTTTATGAACTTACTAATATTTTCAAGATGACTAATAAATAAAAAATGACAATCTGAATTTAGACCTCAAAATACTAAAGCAGCCCTGCACTTCTGTAAAGGGATAAGACACCCCTCCAAAATGGGGACACCTTTGGCCGTGGATGACGACCCGTGATGTTTAAGGATGGCATCCTGGTGGCTGAGCAGTCCATGACATGCAACACCCTACTTTGGTCCTTACTTAGGCTAGATGGACGTTCGGTGTGGTCCCCTCCGATCAATCGGATGGTCACGTCGAGCCCTAGTACATATATAATTGTCCCGACCTTACTGCCCTTATGCCAAGCCCCAACCTTTTTTATCATATGGGTGCTAGAATGCAGTTACCGAGGGTCTTCCTGCCAAGGGTATGACGTTAAATTCTAATTGATGGTGAGGATACAGTTCTGGAGATCTGGGGAATGTGGAGCACCTCTTCATCACCATAGCTCCCAGGTCCACTCGGAGTGGTAGTTCCTGTTAGTTTGTTTATAAAAAAAACTGAGTATCCATTAAGAATGGATTTATTTCAAAAGTTTGTCAGCATTAAATGACTCGCATTGGATTTGGTTTTGTTTTGTTTTACGGCATATCAACCTCAGTGGGTCATTTAATGCCAATAAAGTTTTGAAATAAATCAATTCTTAATGGATAATACAATTTTGTTTATCAACTCATGTTTTTCAATTTAACCCATAGATGGGACCCTAACAGTTACTACCACTCCGGGTCAGAGTGGACCAGGGAGCAATGGTGATGAATGGGGTGCTCCACATTCCCCAAACCTCCAAAACTGGAACCTCACCATCAGATAGAGTTTAACGTCATTCCCAGAACATGTAGACCCGCAGCCACCGCCTTCTAGCACCCATATGATAAAAAGGGGTTGGGGCTTGCCATAAGGGCAATAGGGTTGGGAAAATCATATAGGTGCTAGGGCTTGACGTGACCAGCCGATTGATCGGAGGGGGCCTCTCCGACCGCCCGTCTAACCCATAAATGACTCACCGAGGTTGATATGCTGTAAAACAAAAACAAAGTAATGTTTTCAAGATTACTAAGAAATAAAAATGTTAATCTGAATTTAGACCTTAAAATACTAAGGATAAGTAATATTGAAAAAATATACAATTAAGTGATTGGCCTAGAACAGTGAACAAACTACAGCAATTATTTGTGTATAAAACGCACAATTCTTCCAGATTTTTCAGTCCAAACGTTAGGAGTGCGTATTATACACGAGAATTATATCATCAACTTTATAATTGACTTTTTCCCGGTCACGTGTCCCACCATATCCGGGATGACCAATGTCATGTATGTTATATCTATAGTTAAAACTAAAACGTTTTACACCGTTACAGTGAAATTTTCATTGCAATGTTTGTTCATAATTTTGTTTCTCTTAACGTGAGCTTATTCTTGCCGCAAGCTTGCTGCATTTTAGCATGGACATGTTCGCTAATTTGTTTTAAATATTACGTAGATTTAGTGCTTTAAGATATAATCTAAATATATTTATATATATAAGAGAAGGTTCCCAAGTTCGAGGAAAGGGGAGAGCGATTTCGAGAAGGTTCTCGAATTCGACAAGTTTTACCTGATGAAGGTGGGAGAGCACATTGGCCGAAACGTTTTACAGATAATAAAGATGAGGATAATAGTCCGAATAATACAAATAATCTAAAGAATATAGATTCTTATTTCTAGTGAATATGAACCGATAAAAAAGTTTAACAAACGCTAAATTTGAGGCTTCTGTTCTGGAGATCTGGTGAGTATGGAGTATCCCTTTATCCCTTTACCAGATCCCCTCTGACCCGGAGGGTCTTATCGGCGTTAGAAATTATTCATATTCGATAGGATCATGTGCAAAAAAATCGCTCAAATAATGTAAATATGAGTGTATAATGAACGCGATCACCTAAGCTTCAGGCATAAAATAACCATAGATGGATTGACATGCCGTTAAAATCAATCAATTATATGTTATACTCATGTGTAATGTATTCTTATAGTAAATTTGTAATATATTTTATAAGTAATTTGTCTGCCTCTGGGTAGGTAAATGAGGTAAAATATAACTCATGGTCGCAGGGAGTTTTCCCACCAGGCAGTACCTGTCCCTTGCTTAAAAGGTGCATCGCTGGGTTTATTTACCGGTTCCTGAGGTCCCAAAAGGAAAATGTCGATGGGACCTCGCATTTTATTTTCACTGGCCATCGCATGAGGTTCAGTTTGTGCGTAGCTGCCCATGTTAAAAAGGTCGAGTGTTAATCCGACCTGGTAGGTGGTCTGGAAAATAACTACTAAATAATTTGTATTGTATTTTTTAGTAAATGATTTCTAATATATGTTATACTAAGTAATCTGTACTGTATTTTTATCGTAAATGATTTGTAGTATATTTTATAGAAAGTAATCTATGTTGTATTTTATAGCAAATGATTTATGATTTACTGTATAATAAGTAACTTATACTGTTTTTTTTTTTGTAAATTATTTGTAATATACTTTATTCTAAGTAATTTGTACCAAATATTTTTTATTGTAAATGATTTGCGATATACTTTATGCTAAGTAATTTATACTGTATTTTACTGTTTTTATAGTAAATGATTTATACCAAGTTATTTGTAATATATTTCATACTAAATGATTTATTATATATTTTATACTAATTAATTTATAATGTATTTTTATCGTAAATGATTTGCAATGTAGATAAAAGTTTGTTGGGTTGCCAGTGAGTTATCTGCGAATTCATTCCCGAGAGAAAACTTATATTTAATATACTGCATTTGTTTTCAACAAAAAAACAACTCAGTATTTTCTTACCAATTAAACATGATGAACATCTTCTATATTGTTCTCACTGATATATGTGTTTATCTTTGTTGTTTATATACCAGCATTCCAGTTGGTATTTTCAGCACATAGCACGGAAGGTATGAGTAAGAGTTAATATCGGTGACCCGAGTTCAAATCCAGATGCAGCGATTTGCGTTTTACTTTATGCTAATGACCTTAAGACATGAATCTATCTCTCCTCCCACTAGCTGTGGGTAAAATAGTTGCACTTGAGATGAGAAATAGAAATCATGCCTTTCCAAAATCATTAGTGCAAAATGAACGGAAATGCACCCAATGATAACTTGAACTTAGTTTGTCAATTCTTTTTCTTTGTAAGAAACTATTATGTAAACTTTTACTTCTACACACACACACACACACACACATATATATATATATAAAGTAAGTCGTCAGGGTGGTCTAAAATCGAAATCAACCATACAGCGAGGGAGTCTATCCCATTTTCACTAGTGCTAGACCAAAGAGATTTTTTAGCGTCTGGGACGGGGCGCCACATCTACCATCTGCTTCATCACTTTACCACAGAGATTCCCATGCTACTCATACGTTGAGTTGGTGAGGGCCGGTATTGAGGTTCCCAGCCAAACACTCTACCTACAGTGCTAAACCAACCCTATATAATATGGGGGATATATCTACAGGGCCAAATAACGTGGATATAGCATTTATATCTAAGCATAGCGTGGACATGAGTTCAACAGCGCTTGGTTACTGACAGTTTCTCGCCGGTACGATTTTCAAACCAAGTAAAAGTAGTGAAGCTATTTATACTGTGGTTTGGTCTTTTCGGGAAGGTAGGAGACGGATTGGTCAGGTGCTGTGTGTAGCAGAATGTACTCTCTTCGGGAGGTGATGGATTGGCATTGATTTGATTGATATATTTATTTTTACTTGTAAGGGGTCATTCATATTTTATTTTATTTTTTACTTGTTGCTTGAAGGAAGTGTGTTGTTTGATGGATTCTATTTTTCCGTTTGCGGTTTGCATTTTCCTTTTTTATTTCTTTTTATTTGTGGACCATTTTGCTGTATATTGTTTAAGGCCTTTTTCCTTGCTTTCGTTTTTCCTTTCTTTTTTAAAAATATTTTTTGTGGGGTGGGGGAGGTTTGTTTTAAGTCGTAGGAGTCATTAGTTTTTAGTTGGCTTTGTAAGTATTTATTTTCGTGTCTACATTTTGATATAAGTTCTGATCATTTGTTTTGTTGTTTTTTTTTCTCGGGGAAGTTTATTATCGCTAATTTTTCTTCTTGGCAAAGTTTGCATTTTCCTGTTTTTCAGGTTATTTCATGTGTGCTTTTGGTTTGAGTTTTTGGTTTTCCAGATATATGTTGGTAGTGTAATATAATTACAAAAACAAACATGAGTGTCATTTAAACAATAATTGTCTCCAAACTATTGTGGTATACCAATCCATAGTAATACATGAACAAAATACTAAGAAAATATTCATTGGTGTACATGAAGAGACCTGGAAACAAAGAAGCTATGTACATAAGACATCATTCAACAATAAAAAAAAATATTAACACAGCACTATACTATACTGATTGACTGTAAACTTTTATCACTTTTCCGTCTGATGATTGGGCACACTACATGAAACTTAAAATAATGGACCTTTTATGATAAATTAACTTTTTATTAAAAAAAATTGTTAGTGGTGCGTTATTAGATGATACTAAATATTTGCTCGTGTGAGAAAACGAAAAACTTGACACATAGGCATTGGTAAATAAGTTTTATTAATGTTATTAATTGCAGCCGATTTTAACCTTTGGCCACCATCAGAAAGTTTATTTTAAGAAGAATACATTTCAGGACTGATTAAGTTAACAAGCTTACAAACATAAAAGTGAATGTCTGCATATATGAAAATTAAGTTTGTACTGATATTTTATTCAATAATAGAGAGTATTTCTCTAAATTTTGGGGATGAAGCTTGATAATTAATATTATTTGCATTATTCGGACTATTGTCCTCATCTTTATTGTTATCTGTACAATGTTTCGGCCGATGTATCCTCCGGCTTGCTTTTGGTATTTCTCGTCGGACTCGGGAACCTTTTCGATCTTGGGAACCTTCTTGTCGTAATCGGGAGTCATCGTGGAACTTTAACCCAATCCTATGTGTCCAATTGAATACATAGCATAGTACATAAAGGCGTTGAGGTAATACAATTCTAAGTGCAGTTATCTCTAGGCTACATATTCAATCCTGGCCAGGAGCTACATTAACATAGAATAATAATTAACCCAACTTATCACAACTATGGATAGCGGGATGAGAATAGGATACATCCGTGGATTGAATAAAGGGTTAGGTTCAAAGTTCCGTGATGGCTCCCAATTACGACAAGAAGATTCCCGAGTTCGAGAAGGTTCCTGAGTTTGACAAGAAATACCTGAAGAAGTCTGGGGGTGCACATCGGCCGAAACGTTGTACAGATAACAATAAAGATGAGGATAATATTCCGAATAATCCAAATAATACTAATAATAGAGAGCTTGCTTATTTTTTTTATTTTTTGTCGAATTTCATTTATTGATTATTGATGTTGGTATCAATATTTTTTGGATCGTTTAACTTTTTTGTCATCATTTTTCTTTCTTTCTCTCTTACATTTACTTTTTTCTTATTCATTTTCTTTCTTTCTTTATCTATTTATTTATTCATTACTTTGCTATGATTTTTCTTTTTTTTCATTCGATCTATCATTTTCATTCTTTCGTTTGTCATTTTCTATTTGTTGTTTCTTTCTTCTTAGTAATTTTCGTTCTTTTGCATTAATATTCTTTCTTTCTTTCTTTCTTTCTTTCTAAAGTTTACTCTCTTTCTTTTACTATCATCTTTATTTCTAGCATTTTTCCCTTTTTCCCACCATTTCTTTCTTTCTCTCTTACATTATAATCAATATCTCAAAAGAAAAACTGAAAGCATTAATTTAGCAAAGCAACCGTCAACAGAAAAGAAAAGAAAAACTTTTATTTATTTAAATCTGATTCCAGACGTTAAAAATGATGAAGTTATTACTTAACACATTCTAAATTGGAAGATGAATCAACTTAAGTATAAACATTGTTTTTAAATAATTTGTTTAATATAAAATCTTTTCATTAATTAAATACTGGAATTGTTAATCTTTATTTAAATAATTCTTCTTAAAAACGTCAGTCAATATTACAAAAGCTTTCAAATTTCTATAAGAGCTGAAAGAAGGAAAGCTTGCAATCAAAAAGCTTTAATTAAAGCAAAACATTTTACTAAGCAGCTTTATTGCACTATAGACCAGGGGTGACCAAATCGAGACTGGCAAGCCATATGCTGCTCTTTGATCTTTAATATGTGGTTTGTGGAAAATTCTATAAAATTCGAACATTCTAGAAATTTCGGACCGAATCCAGAGAAAAGAACGTGCGACTTGTTGCAATGAGAACTCGTAAAAACCAATGTCTGTCTTTTACTATTCGTCTTAATCATCAGTGTATATTAGCTATACCCAAAATGAGCCTAAAATGCGTTTTTGACAAAATGACTTTAGCCCCCTCTACAGAAAATAATTTACCAAAAATCAGGGAATTATCGGATTTTAATGAAATTTTCAGTGTTTATTTATCAATGTTTGATCTTTATAATGCATCATTTATTTTATTTCAAGACTATCTCATTTTTTTTTCAGGTCACTTAATTTTGACCCCCCCCTTATGTTGGAGGCGTAACATTTTTGCGAGTTGGTCTTATAGTTTTCTAATTACAGTATAAATAAAGAGATAAAAGACCGAAGTTGTGAATAGAAACAAAAAAAAATGTTACGGTGGCTTTTCTATGAGAAAATAAGTACTGAAAATCGGAAAATAAAATGCAAAAAAATAATAAATAATTAAGTTTTGGAGATTTATTTTTTATTCATTTCGATAATTATTTAATTTGCTATTATCTTATAAAAGAAAAAATTATACATCGATATATTTTATGCTTAAAAAGGGGGGTACATTTTCAATCGAGCTTTTCTTCAAAAAGCATACTTTGATGTAATAAAATAAGGTTTGCATTAAATAGATATTTATTTCTAGAATCTGAAAATATAACATTTTAAACTTAACATCCGGCTTTTCATATTTTAAATGAATTTTATATATTAATTTTTCATAGCAAAAATACTAAATTAAAGTTTTGAAATAAAATAACTGATGCATTATAAAATTTCATTAAAATCGGATAATTACCTGATTTTTGGTAATTTTTTTTGCAATCGCGAATGTTACATTAAAATTGTAAACAGGCACTTAAAACCTTTGAAGAAAGACATAATGACGGATCGCATCGAAATTGACCAAAACAAATCCCTTTAAATGTATTAAAAATAAACTCCATATGTAATATTTTTCTTTTTTAAATGATGGTCATTATGTTACTACTTATCGTTTTAAACAAAAGCTCGACCTTAAATGATAGATTTGATTAATTTTAATTCGTTTTTAAAAACGTAACAGACGATTTTTGGGGTATACCTAGTGTATATTTTGTTCGTGTCCTGAGTCTATCAAACATCCGAGCTTTATTATTTGTGGCTCATACATTAAGCAAGTTTGACCACCCTTGCTATAGACAAAGACAGGATATTTCAAATATCTTCTTTTTTTTTTGCATTCAGTGATCTTTTTAAAACCAACATCGAAATCAATTTGGGGATGGGTAGTTGGCAAGAAATGAGATAGTAATGGATTAGACCATCAAGGGAGAAAAGTGAAGAGTAGTTGCAAGTTCAATCCCAAGGAAGAGCACTGACACCACAACCACAAAAATAAAAATTAAATCCATATAGCATATTGATCGAAATAAGAGCAAGTAGATGACGTATGTACCTGATGAAGGTAAAAAAAATTGGCAGGTCAAAATGCTACTGTGAAAACAGCAAATACTTAGGTGAATCGAATGCTTTGCAATAGTTTTGGTATGTGCTAGTCTGCGGTGCGTATATCACGTGACCGAAGTAATTCAAGCCGTGGTTGATACCCGCTGTGGTTGGTGGTAGCTTGGTAGTTTACGAGTTCGAACTGGGCCATAATAACTAGGAAGCAGCCAAAATCATTTGCTGTGCGAAATTTGAAGGTGCAGTTGATCATGGTACATTAACCAAATAATTTAAGAAATTTCACTCGGATTGCAAGAACCTCGACGATCAGGCAAGATTAGGTAGGCGTTAAACCATAGATTCCGAGGCCGTGCTCTAAGCCATAGAGACAAATCCGGCGAGTAGCACTCTGTGAGTATCAGGCTAGCTTATTATCGTTCAGTCCAGTTTGATTCGTCACTTTCACGACCTCGGAAAAGGCATACATAGCTGCCAAATTGTGTCTCACGTTAACAAAATATTTCAAAATGTCGACCTACTATTTGATTGCTAGTTTAAAAAAATTCTATCGAATGGTTATTGCATCTGAGTCTTTGAATTTTTAGACAAAAACATTTATTGTTGAATTATCACAGTAATGGTTCAGATATCGTAAAGTCTATTTTGCATATCAATTATTTCTGAAATAATGTAACAAACATTGGAGAAAAAGACTAGATGGGAACTGCAGAAGGATACGCTATGCTATATTGAACGAATCCAGAAAGCAGCACTAAAAAAAAGTGGCTGTACGGCCACTTACTTCCTATCACATCAACTATAAGTGTAAGACGAATAAGACATGCTGGACAATACTGTAGAAGCAAAGACGAACTCATAAACGATGTTTGCCTATGGACACATACACATTGTCACAATTCCAAACTTTTCAGACTAATATCTTCATCGTTCTTATTTCAATCATAATATTTCATCTGATCTTTATTAGGTGTATATTACATTCTCATATCCATAAATATACACCGAGGGAAAGCTGATAAATATAACTGATAAAATGTCAGGCTAAAAATGCCCCAAACAAAAATATTATTATTGTAACCTAATATTAAATCTCTGATAATAAATAACTGCGCCAGTGTGTCACATTTTTTCTACTCCTAGAGGCTGTAGCCCAACATATCATACAATTTTGGAATTTAGCAGACTCTGTGAGCAAATTAAAAAACATTCTGGGCCGAATCCGGACCCGCAATATTGAAATTTTGGATTTCCAAGTTTTAATTGCTGCGATTGTTTTCGGTGATTTTTTACGTGATTTGATTTGATTTTTTTTTTTTTTTGCGACGAATTCTTTTGTACGATAGCAATTTTTATAACTTGGAAATAAATTTGGAAATAACTAGCTTAGTTTCCGCCTGATAGGTCGGCTTTTAAGCTAGTTTATAATAATGACAATGCTTCATTTAAGAAATTAAAGTACTATAACTTCTACTAAAACAACAATTAGTGCTGCTACTACTACTACTACTATTACTACTACTACTACTACTACGTGTAAAGAAGCAAGAGAAATAATATGAAAGAAATACGAGTCGGAAATGAATAACAATGACGATGCTTCCTCTAAGGAATTCGGATAAAATGAAGATGCCAGTCCAAGAATGTATGGAATAAGGAATTTTCTGGTTAAATAAAGAGAACATTCAGAAAAAATATATTGCATAGCTGTGAATCATTAATACACGTGGAGTCCGACATTGACTTGTATAAAGGTTAGTACTGGTTAGTATTCTCAAGTTGCAAGATGGCCTTCTGCGTAGGTTGGCTGTTAGTATGTTAGTTAGTATTTCAGGCATTCCAGTGTTAGACAGAAGGTTTTATGATGATGTAGTCCACAGTAACCTTGCACATCTTGAGCTGAAGAGGAGACAAAAAACGGGGGTGAGAAACATCGCCAATGATTACCACAAACACCATTTTAAAGAATATGAGCAAAGAGTTTGAAAGCAAATTTAACATCAAAGAATTCTTTTTTAAATAGTATATACTTATATAGAAAATACAAAGTGACATTATATATATATATATATATATATATATATATATATATATATATATATATAAAGGTGTGTCAAAAAAGTATCGATATTTTTGTATTTTTTGACACACCTTGTATTCTGAAAAAATTAACGTTCCATTCATTCTTCATTTCTATCTTGATGAACACAGCTTTAATCTCGATACTTTTATGACACACCTTGTATATATATATATATATATATATATATATATATATATATATATATATATTTACTTTGTGGATTTTAATCATCACTACGGTATATATATATAATATATATATTATATATATATTATATATATATATATATATATATCGTAGTAACGATTAAAATCCACAAAGTAAATAAAGATAAAAACGTAAATACTTCGGGAATTTTAGCAATAAAAACGTGTAAAAGTGCTCAATAAAAAGAGCTAAATATATGATTAAAAGCGAATGGCTTAAAACAGACCGACGGGTTTCTCACGAATCGTTTGAATATACATGATCCGCTAGAAACTCGTTGGTCTGTATTAAACCATACGCTTTTAATCATACACACACACACACACACACACACACACACATATATATATATGCAGAGCCAAGATATAAGCTATATAAGCATTTGCTTATGATATAAGTTGCTCATCAGCGTACAAATTTTAATTCAAACTTTTTTTCCAACCTGATGAATTTTCTCGCGCAAATATTATAAAATACATTACATTAAATGGTTCAGAAAACTTTGAAAAGGATTTGGTTTCTTTGTTTAATGGCATATCAATCTTCTTAAGTCAATTAATGCCAAAACCATCATTGTAGAAGAATAGTAGTGGTACTATTTAACCCATAGTAGGGATATATATATATGTATTTCATACCTATCTGAAGGGTATTACTCCGAATATGAACTTAATAGCGCGACTAATCGTAGTCAAGCACGTTGACCATTAGGATACGAGCTCCCGTCCTTTGAAAAGAAGAAGCAAGCTTATGAACACGATGCAATGCGGGTTCCAGGAACGTTGATTGGTATTACTGGTATCTCCTTTCATAATGCAGCAACAATTACGTTAAGTTTGATTAATTTCTTCCGAGATTTGTTGAATTTTAATTCATGGGACTTAAAAAACACGTGACATTTTGGCTATAACTAGTAATGAGAAATAAAGTTATGATAGTGTTGTATCGTGATATGGAAAGTGTGTGTTTAACACATTTATTAAGCACAAGCATCCGGTGCTGAGCAGATACACACAAACACAGAATAAATAAGTACAAACAATTAACAAGACAAATTCACACTAAAAGAGGAGGGTCAGTTCGGTATAGCCAACGCAGCAAAGTCTGTCTGAATATTATTCTGCTAGTTAATCTACTTTAATCGTAGGCTATATTATGGCTATGAGCTAGCCCATCTGGTAGAGTCTTGAAGGGGTGTTATCTAGTCTACAACAATTTGTAAAACAATTTTATAAAATCTTCTGGTAGAAATTGAATTGTATCTTATGTTAGAATTGATGAATAAAATTCCGTAATTATTCAATGGTAGGTTGAGACGAGAAACATTAAGTTTAAATCTAAGATAATCCCTGGATTTGTATTGAAAGGGAATTAGTATAAGTCAACTGAATTCTAATGGCATCCAAGGTGTGTCAGATGGATTATAGATATACCGAATTCTTAATTCAACTATGTTTCCTTAGACTTAAGTCTCTGTCTTTGTAAAGACTGAAAGGCGATGATATCAAAATTGGGGCCAATAATGAGAGAGAGTTGACGGCTATCACGTTTGACAAAAGTAATGATGAAAGCTCTTGGTTTGAGATAAGGGTAACTGTATACCCAGAGAGAGTGTGTGTGAGAGGGAGAGAGAGAGAGAGAGAGAGAGAGAGAGAGAGGAGAGAGAGAGAGAGAGAAGTCACTGAAAAGGGAAAGAAAATTTGTTTATTTATATATATATATATATATATATATATATAGTATACTGTATTTATAAATAAAGAATGATCAATACCATTGATAGAGCATGTATATCTAAGTTAGGGTAGTGAATACAAAGTGAAATCAACAGCACTTAGTAACTGACAGTTGGTTTGAAAATCACATAAGCGATAAACTGATAGTTACCAAGCGCTGTTGACTTCATGTCTTCGCTACTCTAACGAATATGAAATATACATACATACATGCATATACATATTTATATATATAGAGAGAAAGAGAGATCAAACTATATATATATATATATATAAGTTAAGAATAAGGAAATGAATCCGACGGTATAAGTATAGATAAAAGTATATGAAAACACACAATGCTGTTAAAATGAAAATATTATATATCATATTCATATTTTTGGAACATCAATGTTTTCGTTTTGAATTCAAATTATTTTCAGCTTCTCTCTCGATGAGTCCGGTTTAAAAACAAGCTCTGATGATGATTTTTTTATAAATCGAAATATTGTTCAATATTAGCTATGAATATGATATAAAATATTTTCATTTTAACAGCATTGTGTGTTTTCATATTCTTTCATCCATACTTTATATATATATATATATATATATATATATATATATATATATATATATAATCCAAAAGTCCAGAGAAGAAATCTTCCTTACGACATAGGAGTTTTTTTTAAACAACCTGTCGCAGTTTGAGAGCTCAATGTGTGCTCTTATTGTTAGAGTCACAGAGCAAATTTATAAGTAAAGAAATAACAAAAGACTTAGAGATTCTGCTTTATAGCCTATTTCGGGGGAGCTTAGACAAAGCTTTGTCTAAGCCCCCCGAAATAGGCTATTATGCAAAATCTCTAAGTCTTTTGTTATTTCTTTACTTTATATATATATATATATATATTATATATATATATGTGTGTGTGTGTGGTGTGTGTGTGTGTGTGTGTGTGTATTTAGGCAGCATTTTTTTTTTGTAGGCATATATTGTTAAAATAATGCAGCCATTTTCTGTCTGCAAGTTTTGTCCTTTGTTTTTTCGTATTGCCGGATTATTTTTGTAATATCTGGCGAAAATTGGCTGATGTATTTGCCATATGTCATAGACCGAGTACTTTCTGCCCTATCGTGGGCCATCTTCAAGGTATTTTGAAACCGTACAACAATGGGCTATTCCATTTTCCATTTATATAGGTTGTGCTTATTATTGTTGTTGTTATTATTATTAGTTTTATTATTATTATTGTCATTATTATTATTACTTTTGCTATTATAATTTTATAGAAAATATATATATATATATATATATATATATATATATGTATTTGGGGTATTTGAGAAAAATTGTTATAAATTCGTAATCTAATAACTTTACTAATTCTTGTGAAAATGAACTTGAATTTTAACAGCATGTGCAGAAACAACTTAATATTCGCAGTTTTCAATTTTAATTTTCTCTCTATGCTATCCTAACTTACAGGTTAAATATTTTTTTCGGTCACAGTTTGTCTTTCGAGTGTGGGGACAAATGTCTGCAAGATCTTCCAGAATTCACCAATCACAGTTGGATGCTCAAAGATAACAAAATCTCGGAAACTAAAAATTTTCTTCTTTTGTTTATTTACAAAAATGTCAGATTTCGGTTATCGCACGTGATAAACTGTCATGTTGATGTCCGCACATCTTTTTGCAGCTCTGTATTTATTTTCTTAAGGGTTGGAAAGGATAAACAAAAGATTTATTTATTATATAAATCACTCTTGGCTTTGTGGTTTGATTAAGACAAGTTACGCAATTGTATTGAATGAAAGCATTTAACTCAACCTTCCCATATCATTGTTGAATGTTCAGCTTAATGGTTAGAACGAGGAGATAGTATAATGAAGGACATTTTTCAAAGTCAGTCTGTGAAATACAGGTTTTGTTTTCAGTTTCTTTGTTTAAAATCTTAAATTAATTTTTTTAATGATATAATTTAAATTTATAGTTTGTATCTAAATTTGTTTTTTACTGGGATTTTGGGAAAACAGTACTTATTAACAATATATTTTTCTTTTCTGTACGAGAGAGAGAGAGAGAGAGAGAGAGAGAGAGAGGAGAGAGAGAGGAGCGATAATGTTAATCTATTTCAATTGAACATAATAAAAAGAGTAAAAGAAGAAAGGAAAATGTGTGTGTGAGAGAGAGAGAGAGAGAAGAGAGAGAGAGAGAGAGAGAGAGAGATAATGTTAATCTATTTCAATTGAACATAATAAAAAGAGTAAAAGAAGAAAGGAAAACGTGTGTGTGAGAGAGAGAGAGAGAGAGAGAGAGAGAGAGAGAGAGAGAGAGAGAGAGAGAGGGGGGGCATTATTGAGAAATAATTGTGCAGACATAGAATGTGTATTGTGTGCTTGAGTGTTAGTATATTTTACTGTTTTTTTTATTTATTTATTTTTCCTTGCTACACGTTTTTGTTTTATTTTGTAATATTATAGTTTATTAGTGGCTCACTCTCTCCTCCAAAAAAACTATGAATGAATATTCTTGCTCCTGCCATAAGAATAATAACAGTGGTACTATTTAACCCATAGCTGAGGGAATAACGGGCTTCATACCGTTTGCAAGGGTATTAGTCAGAAAGTGAACGTAATAGCGCTACTGGAGTTCGATCTCGCTTACTATGATGTCGCAGTCCAGCACGTTAACCACTATACCACGGAGAACCCCTTAAGTTTTAATATATTGTTGGGTCAGTAAAACAGTAATTCTGAGTGGACATAAGTCCAATAGGGTTATCTTCCCTTGCTGCAGTTGTTCGCCGGTAGGTGACGTTAGTATATAGCCAGCAACCCGGGAATTCTGAATTATTTTCTATCGGACCGGCAACGACTACACATGGCATAAATGCGTGTTGTCAATATCCATTGAGTCGGGGGCACTGCCCCACAACCAGCTACCAGTAAATGACATTCCTTACGACGCAATTCCTACACCTACTTTCTTTATGCATGTTCATATATTTGTCCTGAATGTATTTTCTGTCTGCTCACGGAATAAAGTCTGTTATTGTTTTACAACTTTGTCAGAATATTTCATGTACACACATATAGCCACGCTGGAAGGTTATTCTAACCCTTCCAACTTTAATATAAGAACTTTACATCTTATAATATCATTAATATTATTAGTGGAATGTGAAAAGTAGTATTATGATAATTAAGATTGAGAAAGTTGGAGACAATTATCTCTATCCTGTTCAACGAACAGAAAGGAAACACGCTCTGTTGGCTCCACGAGCTAGGACTGAAACAGATAGGTTTTATCAATCGAACGAACGGGGACCAAAATAGAAAGTTTTACGGGGCTGAATTATCATGTGACTGACGGAGAGTGGGGGTTCGTTTTACAATTTAGGCATAAATCGGATCCTCCTTTTATGACCGTAATTTTGTTTTTTCGTCGACGATGATTAAAATCTAATGTTTTTATTTTAGAGTACCTAAGCCAAACAAAAATGAATAAAGAAATAAAAGAAAAGAAATAACAACAACAAAAGGAGCCCCCATTTTAAAACTAACCATTCTCACAAAATAAAAACTTTTAGAATATACACATTGAAGTGAATATTAAAATAAAAAAAATATATTTAGTATTGTAAAATAACGGGTGCAAGAAAAATAAACCATTTATTGCAAAAACACGGAAATAAAATGAGGGTTCAGTTTATTTTATGGTAGGAATTTGCGAGGAAATAGTTAAGGATTACCAAAGTTGTTACCTCCATAGTCAGCCTCGACAGAGCCTCATTTCCCCTTAATTATATTTTTTCATGGTCGACTTTAGATATTTATCATTTGTGAGAACGACACACAGTACAAGTATTGCTTAGAACTGAAACACCTGCTGATATCACCTGCCTTGAATGTTAAGCTTAATATACTGCCTAAAAAACTATTTATTCTAGTTACCTCCCTTTCTGAATGAGCTGAGGTCAAAGGAAATTCACTCATCACCAATCAACTCAGTTGTAATTTTATAATATCAAGTAAAAATAACAGAAACGAAGAACAATGTGGGAATGGCAAAGAATAAATAAATCAACGCTACAAACTGAACACGATACTTTCTCTGTCAGTTACTCACAAGTTTGTTATAAAACACGTTTTTTTCTAAACTACCCAACATCAAATGTAGACAGCTATAATTTTTGATCTTGTAAGTCTAATATTTCAAGCTGAGAATTTACGTATCAAACACCATAAGTCTGATACTGCTATTTTACAATTCAATTTCATCATCATCATCATCATCATCATTAGGTCTAGCAGCACGAATATCTATGACTCTTTCTCTCCCAATATATATATATCACTCCCCCCCTCTCTCTCTCTTTCTCTCTCCCTATATATATATATATATATATATATATATATATTATATATATATATAAGTAAAGAAATAACAAAAGACTTAGAGAATTAGCTTTATAGTCTATTTCAGTCTTATTTAAGTCTTTTGTTATTTCTTTACTTATATATTTGCTCTGTGACTCTAACATTAAGAACACACATTGAGCTCTTAAACTGCGACAGGTTTTTTAAATAAAACTCTTGTATCGTAAGGAAGATTTCTTCTCTGGACTTTTTGATTATTATATATATATATATATATATATATATATATATATATATTTACGAAACACTTTCTTCATCATCATCATAATCATCATGTCTTGATACCAGCACGACTCTCTCTCTCTCTCTCTCTCTCTCTCTCTCTCTCTCTCTGTGTGTGTGTCATTCTCTCACACACTCACTATCTCTCTCCCCAACCGTCCCTATCGGTAATCGACCATGGGAAGTTCTCCATGCAGCATCTAGAATCCGCACATGTTACATAATGTACAGTAACCAATCCATTGTGTCAGGAAGCGTAGAAATATTTGTATTCAAAAGGTAACTGGTAATTTATTAGAATATTCATGGAAAATAACCAGTTGTTTAATGTGGCAGTCTTTGAGCCCTTATTGACCTGGACATTATATTTTGATTGGTTTAGGATATCACATGACTGAGATCAGTGGGAAAAAGGCTTAGCTTTAGTCAGAATGAAGTCGGTGATCGCCTGAGAAGGACGCCATTCGCGTCTGTCTACAAAAATCCTTTCTGTAGGTTGGAAAGATTATCTTGTGGAAAAACTGTGTCTTCCAGTTCATTTCTAAAAACGGAGGATGGACATCAATATGTACAACCCCAGAAACATCCAAGCTAACCCAAGTCAACCCAAGAAGAAGACCAGTATGAAATATAAGAATCTGGGTATAATAAGAAGATAAGAAAGAACTATGCAACACTGAGAGCTGATGCTGTAGGTTTTTGTTGTTCGACCTACACTGGTGTGTTCAGCATGTCTTATTCGTCTTAGACTGATGGTTTGTGAGGCAGCGGACAAGTGGCTCTACAGCTGCTTTTTTGTGGGGTCCTGCTTCCAATATTTGTTCACGGTAGTACGTAATATCCTTGTGTAGCTCCAGATTAACTTTTTCTCTAAGCGCTTTGTTAGAGTCGAAGTGGTGCAGCTATTCGGTAGCACTGATATGGCTCCAGCTTGGAAGAATTGTTGCTTTATCTTATCCGTAAGATCAGATTTTCATATGATCGATAATCTGCCTTTCCTATGCGCATATTGACATCGCTTTATGTAGATGAGACATTACTACCAAGTGGACTGGTTTAACTCAGTCGGCTTGGAAACACAAGGTTACGGGTTCAATACCGATCCTTGCCAAGTCAACGCATGAGTAGCACGGCCTGGATCTGAGCGGTAAAGTGGCTAGCTGATGGTAGATGTGTCACTCCACTTTAGATGCAAAAACAATCTCCCTGGTCTACTGCTAGTGAAAAATGGATGGATTCCCTCGCTTTCAGGCTGATACCCACAATAGGCCACTTAGTTTAGTTTACTTTCTTATTTTTATGTGAACTGGTCTATTAATTTCAGAGGCTTACCATCCAGTATAGAGATAGGTTCAAGATTACATCAGATACTCATAGATGCTGATAGGTACGCGTCCTGAGTCACTGACGCATAAAAATATAAAGGACGCAGAAAATTGTACCCATGCGTCTCAGTGTTTTCTTTTCTTCACCCACAATTTCCAGCTAACTGTAAATACACTTCAATATTTTCTTGGAAACGAATTACACTGTATGAGGTACAAGGTAGGGGTTTGATGGATTTAATTGTTCATAGATAAAAACTCTGCGATTTATTAAGAAACGTTAGTTGGGACCCATCAAATTTACCGGGGACTCATTCAAATCAAATCCTTGCGTCCCAGAACGCACTAAATTTTAAAAAAAATATCAGCATCACTGGAAACTACCAGGTTTAATATAGTGACAACCCACAGCCTTATTTATGGAATGGTGGAGTGTTTACCCCCTGGAACAAAATCTTGGTTATTTTTTGTGAATTTCCTGAACTCAGGTGCAGGGAGCTATCTCAACATTTGAGAACTATCCAATCATTTGCCCATATCTGTTAGAAGGAGAAGGAGGATCCATACTTTTCTCAAGGAGAATCCAAGATGTCCTAGCCAGAGTTTAAACTCTATTAAATGATTTTATTCTTTATGTGTTTAGCCGATAGGGCATATACAACTTCAAAGGAAGAAAAGGAGGAAGCAAAGAAAGAAAGAGAGACTAAAAATGGGAAAGACAGAAAATAAAAAAAGATCGAAAGAAAAGAAAGAAAGAAAGACGAAAACGGTGAACGGTGGAAAGAAAGAAAGAAGGAAATACGAAATGGGTTGAAAGAAAGAAAGAAAGAAGGAAAGACGAAATGGGTTGAAAGAAAGAAAGAATGAATGAAAAAAAAGACGAAAACGGTGGAAAGAAAGAAAGAAAGAAAGACAAAAAGGGTTGAAAGAATGAAAGAAAGAAAGAAAGAAAGACGAAATGGGTAGAAAGATAGAAAGAAAGACGAAAATGGTGGAAAGAAAGAAAAACGAAAAGGGTTGAAAGAAAGAAAGAAAGAAGGAAAGAAAGAAAGAAAGAAAGACGAAAAGGGTTGAAAGAAAGAAAAAGAAAGAAAAGAGGAAAGATTAGAAACAAGACAGAAAACAAAAATAACATACTTAAAAGAAAGAAAGAAAGATAAATACACAAGGAAGAAAGAAAAGTCACTTCCTGTGTAAGCTGACACAAGAGGCAATGGTTTTTGTCTCCATATTTTCATTGATCCATAAAGATTCGATCATTGGAGCAATTATGATTTTTGTTTATGTTTTAGTTGGTATAACGAAAGGAAAAGTAAAGATAAATAAAAAGACTTTTGAAAAGCAGCGAAACACATGATGTAGAGTCACTTGGACGATTTGAGAGGCAGAACAACAACAACAACAACAACAACAACAGTGACTAACTTAACTGCAGGAATTTCATGTTCCTCGCTGACTATTAAAAGATGTTGTTGCCATGGCAATAGATAGGCTGGTTGTTTTTCTGAGTCTTCAAAAGCAAAAGATTAAAAAAAGAAGAGAGTCTAATGAATGATAGTGCCAAAAGAAATTAGGGAAAAGAAAGAAAGAAAGAAAGATAAATAATTCTTCAGGTGGTCAGGAATCATATGAGAAGAAAACAGAGAGAGAGAGAGAGAGAGAGAGAGAGAGAGAGAGAGAGAGAGAGAGAGAGAGAGTACTTGTGTATGCGAGAAGGGGGAAGGGACTGTGTGGGTTGTGTGGCAAAGAAATCGGAGAAGGTGTAAACAGTAAAGACGAAAATAGTTAAAAGAAAAAAAGGATAAGGAAGATAGAGAAGAAGAAGAAGATGAGGGTGATATAGAAAGAAAGAGAGAGTGAGAGAGAAAGAAGAAGAAGAAGAAGAAGAAAAAGAAGAAGAAGAAGAAGAAGAAATGGAAAAGTTTGGGGTGTGAGAAAAGGAAACCGGAGAAGGTGTAAACACTAAAAACGAAAATAGTTAACAGAAAAGAAGAGGATAAGAAAGATACAGAAAAGGAAGATGAGGGTGATAGAATTTTGAAAGATAAAGAAAGTGACGGGCGAGAAGGAATGAATATATATATTATATATATATATATATATATATATATATATATAAGAGAGAGAGAGAGAGAGAGAGAGAGAGAGAGAGAGAGAGGGGGGGGAGAGAGAGAGAAGTGGAAAATTTGACGGTGAGAATTATCAGAAATAGAGTAGATTAAAAAAATGAAATGTCACGTGTCTTTTCCACCGTATATATGACTTTTCATGCAATACTAGACCAAGACCGAAGGTCACAACATCCAGCTATTTGAAGAAGGCCTGAGAGTTCAGCGGCTGAAACGCCGTGACTGTAATAACAACAAAGATGTAGTCTTGTTTCAGTTCGAGTACACCATTGTTTAATAATCATGCCTCGTCATCTCGTAGATCCAGACAAAAAATGAAAACAATTATCATCAAGATATGCCAACAGCACAGATTCCTTTGACTCTCTCTTGTCATTCATTCCTATTGATCAACGCCCTTGACAAGTCCTCTAGATGGCACCCAGTGCTCGCACAGTGTCTACGGACGTAAGGTTTACTGGTCAGCCAACACGGATCTGTCCATGAGTAGGAGTCCAAAGGAACGTCGCTGATTAGTTAGTCCTTATTTCACCAACATTCTCGTGAAAATCTGAAAATACCGTTAGTGTAGGCAGCAAGAGGCATTGGTCTCAACGTGAACTCAGATAAAACAGAGTTTATGTGTTTTAATCGAGATGGTACCATCTCCTCATAAAATAGCATTGGTAGACTATTTCACCTCGGTAGTAATATCTCATCAACTGAAATCGATGTCAACTGACGCATAGGTAAAATATGTATTGCTATTGACAATTTCTCTGAAATTTTGAGATAAGGCTTTATAATTTGTATAATTTGGATGATTCAGATAATTTTCCTCATTTATATTATTATCTGTACAACGTTTCGGCCGATGTGCCCTCCGACCTTATTCAAGTATTTCTTGTCAGCCTCGGAAACCTTCTTTTCGAACTTGGGGACCTTCTTTTCGTAATCAGGAGCCTTCACTGAACTTAGAACTTAAACCTTTATTCAACCCACGAGGGCATACTGTTCTCATTCCGCTAACCATGACTGGGTACAAGTGTTAAGCTGTGTTAATTATAATTCTATGTTACTGGTTAGCAGAATTAGAACAGTATACACCCGTGGATTGAATAAAGGGTTGGGTTCCGTGAAGGCTCCCGATTACGACAAGAAGGTTCCCGAGTTCGAAAATGCTCCCGATTCCGACAAGAAATACCTAAAGGCCGAAGATAACCTTATACAGATAACAATATAGATGAGGACAATAGTCCGAATAATCCAAATGCTTATTGATAGGTTATTGACAACATGGAAATCTGATATCGCTGATAAAATAATTGGAATTCTTTCAAGCTGTAGTTTCATTCAATAAATAAGCTTAATTTTGACTAAGGACTTGGCAATAGGAAGTACTGTTTGCAGTTTCACCTTTTTTTTCAACGAAATTAATAGTAATAGGTTCTTTCATGTCTCAGAAGAGCTTCTTAACCAGGGAATAGATCACTAAGTAGGACTGAGCCTATTCTAGTAGTGACCACACTAAGCGGAGATTTAAGAGGTTTGAATTTAGAGTGTTCCTTCTCCTATACTGGTTGCCTAACCAAGGTTAAAGTGCCCAGTCTGCCTTACTATTTACTCATAGAATGGAGGGAGAATAGTTGGATTCAACTGTCAACGAGTCCATTTCCTACGACTCTAACCAGTATACCACCGCGCTTCCCATTCCATCGCGCTTCCCTGTTAATAACTTAATTCTATAATGAATAGGTTATTTCATTTAAAAAATCCCTTAAAATACTTTTTATCAATTATGATTTTAGTGGAGGGTGTTCAACTTTTGGTCATCTGAATAAAAAAAAATTCTAGTCCCTAATATTTACATTTCTAGAAAGATAAAATCCAGAAAAACACATTGAAACATTAAAAACTCGAAAAAAATTATTTGAAAATCTCAATACTCGAAAAAAGTTATTTCAAAATTTAAAAGTTGTTTACTTAAAACTCAAAAAATAATTTTTGTAGCAGGTTTCCTTCTATTATTGTTTTAAAAACAGTATTTATCTTTGAATTGATGCAAAAAAAGTCTTTTCACTTTTTCAATGGATTTATTTTTATTCCCTTAAATATCTAATATTGGATTTTAAAAGTCATGTGATTTAAAAGTTTAAAAGTCATTTAATGCAGGTGGCATCTTGTACAAAATAGTTTAATGAAAAATTAAAATTGATTTAATTTAATGTTTGATAAAAAACGCGCAATTTTGAGCAACAAATTTTCCGAGATTTGTTTATATATTTAACAAGTATTACTAATTTACAGTGAGGTAAGTTATTCCCCGTTTTTATTTAAAAAGAAACTGGATTTACACTCTGGGGACTGCAATAACTTTCAGTCCCCGTGTCCTTAGTGTATTGTTAATATCTTACTTTTATTTTGCTATACACTGTAATTTTCGTAGATGAAATTTTGCACATGTAGACATTCGTAAATTTTGTCCCAGCGTAAGCTTTTTTCCAAATGAAAAACATAAAAAAATTAGTTACCTCCCACTAACCAATTGCACATATCTAGTTTTATATTACGTGCTTTGGCAACTAACAGTTTCTCACCAGTGCGATTTTCTAACCAAGTGAATATCTAATTTGTGTTTTTCCTTATATGTCGGTGTGTGGTGTATCATGGAAATGATTACGCTGTTTTGTTCTTGTTTAGTTTGTGGTGTATGCTGGGAATATAGAAAAAAACATACATTAGTGTAACTGAAAGCACCTGGAAACAAAGACACTACGCATACAACAACAACAACAACAAAAAATACTAACACAACACATTTTCTGGACACATTTCGAAAATCAAAAATTCAAACCAAAGATAACCTAGAAAATAGAGAAAATAGCATCGGATTACAATAACTTAATAAGACACTGCAACTTTTGCCTAGATGGAAAAAGACATTATAATTATCCCAGAGCAAAACAAACTACTTAACAATCGATCAGAACTTATATTCAAATGTAGACACGAAAATAGATTCTTATTAAACCAACTTAACACTAATGACTCGAAAGACTAAATAAATCCCTAAAGACTTTATGAATTTTTTTACTTTTTTAATTTACCTATACAAATAAATAAATTGATATGTAGAAAATAATAATGATATTGAAGCTGTCAATAATTAAGCTGTGTTGACTTCATATACCCGCTACCCTTAGATATATAAGCTCTATCAATTATATTGAGTACTCTTTACTTATAAATATAGCAAAACTATATTATCAATATTACAATATATATATATATATATATATATATATAGTTCAATGTCAAAACAAATAAAAGTGTTTGCTTTTATTTATTTAATTACGGGAACGGTATTACAACCAGCGGTTTCTTGCTGAAAGCATTCATCAGGTAAGACGATAGAAATAAATGGTCCTGTATTCTCGTGTTTGCGTGTTTACGTGATGCGGAAGTATGTGTATGATGTCGTGCGCGTGCGCATGAAATGCGTGAAGGCTGTGATGATATGATTGTATCCACGCGCGTGTGTGCGTAACAACAAAAACCTACTCGAGTTTCATCGCTAGAATCATCAGGGTTAAATCCACTAAATTAATCGAGTTAGCGATTAATTGCAGCTGATCACACGTATGTTCATTGAATTAAATCCTATTCAATGAACATAGTGTGATCAGCTGCAATTAATCGGTAACTCGATTAATTCAGTGGATTTAACCCTGATGATTCTAGCGATGAAACTCGAGTAGGTTTCTGTTGTACATATTTCTTCAATAAATTTGCTCTACTTTGTATTGAGCATTTTGTATTTGTTTTATCACGGACTTAACCCCTGGATCCTGTGCACCTCCAACGATCGTGTCCATATTCACCGGTAAGCCACCCTTTATATATATATATATATATATATATATATATATATATATATATATGTGTGTGTGTGTGTGTGTGCTTTTTTAGGTCTGGTGATAGCAAAAGTGAGGAAATGACAATCCCCAAGCGCCGTTAATACAATGCCTAGGTTATCCTAACTTAGATACACATGCTCTACCACTGATATTGAGCACTATTTATTCATAAATATAGTAATGTCACTTTATATATATATATATATATATATATACTTACTCTAATAAACCGAATTCCTGTTCGTCCATATTTTGTTTGATGACACATCTACCTGAGAGTCAAGCAGTTATGACTTGCCCACCTGTGTACACAAGAAGATCCTCTTACACTCATGCATATTTATGATTGCATGCTCTCATAAGCAAATAAAAACATTACTTATATATTCAAGAAAATCAGTCTTATAGCATGGAAAACATTCGTCCTTTCATGTTCACCTAAAACGTATCAAATTGCTTCCTTCCGCATTGAGAAGATGTGTCTGTCTGTTTGTCTCTCTCATGGGGAAGATCTTAATCGCAATCAAACAGCTGATGAAGACGAATGCTTTATTTCATCAACATCTAAGTTATTTAGTTCCCATATATTTATTTCAAAAATATTGCAGGTTGAAGCCTTGCTTAAAGATAACTCTCTCTCTCTCTCATATATATATATATATATATAATATATATATATATATTATATACTTCCTTTCTTCAATATATATATATATATATATATATATATATATATATATATATATATATATATTATATATATATTATATACTTCCTTTCTTCACATATATATATATATATATATATATATATATATATATATATATATATGTGTGTGTGTGTGTGTAAAAAATGGAAATTGGAAATGGATCCGACAATATGAGGAAGAATGAATAAAGAAAAGAAAGAATAGAATGGGTAATAAAAGATGAATTTAATCAATATCACTTACACATGTGTTTCGGTCAGTTCATCTGTGGGAAAATATTTCGCACACAGAGAAGATTCGACCTTCATCAGAGTGATTCAAAATAAAATTTCACTCTGATGAAGGTCGAATCTTCTGGGTGCGAAATATTTTCACACAGATGAACTGACCGAAACACACGTGTAAGTGATATTGATTAAATTCATCTTTTATTATCCATTCTATTCTTTCTTTTCTTTATTCATTCTTCCTATATATATATATATATATATATATATATATATATATATATATATATATATATATATATGTATAGCGTAAGGCATTACGCGCCGGTTGTTTACAAATTCGAGTTCTCTAGGGATCGTAACATACATCTACCGATATATGTATTTATCAGGTAACTGTTCGCCTCTTACTGAAAGCTACGGAAAACCGAAAGGAAAGGGTTCGGACTGCTGAAAAGTCAGCCAGGTTTCGCTCTCAGTTAGAAGTAGCTGTTAGGTCTAGCCACACTGATGAGACGTAAACGTCGAAACATGGTGTCTGTGGATGACTATATATATATACATACAATATACAATGGTACATTGACTTACGGGTTTAATTCTTTCCGTTCGTAATTCAATTCTTTATATATAAGATCAATTTCTCCATTGAAATTAACTGAAATGTCGTCAATTCGTTCCAGTCCCGCCACAAGAATTTAATGAGTTATGTGATGTAATATGTTTTAATATCTATTTTTTAAAATAAATTTGGAAACGTAAATTTTTGTAAACTTACTAACATAAGCGCATCTGAAGCTAGGTCGTACCTAAAATTTTAGCTTACAGCACAAAGCAAAAAATAGACCGAGTGACAGTAGAACTCGGAAGCTGGGGGATTGCTAAGTCAATATACCACTGTATACATATAGGTAGGGCACGATAAGTAAATTTTCGCATTTTAAATTATTAATTTCGAACATGCGCTTTGTTTGTTTCAGGTTGTGTCTACTTTGAAGCAAACTAGAGTCAACTGAGCACTGTATGTGAGGAAAGCAGCACCATAACGGAATTCAGCCCTTCAGAAAATTGAAAACGACATGCTATACCGCTTAGCATTCATGACGGAAGCTCCAATATGAAGAGTGTTTGGGTGTTAATCTGAGGAAAATGAGGATAATTCCAAAAGAGTTCGATGAGTCCAATGGTGATTACAAAGATAAGGCATCTCGAAAGCACAAAGTTTGGCAGAAAGTCAGAATAATGGAGAACACAGTGAAAATCGAATTCTATAACAATGGTCTGATAACCATTACACCTCACTCAGCGTAGATTTTGGGAAAAGGTTGCTACAATCTGGCACTTGGTGAGAATTAAAATCATTATAATCTCTATTGATAATGGAGATTGTCTGTATTTCTGTCTGTAACAAAAACTAAGTCATAGCTCTACGTCACGTCACAGCTAACGTCACAATATTCTTATGCTATATACACCCAAAATTTGAGTAAGCAATTTTAAAGATTGTTTTTTAATCTCGTCCTTTTTTTTTACAAGTTAACTAAAAAGTTTACAAATAAATAAATACCTACGATTTTGTGTAAAATTGATGTGGAAAATATTCAAAATAATTGTTTGATTATTACATGCATGCAACATTTTATTTGAGAGGGACAGGGCTCAGTTTTCATTTCAAATTGTTTATTATTATTATTTTTACTCCTTTAATAAATATGAGGATTTGTCTTACTTATGATACAAACCCTCTGACATTGAATTTTTAACTCCCATCATCTCAGGCAATGTCTTTCAAAAATTAATTTTTACGACGCATAGAGTGTGTTTTTCTGTTGCTAGTTACTTATAATTAAACCTGGATGGGTATCTTCAGAAACGAAGAAGAACTAATCCAACTTTCATTCATACCATTCACAAGTCAGGAAACTATTTAGTAATGAATATATATTTAACATGCATTACAATGTATTTTACAAGCATCTTTTTTATATTTTATTTATCTTTACTATTATTCATTTACTTATTTTATTTATTTTTGTAGCGGGACCTGTGGATATACCACGGTATGATAATTTAACTATTACAACCTTTGATACGTATACTTAAGAGCTACTAACAATAGTTCAGTATGTATAACGTATAATAATCTTGATTCATCTCTCTCTCTCTCTCTCTCTCTCTCTCTCTCTGTATATATATATATATATATATATATATATATATATATATATATGTAGTTTTTTTCCGTAGTTAGGGTCTTTCCATGTGTGGTTTAACCAAGCTGATGCAGGTAGACTATAAGGAGAGCTCAATGTACCTAATACCAGTGAGTAGAAGGACAGAGCAAGATATTTAGTAAATGAAGAAAAACTCTAAACTTGCTTCATTACAATAATTTATTTCAACCGTATTAATACGGCATCTTCAGGTAATCACAAGAACATGACTTGTAAGAGTCATGTTCTTGTGATTACCTGAAGATGCCGTATTAATACGGTTGAAATAAATTATTGTAATGAAGCAAGTTTAGATATATATATATATATATATATATATATATATATATATATATATATATATATATATATATATATATCTTCCCCCTTTTTTCTCTTTCTTCGCTTTCTTTCCTCACAATCCAATCGGAATGGTTCACTATTTATCTGAAGTGACGGCAGGGCGTGACACACGGAGGTACAAGTGTATTAATATACATATAGTTTTAAAATTAATATTTTGTCAAGCATTATTAATAATTTTGATGAATATTTTCTTTCATCAAAAAGTAGTAATGTAATAGGATGCATCAAAAAGTAGATACTGATGATTGCAAAAAATGTGAGTAATGCAATTCCTCAAATCCGAATATCCAATTCTCTTTCGTTCTGTCTGAAAGTCAGGAGCGCTTCTCCTTGACTAAGGAAATCTCCGCTACATAGATTTTGGTAATTCAATGGAATTCCACACATTTTCAGTGGTTGAACTTGCACAAAGGTGTCAAAATTAGTGTAACCCAGAAAAAACAAACCCAAATTATTTATTTATTTTCCCATTAAACTAACCTTAAACCCCAACACCAACCCTAACCCCTAAGCCTAACTCTAACCCCTAACCCTAAACCTCCTAGTTAAAATTAACAGTTTTATGACAAAATGTGTGGGTTCTGTTTTTTTCTGGGTCACTGGTACCCAGAAAAAACAGAACCAAATTATTTTTCATTTTCCCATTAAACTAACCCTAAACCCCAACCCTAACCCTAATCCTAACTGTTGTGATGTTAGTTCAATAGTAAAAAAAGAAGTCAAGTCGAGGTAGGGTAAAATGAGACAAGTGTATTTACAATAAGGTACAAGAACGGCTAGCTTGCCGCTAAACGGTAACAGTACAACCTTTTCACTCGGTGTCTCACTATTTATAGTGAGAACCGGTGTATATTCTCCACTAGACCCCTATAGTTAAAATTAACAGTTTTATTACAAAATTTGTGGGTTCTGTTTTTTCTGAGTCATTCTAATTTTGACACCTTTGTGCAAGTTCAGCCTTTTCAGTATCCTATTTTCAGTAGACATAAATAAAATGTATGGAACAATAAAGATGCTTGCTCTTCAGAAAATAATTCAAATATAAATAACCTCTATTTCTCTGTCGTAATCGGGAACCTTCTTGTCGTAATCGGGAACCGTCACGGAACTTTGAACTTAGCCCTTTATTCAGTCCACGAGAGTATCCTATTCTCATTCCGTTAAACATAGCTGGGGCACAGGTATTAAGCTGTGTTAAACATCATTCTATGTTACTGCTGCCCCTGACAAGGATTAAACCAGCAGTCTAGAGATAACTGTCACTTAGAACTGTCTTAACCTAACTCCTTTATTGTGAATTTGGGATCTTCTAAACCTAATGTCTTGTTTTGCCTATATCGAGACAAAACAAGAAATTAGGTAACAAGAAGGTTCCCGAGTTCGAGAGGTTCCCGAGACCGACAAGAAATACCGAAGAAGGCCGGGGGGCACATCGACCGAAACGTTGTATAGATAACAATGAAGAATGAGGACAATATTCCGAATAATACAAATAATACTAAATAACCCCTTTTTAAAAATGCTTTAATATATCTGTGATTGGACAAACTTGCAAATCGGTCGGAAAATTAAAACATATTACAGGGTGACCCAGAAAAAAACAGAACTCAAATTATTTATTTATTTTCCCATTAAACTAACCCTAAACCCAGCCCTAACGCTAATCCTAACCATCAACCCTAACCCTAAACCCCCTAGTTAAAATTAACATTTTTATTACAAAATTTGTGGGTTCTGTTTTTTCTGGGTCACCCTAATTTTCCGACCGATTTGCAAGTTTAGTCCAATCAATGTGATTGTTGTTAAAGTGGGTGTAGAGAGGCAAATACCGAAGGAACACTTAATGAGGATCGAAGTTTTACTAAGTGATATTCCACCAGGGTGTGACTAGACGATGAATAGTTTGTTTTTTGTTTTTTAATTGTCTGATTTGAAGACTTCGATGGCTCAGCTGTTAAGAGCGGGAAGGAAGAAAACACGCGGGAAAGATTTCAGTAAGAGAGAAATTATTTTGCGATCGAGGCTCAGTGTCTTTCCTTCATCTCATGATATTTTACATTTTCATCTCATGATATTTTACATTTTTATTTTTTTTCTTCATCGGATTTTTAAAAATTCTGTCGTAGGTAAGAAGTGCAGAGGTTATCCATTTATCAGAAGGTGTATGATGTCTACCTTATTTGTATTTGGAGAGGGTGTGAGATGGTTTTGTTTTGTTTTATGGCATATCAACCTCAGTGGGTCATTTAATGCCGATAAAGTTTTGAAATAAATCAATTCTTAATGAATAATACAATTTTGTTTATCAACTCATGTTTTTCTATTCAACCCATAGATGGGACCCTAACAGATACTACCGCTTCGAGTCAGAGTGGACCAGGGAGCAATGGTGATGAAGGGGTGCTCCACATTCCCCAAACCTCCAAAACTGGAACCTCACCATCAGATAGAGTTTAACGTCATTCCAAGGACATGTAGACCCTCGGTCACCGCCTTCTAGCACCCATATGATAAAAAGGGGTTGGGGCTTGCCATAAGGGCAATAGGGTTGGGAAAATCATATAGGTACTAGGGCTTGACGTGACCAGCCGATTGATCGGAGGGGGCCTCTCCGACCGCCCGTCTAGCCCAAGATAGGGTCAAAGTGGAGTATTGCAAGTCATGAACTGCTCATCCACCTGGGCTCTATCCTTAAGCATCACGGGTCGCCACCTACGGCCAACTGGTGGCCCCATTGGGGGAGTCTTATCCTTCTGCAGAGGTGCAGTCGGTGCATTCTAACGCCCCACCGACAGGCCGGCATGTGAGATGGTGAATGAGAGATCATGAGATTAATCAAGATAGCGATAATGAGATTATATATTACTGCTCTGTAACATTTAGCTCAGTCAGTAGAGTGTTCGGCTAGGAATCACAAGGTTCTTGGTTCGATACCGGTCCTCGCCAACTCAGCGTATGAGTAGCACAGGGATCTGTGCGGTAAAATGAAGAGCTCATGGTAGGTGTGGCGCTCCACCTCAGATGCTAAACTGATCTCCTAGGTCTAATGCTATTGAAAAGGGGATAGACTCCCTCGCTGTCTGGCTGATACCGACATTAGGCCGCTCCGACTTTATGTGGCCGAGGCGATATAGTGTTTCACTAGTGTTTCACTATGCCTGCTGAAGTCCCAGTTTCGATTTCTGTCGGAGGGAAATCGTTAGTATATATCGCTGATGAGACTTAATAAAGTCGAAACAGTCTGTACGATATTCTACACACCGAACGATCCTTTGTTGGGATTACACTTGTCAAGTTCATTTTCTATAAGAAAAAGTATCGAATTTTATGCGATACATGCGTTGTAAGTGCCTTCAAGTAAAAATTTATATATATATATATATATATATAATATATATTATAGGCATGTTTTATTGAAAATGACTCACAGGATTTAGTATTTAACTTTTTGTTCAGCTTTTCTCTATAGCGAATGAGGTGTCACAATTGGGGTTGTGGGCAGTTTTAAAACTGCCCGAAGTCACTGTTAGTGCAGTTTGAGTACGATCATTTTCAAGGACATATGTGTCCCTATATTAGAGAGTGGTAGATTGATTCTGAGGACAAAGAATTTTTAGGTGGGCATGATATCATGTGTGAATGCGTAGGCTATTGGTACTGGTTTAAAGTGTAAGAATAGCAGCTAAGCATGAAGACAAAGTATTGGATCCTCATTAACTCAGTAGAGTCATTAACATTCCAAATGTACATTCTTGCTACAACTGAATTTTTTGCGTTCATGATATAGTCAACACAATGTTTTGGCCATTTTATTCTACAGCCTTCTTCTGGTGTACAGCCTGTATGGATAGAGTGGTTTTCCTTTTTAATTAACATATTGCAGAACGCTTGTGTCATACAACGCATCAACAATAAACGTATATGAAATGCATATTGATACAATGGGGCATCCTTGAAGTGTCTGTAGTTATTTACCGAAACCGCTTGCCACGAGTTGGGTGTGGTACAAGGTCGCAAGCACTGGGAATCCAGCGAGATTCGAACTTGCTATTCAGTAGTAATGGCTCAGCAAGACTAGCTAGCTAACTATCACACAACGATGGGACGTCCTAAGAAATCTCAGATAGTAAAGAAAAACAGAAAGAATAAAAAGAAAGAAAGATGGAACTTGAAAGACAATAAGAAAAGAAAATGAAAGACTAAAAGAAAATGGTGAGAAAAGAATTATCCTAAAAGAAGATAGAGAGAAAAAGAGAAAACAGTAAAGAAAAAAGAGTAAAGCGAAAGAAGAAGAAGAAGAAGAAGAAGAAGAAGAAGAAGAAGAAGAAGAAAGAAAGGCAAGCTATGTTTACTATTGAAATGTCCACACTTCTCTCCATCTGATTGTTTGTAAAAGAGGATGGGAGTTGGAGAGAAAGCTGCTAACACTAGCCACGATGATATTTATGTTGTTATATAAGTCAGTAACGATGTCAGTTTTGCGTTGGAGGGTTATTTTGGTAGAAGAAGGAGGAAGAAGAGGAACTGTCGGAAAGAAAATTGGTTTCTGTGCAAATGGTGGTTGTCTCGAATATCAAAATGCCATTTATGGCGGGCAAACGGCTTTTTAGAACTGGCTTTATATATTCTTGCGAGAGGAACTTATATCTTTTCCTGAAAAAAAACCACAACAAAAAAAGCAAGAAAACAAACTTACCCTTTACACACACGCCTACATTTATTCTCAAAATCTATTCAACATTCAACGAATACACATATATATATATATGTGTGTGTCTGTGTATGTGTATGTGTGTGTACGTGGGTGGTGTGTACATGGGTGGTGTGTACATGGGTGGGTGTAAGCACAACACACACTCAGCCATAAAGTTTGTCAAGTTTACTTATAGATCTACAAAAAACGCTGATATCGACTGAAACCCCAGAACATACAAACAATAATAAACGTAGCAAAAACTTGATTTAGCTTTACTCACACACACATATATATATATATATTGGGAAAATATGTGCTTAATTGAAGTCGTACCTAATTTTGAAAGTTAATTAATTAATAATTAATTAATTAGGCGGGCATACCTATTCAAATGTAAGGCTAAACAAATCGAGAAAAATCAATCTCTGTATGTACATTTCGGCCTATTAGGCCTCATCAGAAGAGCTATAGATAGAAAGACCGCCTCGTGCGTGATTCGAAACCCGTCTGTCAAGCTGACAGGCGAGTACCGTAACCTCCACACTAACCGGACCCTCTTAGATTTTCCATTTTGCTTAGAAGTAGGTTCCTATTCCACTTATAGTGACTTCTTGTGAACGACAGTATGAGAAAGTAGTCAAGAAGTCACTATAAGTGGAATAGGAACCTGTTTACTTATAAATATAGCACCCATAATAGGGCCGGGTTAGTTCAGTCGGTCGAGCGTTCAGCTAGAAACCACGTTCGATACCGGCCCGCGCCAATTCAGCGTATTAGTAGCACAGAGATCTGCGCGGTAAAGTAAGGAACAGATGGTAGGTGTGGTGCTCCACCTCAGACGCAAAAACAATATCCTTGGTCTGGAGCTAGTGAAAAGGGGATAGACTCCATCGCTAATTGTCTGATACCGACTTTAGGCTACACCGACTATATATATATATATATATATATATATATATATATATATAAGATTATAGGTTTTGTCCAACGTGAGAAAAATTGATTTTTCATAACAAGAAGTAATAAGGTCCACAAAATGTTTTCAATTTATTATAGAGGTATGTGACACGGGTTTCGGGTGTTTGAACTCCTTTTCAAACTTTATGTATGAATTTGTATGAGTCCTGGTAATTAGTTTGTGGCTGTGTGTATAGATATATAAGCACGTGATGCTGTAAACCTCTGAACAGTACTCAATATAAATATCGAAATGAAATATTTATATTGAGTACTGTTTGGAGGTTACAGCATCACGTATATATACATATAGATACAAAATGACTATCATGGCACATACAAATACATTCACGAAAGATTGAAAAGGATTTCAAACCACCGAAACACGAGTCACGCCTAATATAATAAATTTTAAAAACAAAATGTAAACTTTTTGCTGACCTTACTCTCTTTATATATATATATATATATATATATAATTTAATATACCAAGCGTGTTGGTAAATCCTTGCGGTGAGAAAAAAAAACAGCAAATAGTTTGATTGTAAAAATATACTACCAAACATCAACCGGGGAGAAAAAAATTTTTGAAAAAAAGAAAAGACCAAGATAGTCGTACCAACAAAAAATAAGCTATTGGTACAGTATTTAGCCAAAAGAAAAAACAATTTATATGTATATATATGTATATAAGATATATATATATATTCATATAACCGCTAGGAGAATAGCTAATAAGTAAAAAGTGCTCAATACCTAAGTAGAGCAAATAATAAAGATAAATCTAATGAGTCAGGCGAACCTACTATTAGTTTCACTTAATGTTCTTCAGGGCTAAGATCTGACTCTAAGATCTTAGCCCTGAAGAGCATTAAGCGAAACTAATAGTAGGTTTGTCTGACTCATTAGATTTATCTTATATATATATATATATATATATATATATATATATATATATATGATCCCGGTAGTGCTCTCTATGTGCGACTTAAATTAACTTTTACTGCCAGCATAAAGCAATGATCGTCTGTTGTCTACAGGCGGGATCTCTCTGGTGATCGTAAGATATATAAACAAATCTAATTATTTAATAGTTTAAACACCGCCCCTTAGCAGCAGCTGTCAAATGACCGAGAGGTTAACGAATCGGGCTGAGGAAAAGTCAGTCGGGTTTTGCTCATGGTCAGAGGTAGTTGCTGTGTCTAGCCACATTGAAGAGACGTGAATATGTAATTATATAAAAATTCACATCTTCCGGTATACGGAAAATCCTCACCAGCAATACTCTATAAAAACAACAATAAAAACCCCAACAAATCTTAAAGGCAATTTGCATAAAAAAGAACACAGAAATAAAATAGCATTTAACACTTGCACGAATATACTAAACATCTTTTATAATTAACGCATTAACCTTAGCACCCCTCCCTACAATAAACCCCCTAACTGCATAAACAAAATAAAAACTAAATTAAACCTCCCAAATGAAATAAAACTCGCACCACCAAAAAACAAATAACAACTGCAATACACTTGAAGACGATCATATATATATATATATATATATATATATATATATATATATATATATAAATATATATATACTTGGGGTTTACGTAACCTGTAATGCTACAAATAGGCCGTATTAAACAAATACATCGACGCATTCATTTCCTCGAATGATTGCATAGCAATGCAGAAAATTCTGATTGTAGGAGGGAAAAAAATGAAACAATAAACAGTTCTATTTTAGTACCGACTCTATTTGAAGATGGTAAACGTCAATTAAGTTACGGTGTTTTCTTTTACTGCCCCATAACCTATTCACTTTTACCATTTCCTCGCTTTATCCAGGTTTTATTCTCACAAACTGCGTATGAGAGATTCTTATAGATGTTTATGTCTCGCTACGTTAAAAAAGAGAAAGGAACGGGGAATGGGAGACATTTATAAATGTTTACGTCAGAAAGATACACGAAGGGGAATGGGAGACATTTATAGAGGTGTACGTCTCTCTACTGTCAGAGGGAGACACGAAGGTGAATGGGAGACTCTTACAGATGTGTACGTCTCTCTACTGTCAGAGGGAGACACGACAGTGAATGGGAGACTCTTACTGATGTGTACGTCTCCCTAATTTCAGAAAGAGACACGAAGGGAAATGGGAGACACTTACAGATGTGTACGTCTCCCTACTTTCAGAAAGAGACAAGAAGGGGAATAGGAGGCACTTTCAGATGTCTACGTCTCCCTACTTTCAGAAAGAGACAGGAAGGGGAATAGGAGACACTTACAGATGTGTACGTCTCCCTACTTTCAGAAAGAGACACGAAGGGGAATGGGAGACTCTTACAGATGTGTACGTCTCCCAACTTTCAGAAAGAGACACAAAGGGGAATGGGAGACACTTACAGATGTGTACGTCTCCCAACTTCAGAAAGAGACACGAAGGTGAATGGGAACTTACAGATGTGTACGTCCCCCTACTTACAGAAAGAGACACGAAGGGGAATGGGAGACACTTACAGATGTGTACGTCTCCCTACTTTCAGAAAGAGACACGAAGGGAATAGGAGGCACTTACAGATGTCTACGTCTCCCTACTTTCAGAAAGAGACACGAAGGGGAATGGAGACACTTACAGATGTGTACGTCTCCCAACTTTCAGAAAGAGACACGAAGGAGAATGGGAGACACTTATGGATGTGTACGTCCCCCTACTTACAGAAAGAAACACGAAGGTGAATGGGAGACACTTACAGATGTGTACGTCTCCCTACTTTCAGAAAGAGACACGAAGGGGAATGGGAGGCACTTATGGATGTTTACCTGCATTCACAACAGAAACTCGACAGAGAATGGGAGACACTTATACATGTTTACGTCTCTCTACTTTAAAAGAGAAACATGACGATAAATAGTGGAAACTTACAGATATTTACGCCTCCCAACTTTCAGAGGAAAAACATGATAGAGAATGTGAGACACTTATAGATATGTACGGCTCTCAACTTTCAAAAGGAGAACGTGCTGAGGATTAGGAAACACTTATAGATATTTACGTCTCCTTACTTTCGGAAGGGAAACGCGTGGGGAATTTGACATGTTTACACTTTACCGTTTTCACAGACGGACCACAACAGGGAATATGAGATAAATGTTTGTCTTCTTATATTGATGAAATGAACAGTGGGGACATGAGACACTTATTTACAGGTGTTTACGTCTTCTTGCATTATAATAGAAATAAAATGAGAATTTGAGACACTTATAAATGTTTATATCATGTTAAATCTACGAGAGAAACACAACCGGACAATATGAGACTTTGCTACGTCTAATGAGAAAACCAATGTGTTGTAAAGGGAAGTAACCCGCACGTATGCAAATGAGATACGTATAAAAGAGCAACAGAGGATTAGCTCAGAGTGATGCGAGTTGATCTCCAACCACGAACGTTGTTTCGTATTCTCAGATTGCAAACACACGTGCGACAACTTTCAAGATAAGTAATCTTACCAAGAGACTTTTTTTTACCTTGCCGCCCGAAAGCCGTTTTATTTTTTTATTTGTATTATTTGTAATAAATTATTATTACAACCACTCAAATCTTCTCGTTTATGTATTTCCAATACATAACACAATGTGTATAGACTGATAGGCAATGGATTTTAAGAATCGTTACCAAACCAGATGATGACTTGTCAAATTTATGGTATTCAGATAAAAGAAACTATATATATTTACCAACGTCTCTGCACGAGCAGGATACGGCACAAGGTCATTTTAAGTGGGATTTAACGGATTTTAATTCAGAGTTTTCCTTCTCTTATACTGATTGCCTAACCAATTTTATAGAGCCTAGTTCGCCCTACTATTTATCCATAGTTGAATGAAGAATAGTTGGATTCATACAATAGACCAGAAGGTGGTAATGTTTCTATTAAGGAACTTCTTTATTATTCATATAAATACAAATATATATGTGTGTGTGTATGTGTATATATATATATATATATATATTATATATATCAGAGCTTTAAAAAGACCCACTAATAGATTCATTATTTCAAAAAAAATATTTTTAGAATAGAAAGGGGAGGGATGAAAGAGAAAAAACAAGTAGTTAGCTAATTACTCGTTTTTTTTTTCTATAAAATAATAAAATTTTAATAAAATCTTGTACGCCTAAAAGAATTACGAGAGAGAGAGAGAGAGAGAGAGAGAGAGATATGCTGAATATCATTCTGCATGTTCGTAGAACGACCCAGCGTATGTCTTTTTATAAAGGAAAATTGGTAGAGACCTGCAAAGACCAAAGTTCAATAAAATTAACAGCCTATTTTTGTCCGAGAGATTATTAAAACATTTTTACCCTTCATTTTCCACAAGAAAAGCTAAATAAAACTATAACAAACGTATAGATCAATGTCATGTCATAGACATAGACTATTCCAGCTGGAAGCTATATATATATATATATATATATATATATATATATATATATATATATATATATATATTCTTTTCTTTTTCGAAGTCCGTCGCAGACGACGATGACGTCACTCCATGTCTTCATTTGTGGACCCTATGGTGGCTCATTAATCCAATCTGGACTTGCAGATACAGTCACACACATTGCAGGGAAAATTCCCATCTACACTTGGTTGTTCATGACGACGAAGACGTCGTCGTTCTGCAGTCCTGTGTATCTCATTGAGCTGCTTATTTCCTATGCGGCAGGCGTCTCGCCAACCCTGTCTGTTGGGCCAGATCTTCCACGCTTGAAGGTGGATGTTACCTTTCTTCAGCGTTGTCTTAATATGGTCTTAATATGAAGAAAAGACCATATTAAGACAACGCTGAAGAAATATATATATATATATATATATATATATATATATATATATATATATATATATATATGATGAGGATTCATTCAACTGTAATTACACAAGTAATCAATTGCGAGAGCTCAATGTACCTTATTCCATATGTGTGGACGTACAGAGCAATATAGTGAATAAATAAATAAAAACTTTGTTTGCTGCATGTAATAATTCATTTTAACTGCAAGAGCAAAAACATGATTTGTAACAACCATATTTTTGATCTGTCTTTTGACTTGCAGTTGAAATAAATTATTACATGAAGCAAAAGCTTTGGACTTTGACATGTTGAAAGGGGTTTGAATTCAGGTTTTGTCCTTCTCCAAAACTGGTTTCCCTATCAAGGCTAGATAGCCCAGTTTGCACAATTAGTTTATCCATTATTGGGGAACAAGAAATAAACCAATACCTTTCCCAACTCATAAGTGCAAAGTGAATAAAAAAAAGCCACAGGCTAAACTTGAACTCGAATTGTTGATTTCGTGCTGATGGCCATTGCACCACGTGCATTTATCTAACCACTCTGCCACGGACAGAATGTTACACAAAGTCAACTTTAAGCGGGATTTGAATTCAGAGATTTTCCTTCCTCTGGACGGGTTCCCTAACCAAAGCTAAAGAACTAAGTGTGCCCCACTATTTACTCATAGCTGACGAAAGGAGAACAGATGGACCCATGCTTTCCCCAAGGTTAAACACAAACAACCACGTCCAGCATTTGAACTCGGATCGACGATTCTATTTTCTACGATAACCGTTACGTGAAGTATTCTAGCTGATCTTAATAATGACGTGGTCTGGATGGGCTCGATTCTTGATATATATATATATATATATATATAGTGGTTCTAATGTTGTCTAGCTCGTCCGTGAGTTTAACTTTAGAACAGATCTCACAGATCATAAACTCACGGACGAGCTAGACAACATTAGAACCACTTTATTAAAAAAACGGATATCCGGAGGACCTAATATCTATCTCAATAAGAAGTAAATGCATACAGTTTACCACCAACTCCAGATTTAGACCTGAAAAGTGTCCTGTATATCTGAAGTTGCTGTGGATTGGCAACACATCTCGGCAATTACTTGAGCGCATCGAGCAGTCTGTCCACCTTTGTTTTAATTCTGCAAGTTGCGAATTGTTCTAAAATCTGACACACTCTTCCCCCCCCCAATCTTAAAGATAGTGTAACCCCCCCCCCACGAAAAAAGTTGCCTAATATATATATATATATATATATATATATATATATATACGAGGGGGATTAAAAAATTATACGCACTCTTGTTTTATGGAAGCCGAGCTCATTGTAAATTATTTGGTACTTAACTGACGTTCGTGTCGCTAGTCGCCTGGTTCCTCGTGCTTGGGTTTGGTTTATTGGCCAATGTCTGAGACATCTCTTAAGGGGAATGCCGATGGAGCCAAGCATCTTTTGTAATCGCTACGCATGAGTTTCGATTTGTGCGTGGTTCCTCACAATCAAACGACCTTATGTCTATTTCGGCTTGTTGGGAAACTGGAAAAATAACCTGGCACGTAGCTATTAACTGCATTTTAATCAGATTTATTTCATTAAAACGTGTTGTATCTTATCTTGTTTTACCCCCAGGCATTGCCAGGCACCCTTGCTAGTGTAAAGTCGTTAACATTTTAATCAAAAGTGCAATTTCTAAAAATAATGCTGAACATGGATTTCATATTTGTTATTATTCCCTAAAAGACTTATGTGGTGTGACACCTGCGGGTTCTTTGGGGCACACACCCTTGCCGATATGTTAGAAAATGGTGCTGGTTTAGAAATACGGATAGATGAATCAGAAAGAGAAAGTGCGTGTCTGTTAAAGAAAAGTCTCACGGGCAGATTTTGTTTTGCGAAGACAAAAGAGCTAAGAGTGAAGAAAATGCCAAAGGGTGAGAGATTTCCCCGTTTATTTATTTACTTATTTATTTATTATTTTTTTTTAGTTTATTTTTTTTTTTTTTTTTTTTTGTCTTCATCTTAGTAAGACAAAGACGAGAAACATTCTTTATCAGAGATAATCAGAAAGAGGTGGCCCCGTTGGGCTAGGGTTCACCTGCCCCAGAACAGAGAGAAGAAAAAAAAAACGTCAATGCAGATACTTCCTCGAGTTTTCTTAAAAGTCAGACATTCCTCAAGTTCTTTTTCTTTTTTGCGATTTTACATTTTAGGTGTGTGTGGGGGTGGGTAACACAAACACGCGCGCGTGCGTGTGAATGGGTAATCTTTCTTTCTTTTTAATTTCTTTCAATCTCTCTAGTGATGTGTCTCTCTTTTTCTTTCTCTAATTTTTCACACAGACACACACACACACATATATATATATAAGTAAATATGTAAAGTAGGCGTATTGGCCTATTGTTGGTATCAGCCAGACAACGAGGGAGTCTATTCTCTTTTCGCTAGTACTAGACCAGAGAGATTGTTTTTGCTGAGGTGGAGCGTCACAACTACCGTCAGCTTTCCATTTTTTGTGTCTTTTTACGTTCTTGTGATATTTCTGATTTAGTTTCTTTCTTTTTCTTTCGTTTTTTATTGAAGCATTTTCTTTCTTTCGGTCACACACACACACACACACACACACACACACACCCCGTGTATGAACATGAATGTCTAACCTTCTCTCTCTCTCTCGTGATATTTCTAGATTTCTTCTTCTTTCGTTTTTATTCATTTAAGCCTTTCTTTCTTTCTTACAGTCATAAACGCATGCACACACATATTTTTCTTTCAATCTCTAGTGGCACTTTTTTCTTTATCTTCTTTTTCTTCTTTTTTCCTTCTTTCTCTTTTTTTCAGACTTCTTTCTTTTTCTTATTTCTTTCTTCTGTTCTTTCTTTTAGGCTTTTCTTTCTTTTTTCAGCCTTTTTTCTTCTTTCTTTGTTCATTCTTTCTTTCTTTCTTTAAAACCCTTTTCTTTCTTTTTTCTTTTTTAGTCTTTTCTTTCTTTCAGAATTTACTTTATTTTTTATTTTTCTTTCTTTCAGCCTTTTCTTTCTTTCTTTCTTTCTTTCTTTCTTTAAAACTTATGTTTCTTTCTCTCTCTCTTTCTTTAAGACTTATGTTTCTTTCTTTCTCTCTCTCTTTCTTTAAGACTTATGTTTCTTTCTTTCTTTAAGACTTATGTTTCTCTCTTCCTTTCTTTCTTTCTTTAAGACTTATGTTTCTCTCTTCCTTTCTTTCTTTCTTTCTTTCCTATAGACTTATGTTTCTTTTTTCAACCTTTTCTTTCTTCCAGTCTTTTCTTTCTTTCTTTCTAAATCACAGTTCCACCAAATAGTCTTTGTCTTCTCTACTGATCTTGAAGTCTCCTATAAGAACAGCAGGAAAAGAATTGCCACAGACTGTTTACTCTTTAGAGTAACAGATTCCCATGTATGGGGAGGAGATGGAAGCCTGAGACCTTTCCAAAAACTCTTTTCCAGCTTCACACTTAAAACTCAAATGCTATTCATATCAACATACCTGCTCAATCTCCCACACATACACGCACACACACAAACATATACACATACTGATTTGAATATTTAGCTCAGTCGGTAGAGCAACCGACTAGGAATCGCAAGGTTCTTGGTTCGATAACAGTTCCCGCCAACTCAGTGCATGAGTAGCACAGGTTGGATAATCTGACCTGTGCGGTAAAGTGGGAAGCTGGAGGTCAGTGTGGTGGTCCACCTCAGCAGAAACAATCTGCATGGTCTAATACTTACGAAAAGGGGATAGACTACCTCGCTGTTTGTCTGATACCGACAATAGGCCAATACGCCTACTTTATTTATTTACTTTTTAAGTAATTTTTTTTCTTTTTATGTTTTAAAAAAAATTCTTTTAAAGGATTTAATTCCTTACTTCTTTTTCAAGTTTTCATTTTATCAAAATTCTTTCAGTTTTTTCTTTCTCTTTTTTGTCGGCCTTTTCTTTTTTTTTTTTTTTTTTTTTTTTAATTTGGGCTTCTTTCTCTGAAAATTTTCTTTCTTTTTCTCTATCTTCATTTCTTCCTTTCTTTCTTTCTTTCAACATTTTTCTCTCTTTTAGCTCATTTCTTTCTTTTAACTACTTTCTATTTTTATTTCTTTCTGTCTTTCTTTCTCAATATTTCTTTTTTTTTCTTTATCTTCATTTCTTTCTTTCCTTTTTTCAACTCCTTTCTTTCTTGCAACTGCTTTCTTTCTTTCTTTCTTTCTTTCATTCAACCCCTTTCTTTTTTGTAACCGCTTTCTTTCTTTTTTCTTTCTTTCAAGTCCTTTCTTTCCTTCTACTCCTTTCTTTTTCTTTCTTTTTTAAATTTCTTTCACTTCCCCTTTTCTTTCTTTCTGTCTTTCCTTCAGCTTCTTTCTTTTCTTTCTTCATTTTCCTTTCTTTCAGTTTTATTTTTTATCTTTTTCACTTATTCTAACTTCTTTTCTCTTTTCCATTTTTTTCTTCTTTCTTTCCTTCGTTCCTTCCTCCCTTCCTTTCCTTCCATTCCCCCTTCCTTACGCCCTCCCTTTCTTAGTTAACTTTTATCTCTTACCCTCCCTGCCCTCTCTCCATTCACCCTGCTGCTAGGGTCACTGTGATATCTGGTTTCTGTTTTGGTGGCCAGGTTAGTAGATAGCATTTAAACATCAAAACAAAAAAGGATGTATGGGGTGTGAATATGGGGGTTGGGAGGTTGGTGCCCTTGGTACAAAAGATAATGCATCAGGTATATATGGGTGGGTGGGGATAGTTTCCAAATTCAACATTCCATAACTGGTATCCAAGAACATCAAGAGAAATGGTCTGACACAAATCTTCTACTCTGAAAGTTTTAGTATCTTCACATGTATGAATTTACCCAACCCCTCCACATAAGCAGGATGTGACACTAGGTCAATTTTTATGTGGAGTTTAATAGGTTTCAATTCACAGATTTCCTTCTACAGTCGCCATACCAAGGTTAAAGAGTCCAGTGTGTCCTAGTATTTGCCCAAAGTTGAAGGAAGAATAATTGGATTAATAAATTTCCCAAGAGCATTAGCGCTCTGTGAAATGCAAATAGCATCGTCCAGGATTTGAACTATTCACCATCTCCATTTCCTATTATGATAACCATTGCACAATGAACGTCTCTAGATTCATATTCTTCATATATTTGTAAAATGAATTGATAAAGATTAACATCATTTGTACTAAATTAATTGTCAGTACTACATCAATGATCTTATTATAATGGAGATTTGGTATGTCTGTAATCGAAACTACGTCACTGCTTATGTCACAATACCATCAGGAATTGCGTAAGTTTATCAATAGATAAGTGTAATCTTTTATATACGTTCTTATTTGATTTTGTTATATTTTCATTACATATATATATTTCATTACATTAAAACTTGAATACTTACGCCAGGGGGACGGATATTCTTGCTAGACCATATAAAATCAATAGTCTATATAGAATCAATACTTAGTATCAAATCAATCAAAAACCAATGCAACGAAACTAAGCAATATAAAATCAATTTTCAATACAAAATCAACAATCAATATATAACTAATAATTAATACATAATCAATACAATAACACTAAGCAGTAAAAAAATCAATAATCAATATTGAATGAAAGATCAATATATAATTTCAAAGAACAGTATAAAATCACCAATCAATAATAACCAATCAATATCATCTATACTAAATCAAAAGAAACATTTAGTTAATGGATAAGACAAATAGTTCCTCTGTTTCCTCCTGAATTTAAAAGACGTTTTTGGGGGGAGGGGGGCCTATTTTTTCTTAGGTTCAAATCTAACGAAAATAGAGTTGCTCTCCTTGATCAGTAGGGGGCTGATGGGAACCCGGTAATGGGGTTTCCGCCATGACACTTTTACATTGGGGTTTGTACCGAGTGAACGGGCGTGCATAGCACAGTTGAGTTCATTCAGTCACTTTTAGGGTAGAAGTATTCTCTACCCTGTGTTAAATAAAACCTTTTTAATTCCCAACAAACTTGGTCTTGCATTTTCATTCAGTGTTTTATCTGTATGTAAAAACATAACATTCTTAAGTTTTTATTAACACTTTCAAGACAATAACAGAAATTCTCTTTTCGATGTTTTATAGGAAATCTTATAGAGAATTATCTTCCCCTGTCGCTAGAGGGCGAACCGCCAATACGGTGTTGGTGGGAGAAGCAACCCCTAGCTCTTGCCTGTCGGCCGTCGACCTGGACGGAGGCGTTTTTTAACAGCATACTTTCTGAGGAGTAAGAACCCCCCGCACCCAATGGGACCACCTGTTGGCTGTGGGTGGCAACCATTAATACCTGAGAACAGGTTTGCGGTGACTGAGTGGTCTGTGATGCAAGTACTGAGTGATTCCATTACTTGCAATGCTCCAATTTGGCCCTTTACTGGGCGGAACTGTTGGTCGGAGAATCCCCATCTGATCAATCGGTTGGTCATGCTAATCTCTAGCAACTATGTGATTGTGCCGACCATATTTTCCCAATTGCTCTCATGGAAAACACCTAACCCCTTTTTTATCATAAGGTGTTAGAAGGCGGTGACTGAGGGTCAACCACCAGTATTTATTAATACGCATTAAGTTAATAAAAATATTTCTTGAACAAATCATCTATTATATTAATAATGGAGATTCGCTTCCGGTTTTTGTCTGTAACAAAAATTACGTCACTGGTTACGTCACATTACCCAAAATCGTCATAACATAGAAATTTCTGAAGGCATCTCAAGAGCATACTATCAGAAGGCTGTCGAACTGAATAGTCACCTTAAAAAGGGCCCCATCCCAAGATTGTTACTTTGGCGAGTAGCTACTAAAAAGCACTCCCTACACTTTTTTACCTATCGTACGAGAACCGACAAAACGAACGCGTCTCTACAGAACTCTACAACCACAGCGACCAGAATATATTTGCTAGTGCCACTTCTCCAGCGAACAGTATTTCCCCTCACATATAAGTCTGGTAGCAAATGCCAACAAAATTTGCAGCATATTCTTGTACTATTTGTCAATACGAGTGTTAAATTCCATTGTGTGTTTGTCTTCTTTCGTCCGAACAATTTGCCCACAAAGCGTACCTTTTCCTCTTATAATTTCTGTGAGAACAAAAACTAACTCAAGAAAAAATCCACAATTTATGTATTAACCCAACCCTTCCACCATTAATAAGAAGTTATTCATTTTTAAGCAAAGTACAGTTGGGCATTAGCATGAAGTGCTACTAGCGACAGACGACCGCTATGGCAGGCTCCAGCGGAAGGAAAAGATACGCCTTTCGTAATATCGTGGCGACACCGGTCGCGGTTCCGGCTTAGAGGCTTTCAGCCGTTATCGCGCGAATGCAGCTTGGCACCCCCGCCGCTCGTTCGAGCGAGCACGCGAACCGTTGCTCCGATCCTGCGGTTCCTCTCGTACTGGACGGGATAGCCGTGGCCACGGCCGACATAACACACGTGCCGATCGGTAGGATAAAACTAACCTGTCTCACGACGGTCTAAACCCAGCCTCATGCAGCATTTGAACTTGGGTTGCCGTGTCCATTGCCTATCTCTGTATTAATAATCATGTTCCTTATTTGTTCAACCGTTATCATCTTGTAACACCCTCGGATTAAAAATGAGACCGCCTAAATCGTCCAAGATAAAATGCAGAAATGTAAATCCTGATTATCTGGTTTTGCTTATCCACTGAATTTTTATTTCTTATGGGTGTCGTCAGCTCAGATCAATAATGTGCCATTCCGTTTTTATTACACTTCCTATGTAATAAAAAGGAAGAAAAAGGGCATGCTACATAGAAAAATATACTAAGAAAGAAAGTAGGAGAATGATAATGTGAGCACGCAGGAGCGATAATGCTAATCTGTTTCAATTGAACATAATAAAAAGATGAAAAGAAGCAAGGAAAGGAAAACGTGTGTGTGTGAGAGAGAGAGAGAGAGAGAGAGAGAGAGAGAGAGAGAAAGAGAGAGAGAGAGAGAGAGAGAGAGTTAAATAAAAATTATTATACTTTTTACATATTGAACTATTTAGCAATAGCTCTTAAGTAAACATCAAACGTTGTACTATTTAAATTATCATACTGCAGTATATCCACTGGTCCTGCTAGTGATGATAATTGTTGTACCAAACACACATCTTTGAAACATTCCACATTGTAACTTAAATATTTCTTTTCGTCCTGTTGGTCGAGTCTGTAGAATGCACCACCTGCTCCTCTGCAGAGGAATAAGAACCCCCCGCACCCAATGGGACCACCTGTTGGCTGTGGGTGGCAACCATTAATACCTGAGAACAGGTTTGCGGTGACTGAGTGGCCTGTGATGCAAGTACTAAGTGATTCCATTACTTGCAATGCTGCAATTTGGCCCTTTACTGGGCGGAACGGTTGATCGGAGAATCCCCATCTGATCAATCGGTTTGTCATGCTAATCTCTAGCAACTATGTGATTGTACCGACCATATCTTCCCAATTGCTCTCATGGAAAACACCTAACCCTTTTTTATCATATAATTGTTAGAAGGCGGTGACTGAGGGTCAACCACCAGTATTTATTAATAACAACTAAGTTAATAAAAATATTTCTTGAACAAATCATCTATTATATTAATAATGGAGATTCACTTCCGGTTTTTGTCTGTAACAAAAAATTACGTCACTGCTTACGTCACATTACCCAAAATCGTCATAACATAGAATAAATACACTCAAAATTTGAACATGCAATATTAGACAGTCCTCATTGTTTTTTTAAAACAAGTTTTAATAAATACATGACTGATATTATATATCTATATATAGTTTGTTTTATTTTAATACATATTTAAAGTTTACATTTCAAATTGTTTTATTTTTTAATCCGTTAATGAATTTGATGATTTTACTTACTTAGGGTAGAATCTCGCTGACATTGAATTTTTTACTCCCACCCCTCAAGCAATATGTTTCAAAAATCTATTTTTTACATCGCCCGGATGGTGTTTTTTATTTTGTACTAGTATATATAAATAGGATTTGGCATTAAATAACCCACAAGAGTTGATATGCCATTAATCAAACAACCAAACGCCTGGCTTTCTTTAAAAGCTTTCTCAAACGATCAGTTCCTGCTTAAAGTACAGGTTACAACCAGATCAATGAATTCAATGAATTGATTGTCAATGAATTCTCAATATTGATTTATTCCAAGGTCTGTAATCACTGAATATAGTGCAAATAAGTAAGCACGTAAGCAGTGACGTAGTTTCGGTTACAGACAAATAGAGACCAAATCTCCATTATTAATAGAAGATATAGATTAACTGGACTTAAAACATTTTTACTGAAGACATATAACCTTAAAAAAGTGAATTTATTTATCAATCCTCCTCAAAGTTCTCATCAAAGACAATAGGATTATTTACTTTGGAACAGCACTTCTGCTTTGGTTTATAAGATGCCACAGTCACTTGTGGTGGTGAGTTAATGTTGGAATATTTTGCTATATAAGGTGTGCTGGACGCCACAACTTAAATTTATAGAGGTATAACTGCAAGTTTTAAAAACACTCGTGAGAAAATAAATATTAGATTAAGAAACAAAGACTAATTGGTGCCGTTATAGTATGTTATTGATTCTGTTATATTATGTGGCCTACTTTTTTGATTCTATTATATTATGTGGCCTGCCTTTTTTATTCTGTTATAGTATGTGGCCTACCTTTTCGATTCTGTTATAGTATACGGCCTACCCAGTTTGAATGTGCCCTACCCCAGTAAGACTATATTTATAGATAGAAGTAGTAGGCAATTTATTGAAACTAATTATTTTTCATATATATTCAATTTCAAGAAATGCAATTCAGTCATAAGCTTTATATAGTAATTAAGAATAATTAAAAAATAATTTATCCATAATTTACATGAATCAGAGATCTATTCAATTCTAAAATATTCTGAAATACGATTAAGGGTTAGGGTTAGCAGTTACTATCATAACCTTATAATATGCTCTTTATGGTAGGTCATATACTATAAGAGAGACATGATTTCGTAGGCCATATTCAAAAGGTAGGCCACATACTATAATGGTATCGACTAATTTTTCCTTCTTCAATGTGTTTTTGTAATTCTTTTTATCACCTTTTATTTTAGTTATATTTTGGTTAATATGGTCTTCTAACTTCCTCAATATATCAAATGAAGTATGAAAATAGACAATTAGATGGCTATACATTTTATTGATTGACATACAGAAGAATATAAAAACGTGTGTACTGAAGTACAGGGCGGTCTGAAAGTCTTGTCACCCCTTACATATTAATATATTACGAGATTTACATCTAATGATATATTTAGACATATTAAATGAAGTATGAAAATAGACAATTAGATGGCTATACATTTTATTTATTGACATACAGAAGAATATAAAAACGTGTGTACTGAAGTACAGGGTGGTCAGAAAGTCCTGTCACCCCTTACATATTAATATATTACGAAATTAACATGTAATGATATATTTAAACATATTAAATGAAGTATGAAAATAGACAATTAGATGGCTATACATTTTATTGGTAGACATAGAGAAGAATATAAAAACGTGTGTATTGAAGTATAGGGTGGTCTGGAAGGGTGGGGGTGTTTATACTTCTCTTAAAGTTATTACTCTGAACGTAAGCGTGATAGCGTGATTGGAATTTGAACTCGCTAACTACGATGTTGCATTCCAGCACGTTAGCCACTACGCTACAGGTATTCTCTCTTTGTACCAGAATAAGTTGAGCTTATTAGTAAATAGCTATTTTTATATATATATATATATACACACACACACACACACACAGTGCTAAACTGTGACATCTTATTATAATGGAGATTGTGTGTTTTTCTGTCTGTAACCGAAACTATATTACTACTCAAGTCACAATTCCCTTTGTTATTTACATCACATTCTCCATGATTTTATTTTTATTCAAACCTCAATTATTAATAAAATTGATTTACATCATTAACACTGTTGACCATATCTACATATTAATAACATGCAATTGTATTTATATATAAAACAAAATAGGAGATTACAGTGTGAATGGGAAGGTTATTTGCATATTGATCTTAAAAATTTGATTTTAATAAATATATGCTTATTATTATTGATTTCTAATTGTTTGGTTTTATCTTAATGAATATGAGCAAAAATCTCGGGGATAAATCTTAAAAGAAATCCATTAAGAAGAAGAAATAACTGTCATTTTATTATTTACTTTCTATTTTATCTAAAGAGTTAAATTAGGAAAATTTACCAAAGACAGACGGGAGTAATGGAAAATGATGGAAGAGTTAGTTTCAAAGTTGTTCTATTTTTCAATCATACCCCCTCTGTTCCAAATCTTTTTAGCTGCATTCTTATTCAGTTTTATTAGCCTTTCTAATTTAATATATTTTATTATATCAAAACTTAAATACTTGCACCCGGAGGGTGCATATATTTGCTAGTCATAGTAATCGAGATTGAACCCTAGCCGTGCGATTATGTTCACCTTCGGAGTAATACCCTAGTATGAGACCCCTCACTTTCCTAGCCATATGGCAAATAGTGTCACTACTGTTCTTCTAAAAGAATGGGTTTGGCCTTAAATAACCCACAAAGGTTGATATGCCATTAAACAAAGAAACCAAACCACACATACAAGTAAATATATATATATATATCATATGTTTGTGTGTTTTAATGTATATTAATATTTGCATAATTTATTACCTATATCTTCTGTGTTTAATAATAATCTAAAATACTAGATTAGTATAACGAGCCACACCAACCTAGCATTTGTACTACTTCCTCAAACATTTCAGTTTGGAACCTCATCCTGCAATCATTGAGCTATACCCAATGTTACAATTATCGTTTGGTATTTAAAAAAAGAAGAAAAGAACAGGTCATCTTTTCCCACGTAACCTATCCTTTTTCCTTCCTTTCTTCTTTTTTTCTTTTTTTAAATACAGACACCTGCCAAGTAGGTAAGAATGGTTTTCTCATTGAATATGCAAATAAATGTCTTTTGGCAATGTTTCAAAATCTTGAGTAATCTGGCACCCTGACAGCTACGGGCACAGTAAATGTTCAAATATGTAGCTTCAATTTTTAAAAAATAACAAAAAAAAACACAGCAACAAGATGAAATGAAACAATTAAAAATAACAATTCTAACTAATCTTCTCTGTCTGTCTCTCTCTCTCTCATAAATATATATATATATATATTATATATATATATATATATATATATATATATATATATATATATATGTGTGTGTGTGTGTGTGTGTGTGTGTGTGTGTAGTATTTGAGAATTGAAAATAAATTGCTCGGTTACGGGTGTAAGAGTTGTATTTATTTACAATATATTTAAGGAGCGATGGTTACCATTGGTTTCAAAGCAGTATGTTAGCCACTTTTCGCAAACTACTTAACGCCTGTTAAGATTTTTTTCTTAATAGACGCGAAAAGTGGCTAACATGCTACTTTGAAACCAATGATAACAATCGCACCTTAAATGCATTGTACACTATAATGAATCTATCTCACTCTCTCTCTCTCTCTCTCTATATATATTATATATATATATATATATATATATATATATATATATATATTTCAAATTTGCAGCTAAAACTGTTCTAAATCAGTAAAATATAGTGATCTATGTACAAGGATGCAGAGCAATATCACGATATTTCAGCTATAGAATAAAATAAACTGGGCAAAAAGTCACAATTCTATTTTCCATATGCGCAATTTTCTGGTGAGCATGTATCAATAAGGAATTAAGATGTATTGATACAAGATCGACCTGGCGCCTCCTCATCAAACAAGGAATGAAAAGGAGTGAAAAAGAGAGGAAAGAAGCCGCCGCAGAAAAGAGAGTTAAAAGGAAGGAGAGACAACAGCATCTCCAGCATCTCTAGAAAGCATCACCTTTTATTTGCAATCACTGTACCAGAGACTGCCATTCAAGAATTGGTCTGTTCAGCCACTTACATAGCTGTAGATAAAAAAGTGGACTCTACGAAGGTTGTCAACGATACAAGATCACCTGAAGATCAGGTACGAGAAACTCAGAGTCATGAATTTTACTGTTTTATTAAATGATGGTGATTTACTGTATTCTGCTGCTGTTGTAGTTTAGAACACTCTACAGCAGCATTCTGACCTTCTTCATTTGAACCCCCCCCTATCCTTTCCTTTGCGAGGTTCTTTAGCTCAGTCAGCCGTCTGCCAGATCTTAGCGCCAACAGTCCTGTATTTTGTAGGTCTATCCCCAACAAGTCTGTGCTATGGCGGCCCTTTCATACCCGGTAGGTTTTTTTACCCTATTCTAGTGATTTTTGTGCGAGTACTTCTTCGGGTATCTGTAGTACATGATCAAACATGGATCACCATATTTGTGCCAGTTGTTGATATTGGAATACTGTTTTATTATATATATAAGTATGGGTAAATAGTAGGGCAGACTGGGTTCTTTAACTTTGATATGGCAACCAGTATAGGAGAAGGAAAACTCTAAATTCAAACCTGTTAATCTCCGCTAAAAATTGACCTTGTGTCACATGCTACTCATGCAAAGGAGTTGCTAAATACATATATAAATACATTGACACAAATCCTTTTTCTCTGACTTAGGGTTGGGACTAGATTGCGTTCATCTTTCTCAGCTAGGTCATTGGGCAGAATATGGCAAAATAAAAATGAGACAAGCCTGAGGATTCTCATCCTACGACAGTACCTCCCCTATTGCACGGCAATGTCAACGGTCAGAGTGGTTTGATCCAAGGGAAAGTATTCAGGGAAACCAGGTCTATTTTGGGTTTTATATTCACGTATAAATGAATGTGACCTCTCATTAAAAAGACCGAACATTGCATGTTACAGCCAAAGGAATCTACTTGAATATATGCCCACGCATGTTCAAATATTCACAGCGCATCCCATAGAGCCATTATTAACATGTTTATTATGTTTTCCTTCCAACTAATTTTAAAAATATGTTTTATTTTTCTTCTATCTCCAAATTCTTATCTTTCATAGAAACCAGAAAATCAAAAAATACATATTTCCATTCCAACCAATTTAATCGTGATTACTCAGAAACATCCTTGTTCTTTTCTATCGTTTCTCTTAATTTGAATGTTTGTTTTTAATCTAATTATTCGTTCCTTCTTTTCTAGAAAAAAAAAAGAAAATGAGCAAAGTGTAGAATTTATCGAAAATAGAGAGAGGTGAGTAGAAAGAAAGAAAGAAAGAAAGGAGTAGAAAGAAAGAAAGGGAGAAGGAATAGAAAGAAAGAAAGAAAGATAGTAGAAAGAAGGAAACAAGCAAACAAAGTTGAAAGAAAGAATAATATTTGTAGGGAAATAAAAGCTGGAGTTGAAGAAAAAGGAGCTAAAAGAGAGACAAATTTGAAAGAAAGAATGAATGAATGAATCTCAAAGAAAGAAAGACTGAAAAAAATGAAGCTAAAAGAAATACAGACTGACAGACAGAGAGAGAGAGAGAGAGAGAGAGAGACAGAGACAGAGACAGAGACAGAGACAAACAGACAGAGAAGTGTGAAATACAAAACAAGCAATTTTCAGAGATTACTGTGGAACAGGGTCTTTTAGATAACAATAAAATATCTAAATATTCTTTAACTTTTTCTTTTATATTAGCTATCATGATAATAGTGTGGGGTCTGCATTTGTGCTTGTCTCAATAATTATGATTTCTCAATAGTGATAACTATGAAATGCAAATTAATATAAATTACTATTATTGTCATTATTAAAACTAGTACAAAATAAAAAACACCCTCCGGGCGATGTAAAAAATAGATTTTTGAAACATATTGCCTTAGGGGTGGGAGTAAAAAATTCAATGTCAGCGAGTTTGTACCCTAAGTACGTAAAATCACCAAATTCATTAAATGATTAAAAAATAAAACAATTTGAAATGTAAACTTTAAATATGTATCAAAATAAAACAAACTATATATAGATATATAATACCAGTCATGTATTTATTAAAACTTGTTTAAAAAAAACAATGAGGACTGTCAAATGTTGCATGTTCAAATTTTGAGTGTATTTATTCTATGTTATGATGATTTTGGGTAATGTGACGTAAGCAGTGACATAAATTTTTGTTACAGACAAAAACCGGAAGCGAATCTCCATTATTAATAGATTGTGATTACGTCTCTCAACTAATAGGGGATATGAGAGGTAATTACCTCCCGTGTCTGCCAGTAGGCGCTAGGTGGAGTAGTGAGCAGCATTATAAAAGTGGAAGTGCCAAATTTAAATTCTTTTTTAATTCCCCCAGCCTTCACAGCGAAGATTTAACTCGTTATTCAGTAGCGTTGGATCTGCGAGACTAGCTTCTTAACTACTACGTCAGGATGGGACGCATTGAAAAGAAGATAGAAAATAGAAGGTTGTGAAGAAGAAGAAGGATGAAGAGGAGGAAAAGATTATAGAAGAAGAAGGTGGAGGAAGGAGAAGTGAGGAGGAGGGGGAGGAGTATAAATACAAATACATAATTGGTCAGGACACCTTAACCAAATCTGCAAGTTGGGCCCATATTCCCAGGTAAAGTAATCAGCGATGAGTCAAGTACTGGACATTCTTTTTGTAATTTTCCATGCATGAAGTGAAGCTAAAAATATAGATTTAATTTCATATCCAGACATCAAGCAGAGGGACATATCATTATCGTCAGCAGCAATGATATGAAAAAGTATTCATTTCAAAGTTCTTCACACCTGGCAAAAAGAAATCTGTTAATTAAGATATAAAAAACAACGGAATGAATATCTAAATGGCCAGGTGGAATTTAAGGCCAAGTTTAACTGACTTTTATAAACACGGACATTTTTTTACATTAACACAGATGATATTTTAGAAGAAAAGGTGGACGAAATCAGGGCCGGTGCTATGAAATATGAAAAAATGAACCGACAAAAAACGATTTTTAATTTTTTTTGCTATAAAGATAAGAGTCTGAATAATTATATCAGAAGATTTTTATAAGTTTTGATGCGAGTGCTTTTTAGTAAAAGAACCATGAATACAGAATTCTGCTAAAAAAATATCAATAAAGAAATTGACCCTGTGGTAAAAAACGGACTGTTTTACTTATTTTTCAAGATAACGTGGAGTAATTTTCCCCAGTCGGATAATTTGATCTTTGAATTAACTGTTTTTTTTAAAACAACTCCTTATGTTCGTTATTTTTTTTTATTTAGCGAGATTTTTAAAAAGTTAAAAAATATTTACGTTTCTTCCTTCAATATGGCTTAAACTGATCACGTGACGTGTTTTGGTAGTACCTATTGTTTAGCTTAGTTGTGGCACAATACTAGAACTTTCCAGTTCTCTTTGGCTTTCTTGATGAAACTTATGATTTTGGCGAATATTTTGGACATTTTCAGACATGGTCTGTCTGTCATGGGACCCCCATGCCCTACCCTACCCTAACCCAACCAATGATACAGGACCTCCACTCTACTACATGTCAATTTTCTTAAAACAGTATTCATAGAAAGTATATGAATCCCGTCCTTCCAAGACCCCAAGCAGACTTCTCCCCCACCCCAGTCAGGGATTCGAGGTAGTAAGTATTACTGACATTCTACCAAGTCAGTGGGACATATAGGGTTTTGGTGTATTACGGTATGAAATGAAGAGAGAATAATAAACACAACTGGTTAGCCGTATAGATGGAGACTTTATTGATAAGACCGTTAAGTCTGAACGCTAGAGTCCAGACGCTCAGAACTTTTTATTCATTTAATTTTAATTTTGATTTAATTTAAATCCCTACAGACACAAGGATCATTATAGTGGGAAACCACGGATAAACCGAAGCTCATGGGTGGCTAGTATTTAACAATTGCGTGAATCCCGCCGGCATTCTTCTTTTGAGGCGCCTCAGGCACTTGACAATAAAGCCAGCCATGCCCTTTAAGCCAAGAGGGCAGATGCTTGCCTGGGGGATGACTCTCTGGGATCTAATTATTAAATATCTTACTGGTCCCATGGCCGAAGCCACTGGACACTGGGCTCGAGGTTCGGGTAAGTATTATTGGGATTCGGGGGTAGTACGTGCAGACCCTGGATGAAACAGTGTGTTGTATTTTGTTATCGTGTCTGCTGAAACTGACTGGTAAAAATACAAGATGGACGGTGTGAAGACTGGGCTAAGAGAGTTAAATAAAGAAGTTATAAATCATTGGTTCTGGTTAGTTGTAAAACGGAAGTAGGCAGAGTATAACAGATTGGGGGATTGAAAGTAATTGCTGGATAGGAAGATGACAAAGGAAAGGGGTTGATGAAGAAAAGTAGAAAGAAAAATAAAGTGTAGTCGTAGGGAAAAAGGGAAAAGTAGAAAAGGAGAGGTAACAAAGGGGAGATAACCAATGAGAAATATGAGATAGGAAGAAAGATAAAAAGAAAGAAACAATGGAAGAAGATAAAGAATTTTTATTTCTTCTCCTTTTTCCTTTATTTTGTGTTTTTCGGTTTTGTTTGTTTTAATCATCAATTCTTTCACTGATAGTTAGTGAAGAAGAATAGTTGTCATTGAAAATCCTTTCCAGATCATCGAGAAAAATCTGTACATTGATGGGCAACTGAATTTAATAACATAAATTATCCATATTTAAGAAGCTTGTTGACTCGTTTATTCTGCAATAAAAGGTCTTGAAATAGACTAATATAAACGTAATAATTGGATTCGTATATTAACATTCCAGGCCGAATTAACTGGCGATGGAAATTCTTGCCTGTTTATCTTGAATCGAACGTTGCACGTTACGAGCGCGTATGCGTCAACTAGTTATATCCAAAAGGAAAATATTAGCAATCGGTTATCTTTGACCCTTTTATCACGTCACAATTGAGACGGAAGTGACGTGAGTCGTTTCTTATTGGTTACTCACAGCTTAAAAGATCAATATCAGTGGCAGGTGTGTGTGTGTGTGTGTGTGTGTGTGTGTATGTGTATGTGTGTGTGTGTGCGTGCGCTGATCGCTGTGTGCTTGGTGGACTTTTGCTACAGGGTCACCTGTTGGAATAGTTGTTTCTTGGATGAACGAGTATGATTCTGGAAGTTCCGAAACTTATCAGGATCCCCATATTATATCACTGATAAGGCGATCCAGCAGACTCTTTCAGATAAGTTGATTTAGTTTATACACAACTATACAAAGCGAAAGTGAAAGTAAAAGTAAATTCAACATGGGAATTTATTAGAACTCGAAATGTGAAGTTTGGCTCAGCTGAACAGCTGGCAACAGCATTAGCATTAGCATCATCATCATCACTGTCAGCAGCAGCAGCAGTAGTAGTAGTAGTAGTATTCTTTAGATAAAAGAAACAAATTTTAAATTTAGATCATACTAGAATGAGTAAAAAGTTTTGCAATACTTTGGTACGTGCTAGTTTGTAGCACATATATCACGAAACCGAAGAAGTTGAGCCTTGTTAGGTAATTGTTGTGATTGGTAGTATCATGGTAGTCTGTGTGCTGACACGTTGTGCATTACTTGACTCCGAGTGTGATTTGAAAAACGCACAGATTAACATGCAGCAGTCGAATTCGAACTGGACCGTAATACTGCAGAAGCAACCAAAAATATTTGTTGAGCAAAAAGTGAAGACGCAGTTGATCATATTACAGTAACCAACTGGTTAAAAAAATGTCATTCGTATTGCAAGAATACTGACGATCAGGAAAGGCCAGGTAAGGCCGAAAACCGTGGAATCCAAGGCCGTGTTTCAAGTCACAGTGGCAAATCCGATGAGTTGCAAGCGACATATATCAGACGAGATGAGCATCTAAGTACAGTTTGGTTCATCACATTCATGACTTCTAATAGGTCCCTCCCAGTCAAAAAGTCCTCATATTTATTGAATAAAAATCATATATATAATAGGTCCCTCCTCAATCATGAAAAATCCTTTTATTTATTGAATGACCCCCGTATATTTAATACGTTCCTTCCCTGTCAAAAATATCATCTCATTTATTGAATATCCACTTATTATATATACGATATGTTATCCACTTATTAAATATACGATATACGATATGTATATATAATAGATACCTCCACAGTAAAAAGAAAATATATTTTATTTATCGTATATATAATGGGTCACTCCTCAGTAAAAAAATCCATTTATTTATTTATGACCCACGTATATATAATATGTCCCTCCTCAAGCAAGAAATTCTCTTATTTATTGAATGACTCTTGTATATCTAATAGGTCCATCCACAGTCAAAAAATCTTTTTATCTATTGAATGACTCTTGTATATATAAGCCCCCCACCTCGGTAAAAAAATCCTCTAATTTATTGAATAACCCTCGTGTATATGATAGGTCCCTCCTCGATCAAAAATATTGAAGTAATATTGAGAATCGGTTTCTTTAAATATTTTTTAAGTTTCTCAAATATTATGGGATGCAATGTGAATGTTGTGTGGGTAGGTTAGAGTAACCTCCCTTTATTGATAGTTAACGTTGAGTGACCGCTCGTGGTTTATACAAATATTAGTGGCAGGCCGTCGGTAAGTCTCTAATTAATGACTGGTGGGCGCCGCCATTGGCATTCTGGACTTCGTACGAGACGGTCGATTCGTGTTAACCTTCTTACAAATGTCACAGGTAAGACCGTTTGGCTATATGAAATATGAGTATATGGCAATAAACATGAGAATACTGATAAAACCATCCAGAAATTGTTCTTTAAAAACCAAATTAGATACAAGCATGCTGTTTGTTTTCACCTTTTTATATGTACGAGGATCGACTGAAAAGTTCATAGGTAACCAAAGTGCAACCAAATCTAGCTTACTTTTCAACATATCCCCATTTGCGTTCCACAAACCTCTTCAATCGGCGTTGCAGTGCCTGGATTCCATTGGTCGACAGAAGATATGACGTCATCAAATTAACTTTTAGCCTATTTACTTTTCAGCCTTCCCTCGTAGATAATGTTGTGATGAATAGAGAAATTGAGCAAATTATTTAAATTTTCTTGCTCTTTATAAATCAAATATTATATAAAATGAATCAAATGTTTATAGATTAAAAATGCACTTTTAAGAGATACTGTATATGCTCGAGTAATGAACGACTTTGTATAATAAATGACCCTTATCTTTTATCTATATTGTGTGTAACGAAAGACTCCTTGTTTTTGGAATGAAAATTCGGTCTTAAAATGTTGTTCATGTAATGACAAAAGATAAGAACAAAAGAATTAAGAAATGATTATTCTGCTTAGAATTATTGTTACACGTATTGTGACTTTAAATAGGTTAATAGTTACTAAATAGTTCTCCGAAAGGGGAGGTAATCATAAATAGGGGAGGTAACTCTCAATTACTTATTACAATTCATTACACGAATATATACGATGCACATACACACATATATATATATACTAGGTAATCAAGGACTTCGTATAACGAACGACACATAATTTTTAACCACAAAAAATATGTTTTTATCATACATGGTGTGTAATGAACGATCCGTAACTTTTGGCTATATTATCATATATTTCTTGTTTTTGCGGTGGAAATTTTATCTTAAAAAGTCATTCATTACACGAGTAAATACCATGCATTCATACTTTATTTATATGTTAATAAATGTAATAGATATTGTTTATTTACCTCTTCAGAACCGGCTTCTTGAACAGCAGTATCCATTTCCTTTGCAGTTCTGTTCATCATTGTGGTTATACCTGTAATGGTATCCAGGTTTCTGTTAGAAAGATCCTTGGATCCTGACAGAACTGTCGATTGATTTTTGCTGTCTGTAGAATCCTCAATACTCAAATTGTTGTTTTTGCTTTGGATTGCAGTCGTTTCAATAGGATGAATTTTGCTTTCAGCAACTTGGAATTTACTCCCAGGGGATTTCTTTTCTGATGCAAAAGTCCGTGCCCTGTCAGAAAATAACATTCTTTTGGACAATGGCCTCAAAATGTTTAAAACTTCTGGTCGAAGACGCCTTACATCAGATTCTCTTCTTCGCTGGTCATTTGATTCTAAAAGAAAATGAAAGATCAAGTTTTCATTCAGCTTCGAACAACACTTTATTGAATAAATAGGAACACAACATTTTTAGACACATATGGAACATCAAAAGATCAAAACAAAACGCAACAAAAGTAATTGGAAAACAAGAAAAGTCGCACCAGTTGCATCAAAATCTCAAAACATTGTAATCTTTGCTTTAAAAAAATAACCATAATCACCTTGTCTGAAAAAATAATTCTAAATAAATAAACGGAACTTATATCTAAATGTAGATACGAAAACAAATTCCTACTAAGTCATCCGAAAACCAACCGCTACAAACATAGAATAAAATGAAAAATGAATACATAAATCGAAAATAAATCATGTTTAAAAATAATAATAATAATAATAATAATAATTCTCTGAGACTTCGAGATAACAACGGATCACCCTATCCCAGCCAGGAGACCAGACCTAGTATTGATTAACAAAAAAAAAAGAGAACGTGTCAACTGGTGGATTTTGCGGTCCCAGCAGATTATAGGGTGAAGCTGAAGGAAAATGAAAAGATGGATAAATACCTGGACCTTGCCAGAGAATTGAAAAAGCTGTGGAATATGAGAGTGAAAGTGATACCAATTATAGTTGATGCACTTGGAACGGTACCAATAAACTTGGAAAAAGGGCTGGGGGATCTAGAAATCAGAGGAAGAATTAAGACCATCCAGACTACTGTACTGGGCTAGAATACTCAGAAGAGTCCTGGAGACATGAGGAGACGTGTTGTCACTCAGACTTCAGTGAAATGCCATCAGTTAACGCTGATGTGAAAAACTCAAAAGGAGTGAAAATAATAATAATAATAATAATAAGAAGAAGAAGAACAAGAACAAGAAGAACAAGAACAAGAACAAGGGAAATACTATCCTGTCCCAGAATAAACCTAAAAAGAAATCATCCCCAGCAACTATAGACCAATAACGTGTCAACCTAAGATGCAAAAAAGTCTAATCACACCGGTAAGAGAATAAATACATTAATCACTTGTTTGCCGCGGTCTATTTCCAGAAGAACACAAAAGATGATACAAAAGAACAAGGGGAACAGATGACCTACTATATATATATATATATATATATATATATATAACTAATACATCCTCAATGAGGTTAAAACAAAGGAGAAAAATGTAGCCATGGCATGAATCTACAACAAACAGGCCAATGATATCGGTAAGCTTGGATAAGAGAATGTCTGAAAATGTCCAAAATATTCTCCCAAATCATAAGTTTCATCAAGAAAGCCATAGAGAACTGGAAAAAGCAGAGATAAAAGTCCAAAAAGGCATCTTCCAAGGAGACTGTCTCTCGCTGCTGCTATTTGATATAGCAATGATGCCACACAATTAAATACTCAGCAAATGCACAGGGGACTACGTAATGTAATGGTTAGCAAACTGGATTAACAAACGATTGTTATTGAGTTCGATTCTCTGTGGATGTCCCATAGTTCCAGTATTGTGCCACAACTAAGCTAAACAATAGGTACCACCAAAACACGTCATGTGATCAGTTTAGGCCATATTGAAGAAAGAAACGTAAATATTTTTTAACTTTTTAAAAATCTCGCTAAATAAAAAAATAACGAACATAAAGAGTTGATTCAAAGAAAAACAGTTAATTCAAAGATCAAATTATCCGACTGGGGAAAAATTACCCCCCGTTATCTTGAAAAATAAGTAAAACAGTCCGTTTTTTACCACAGGGTCAATTTCTTTATTGATATTTTTTAGCAGAATTCTGTATTCATGTTTCTTTTACTAAAAAACTTATAAAAATCTTCTGATATAATTATTCAGACTCTTAGCTTTATAGAAAAAAAATTAAAAATCGTTTTTTGTCAGTTCATTTTTTCATATTTCATAAAATAAAATGGTGGTAGACCTCGTAAAAAATATTTCCCCTAATATATATTTAGGAAAAAAACTATTTCATATATATTTTCATCAAAAGGTATGTAATTATGGAAACTTTCGTGAAAATCGGACCATTAATTGATTTTTCATAGAATTTTTTTTAAAAAGCCTCTAATTATAACTTGTTTTTGGCTACGTTAAATTTCAATTGATTTAACGTTGCAAAAATATAAACATTGTTTTTCGTTCATAATTGTCATTATTTCCATAAGCTGAAAAAAAACTTTTTAAGTCACCAGAAGTTGTTCTACTATTTCTTCTTTTGAATGGACAAAAAGTTTTGAAGATAATAATAACCTTTATGCAAGTTTCATTGTATTGAATAAAGGGGGTGGTAAATTTCGCTGCGAAAATTGGTGGTACCTACTAAACAAAGTAAATAACTTCTACTGCTTTTTGTTGGTGTACTGTCTGAATGGAAAGAGTGGTCTGATTTTCTGAAAGTGTACAGCAGATATTTGTAACATCATCTAAACATCAACACTTACGATCTTAATCATTCTGTCCCATACTTTTATTTGAAGATTTTCTCTGACCTTTTTTGCTGTTACATTCTTCAACATTTTTGTTTGGTTAAAAAGAATGGTGTGAAATACATATCTGTTTTTTGTACTATTCAAGTTGAGTTGAGTACAAAAAAGAAATATATATACTATTTCTCTGAATGTTTGAGATGAGGCTTGATGATTAGTATTATCTGCGTTATTCGCACTATTGTTCCCATCTTCATTGTTATTTGTACAACGTTTCGGCCGATATGCCCTCTGGCCTTCTTCAGGTATTTCTTGTCGGCCTCGGGCACCTTCTTTTCGGACTCGGGAACCTTCTTTTCGAACTCGGGAACCTTCTTTTCGAACTCGGGAACTTTCTTGTTGTAATCGGGAGCCATCACGGAACTTTGAACCTAACCCTTTATTTAGTCCCCCGTGGGTATCCTGTTCTCATTCCGCTAACCATAGCTGGGGTAGGAGTTGTGCAGTAACATAGAAAAATAATTAACACAATAGTCCGAATAACGCAGATAATACTAGAAATATATATATATATATAAAGGCCAGAATATTACACCGTTCTTTGAATGGCTTGAGGTAATGAAAATCAACCTTGCTTTAATCGTATAAAAACAAATTGTACCATTCTTAAAAATTACTGGAGACAGCCAAAAGTACAGTTGCTCTTAACACACACGCACATACAATGTTTATGATTCAATTTTCTTCTAAGAAAATGAATATTAAACACCAATAAAAACAAATATGTATGAAATTATATTAAAACTAGCAAAAAGACAGGAGGGAACAGATTCTCTTTTTTTTTAAGTTATTGGAAGTTATTTTTAGTTAGTCCGAATTAACTTCTAACAGGTTTCTGTTCTGTCTTATGATTTTTATCAAACAAAAACTGCAACATCATTGGAATAGTAGTACAACGAACAAATTATTATAAATCAAGCCAACAGTAGGAGAATGGAAGCTGGGATATAGAAAATCCTGAGGAGAAGTAATACTGGCTCGGTTGCGCATTGGTCATACAAGACTTACATATATATTCAAGCAAGAGGATCAATCACAGTGCGGGATATGTCAACCACACTACACTGTTAAATATTTCCTTCTGGACTGTGGCGTTTTCACTCCAATTTGAAAAAATATTTCAAAGTAAATAATATGAGGAATCTATTTAAGAATACTAACATGGATGAGATCTTATCCTTCTTGAGAGAAAGAGAAATATATCGAAAATTAGGAATCAGATATAAAACACATCCACAAAATACATCTACAAAAATACGCCGGGAAAGGAAACTTGAGTGCCAATTTTTATCTCATGCACTTACAGTTTTTTTTACTTCAAATAACCCACAGGGTTATTATACCATTAAACAAACCTAAACCGAACCAAACTAAATCAAATGAAGTCAATGAAAATTTTAAGATATTAAAACAACTAGACAAACCACTCTCCCACAACTAATTTACCTGCCCGAACAGTAGCAATAAGAAAATAAAAACGTTTACAACCATAATAAAACTTGACAGTGATTATATATATATCTTATTATAATGGAGATTGTGTGTTTTTCTGTCTGTAACCGAAACTATATCACTTCTCAAGTCACGATTCCCTTAGTTATTTACGTCACATTCTCCACGCATTCTATTTTTATCTAAACCTCAATTATTAATAAAATTGTTTTACATCATTAATACTGTTGACCATATCTACATACGAATAACATGCAAGTGTATTTATATATAAAACAAAATAGCGGTTTACAGTGTGAATGGGAAGGCTAATTTGCATATTAATCTTTAAAATTTGATTTTGATAAATATATTCTTAGTATTATTGATTTCTAATTGTTTGGTTTTATCTTAATGAATATGAGCAAAAATCTCAGGGAAAAATCTTAAATCCATTAACAAGAACAAATAACTGTAATTTTATTCTTTACTTCCTATTTTAACTAAGTAGTTAAATTAGGAAAATTTACCAAAGAAAGACGGGAGTAATGGAAAATGATGGAAGAGTTAGTTTCAAAGTTGTTCTATTTTTCAATCATACCCCCTCTGTTCCAAATTTTTTTATCTGCATTCTTATTCAGTTTCATTTGCCTTTCTAATTTAACATGATATTTTATTATGTTAAAACTTAAATACTTGCACCCGAAGGGTGCATATATTTGCTAGTATATATAAAGATAAATCTAATGAGTCAGACGAACCTACTATTAGTTTCGCTTAATGCTCTTCAGGGCTAAGATCTGACTCTTAGAGTCAGATCTTAGTAACTCTTAGAGTCAGATCTTAGCCCTGAAGAGCATTAAGCGAAACTAATAGTAGGTTCGTCTGACTCATTAGATTTATCTTTATTATTTGCTCTACTTAGGTATTGAGCACTTTTTACTTATTAGCTATTCTCCTAGCGGTTATATGAATATATATATCTTATATACATATATATATACATATAAATTGTTTTATCTTTTGGCCAAATACTGTACCAATAGATTATTTTTTGTTGGTACGACTATCTTGGTCTTTTCTTTTTTTCAAAAAAATTTTCTCCCCGGTTGATGTTTGGTAGTATATTTTTACAATCAAACTATTTGCTGGGTTTTTTCTCACCGCGAGGATTTACCAACACGCTTGGTATATTAAATATATATATATATATATATATATTAATATATATATATATATATATATATATATATATGTTAACTACCTAGGTTCCATCGGAAGGATCTTCAGAATAATTCTGTCAGAATCTGAGTAGTTAACTTCTGTCGTTAATACGGTTCCATAAACTGGGTCTACAATATTTAATAATCCAGACTCATTTTTTTCGAACAGTAAAAATTGTGACACGTTCAGTTTTTCTTTTGTAGTTATTTTTTTTTGTGTGTGTGTGTTTTGTGAAGTTTCCCCCAAAACTAATATATATATATATATATATATATATATATATATATATATATATATATATATGTTGTGTGTGTGTGTGTGTGTGTGTGTGTGTGTGTGTGTGTGCTGTGATGGAATTAGAAAAAAATGCCAAAATTTAGGTGGGTTTGTGGGTATTGGTTCTCACCCGATCCCCTCTCCTACTTGATAAGTTTCTTTCTTTACCCTGAATCACCCCCCCCCTCTCTTCATATGCCTAAAACATGTTTCTTAGCCAAGATTTATGAGTTGATTGTATATACCTTAGTAGGTAAGGAATGCTGTCTATTTATTATCTGTTGAAAACAAGAAAACTTTTAATATAATCCATTCACTGCATTGTTTATGCCATTGTTTAAGTCGAGATAACGGAAGTTTTAACACTGGTTTGGCTATTAATGCTTAACTAGCAACACATTTATTATATTTATTTAAGCACGAAAAGTAGGCAGGCTGACTGTGTTGAGCTGAGGAACGAGAGACTTGTTGTCTGAATTTCTGTTCACTGGACAAGTCTGTTCAATTGCCAAATTATGAAGGAAGGCCAGAGATCGCACTAATTGGCATGTTGCTATCAAAACAACAAAGATCAGGATCACAATCCAAATATTTCATGGAAAATGACGACTAAGAATTCCAGACATATATATATATTTACTAACCCCTCCGCACAGGCAGGATGTGACACAAGGTCAATTTTTAAACGGAGTTCAACAGGTTTGAATTCAGAGTTTTCCTTCTCCTAGACCGGTTACCTAACCAAGGTTAAAGAGTCCAGTCTACCCTACTATTTACCCATAGCTGGAGGGAGAGTAGGATTCATACCTTTCCCAAGGGTATTAGCGCTAAGTGAAATACAATTACTACGTCTAGGATTTGAACTCGGGGCGACGAGTCCATTTCCCATGACTTTAACCATTACACCACGCGAATTCCAGACATATAGAGGTAGGCTTGAAAACTCAATATCAGAAATGTTTTAATACAAACAATAAAAAAGAGGATACTGGTCAGATCAGACACAAAATAATGACAATTTCATCTCATTTGTATCATTAGGATTTTTTGGACTGTTGTCCTCATCTTTATCTTTATATACACAACGTTTCGGTCGATATGCCCTCCTGCCTTCTTCAGGAACTTTCTCGAACTCGGGACTCTTCTCTTCGAACTCAAGAACCTTTTTGTCGAACTCTGGAGCCTTCATGTTGTAATCTTATATAACAACAAAGATGAGGACAACAGTCCGAAAAATCCAAATAATAAGAATTATCAAGCTTCATCTTTAAAATTCAGACAAATAATTTAATCTCAGTATTTCATTGATTGATGGTTGGTTGTTCACTTTACTTAATGGCATACCAAACTGCGGGGGTTATTTAGTGCCAAACCCATCATTGTAGAAGAGCGGTATTAGTTCTATTTAACCCATAATTAGGGGATCCATATTTTCCCAAGTCCGAATGTGAATGTATTTGCGTGTGTGGAGTTCGAACTCACTTACTCAGATGTTATAATCCAGTACTTTACGCACAACGTCATGGGTCAACTCTCTTGACTAATTGAAAATGTGTTTAAAACAACAAGGGTGAAGATATACAGCGTGTTTGAAAAAAATGATATAATTTGAGATGTTCAGGCTGTTTCTGAAAAATTGATATATGAGAGTGAGTTCTACAACAATGCCATTTTGTTTAGGACAAGTATAATTACCAACACAGGAACATGTATCATACATCAAAATGAAGCTGGTCCTCTGTGGATCATATCCCTACTTCTCCACATAGGTGAGTTAAAAAGTAATGCCATTTTTTTAGGACAAATATAATTACCAACACAGGAACATCTATCATACATTAAAATGAAGCTGGTCTTGTGTGGATCACATCCCTACTTCTCCACATTGTCACAGTTTCTCTCAATAGTTATGTTCCACCTTCGAATGATAGTATGTATCCCTGTCCCGTAAAGTTCCGTTGACTGTTCTTTGAGCCATTAAACAAAAACAAAAAAATATTTCCCAAAACAAGCTACATAGGTAGCACAGTCTGTCATAATATTTACCCATTGCTGAGTGGGTAGAATAATTTGACTCATACCTTTCCCAAGTGAATTAGCGCTATGTTGAAGTGCAAACAGCCTCGTTCTGGGATTTGAACTTCTTCTTGAAAAGAAGTATCTTTTCTTTTTATTAATTTTGACAAGTTGAAGAAAATTAGTCAAGGCTTAATGAAAAAAATGTCATTAAATCCATGTTAATAGTTTGAATTTGGTTTATTTGTTTAATGGCATATAAATCGTGGGTTAGTTAATTCCAAAACCGCCCTCGTATAAGAATAGTAATAGCTGGTGAAATGTGGAGGTTATTAGTCCGAAAGTGAATATAATAGCACGACTGTGTTGAGAATTTTGTGTATATAAGCTGTGTGCTAGATCCTCGCCTATACTTATAGACTAGACCAGAATCATGTGATCTAACTCTTGGCCAATCACTGGCAGTACTCTGAGTCTGATACAATACTTAACCCAGACCCTACTGGTCATAATTACGCCGACGTTCATAGACGACAGACATAAGATTAAATCACTGGACCTTTACCAATACGCAGGATAGGACTTCTACGCTCACCAAAGGATTCCATAACACAGGACTTTCGTTAAGCCCTTTTCAACTGGCCAAGGATGGCATTTAAAAACTTTACAGACTGGACTTCGAACTCATTTACTACGCTGTTGCAGTTCAGCACATTAGCCACTGTGCCACAAATTGAATACAATCAGTAATTACATTCTTGGTTAATTGGTCATATACGTCTTATAGGCGGCCACATTTGTCGGACTCTGGAAGCTGAAAATTAGTCTATTTAGGTAATTTAATTTGAGGATAAACATATGACGGGTGGTGTTGGCTTTCAGGGTCACGAAAGATCGCCAAAGGATAAAAAATTGAGACTAAAAGGAAAGAAGTAATGAGTCTACTACAGACCAGGTTAAGGGCGTATTGGTTTGAAAGCTAGTCTCATAGATAAATTACTACTGAATAGTGAATTGTATCCTAACTGGATGCCAAATCATACCAGTGCGAACGGGTTGGGTACATACCAACCACAGAACGGGTTATTCAAAAGAACCTATATCGAGCGGTAACGCAATGCTACTGTAGTTTTCATAGTTAAATCGAACTTAACGGACCTAAATTCCACCATTATATGTCCCCCCACCCCACCGAAAGAAAAAAAACTGCCAAAAATCAGGGAATTAACCGAATTTAACTTCGAAGTTAACTTTGAACCACGTATCTTTGAGAATCTGTGTTACACCTCAAAGATGCGTGGTTCAAAGTTAACTAACCTGAAAAATGTAAAAGCTTTTAAATAAAATACATGGTGCATTATATCTTTTATTTATTTTCGGTGGTGGGTGACATCCGATGGTGGAATTTAGGTCCGTTAAGTTCAATTTTACAGTTTTCATTATCACCAGGTCGTGCTGACAGCATGAGTGTGTACTCTCTCTCTCTTTCTGGTGTGTCCATATGTAAGTGTCCACAGTAGAACGTCACTTATGAGTACGTCCTCACTTCTCCAGTCAGTAGTACTGACACGGTTACGGTTTAGAAGACTTCTCGATTTTTGGATTTTTCGAACTGTAGTTGGACACATGGCGCAATAAATATAAGGGTTGAGTTTATAGAGTTCTAAGTGACAATCATCGGTTAAATCGAACTTAACGGACATAAATTCCACCAAAAGAAAAATTCCAAAAATCTAGGAATTTACAAATTCAATGAAACTTTCAGTGTTGATATATTAATGAATAAAATATATAATGCACCAGTTATTTTATTTAGAATTTTTTACATTTTTTCAGTTCAGTTAACTTTGAACCACGTTGTTTTTTGAACCTGTGTTACGCCTCAAAAGTACGTGGTTCAAAGTTAACTGACCTGAGAAAATGTAAAAGTTTTTAGATGAAATGACTGGTGCATTATATATTTTATTCATTAATATATCAACACTGACAATTTAATTAAATTCGGTTAATTCTTTGATTTTTAGTATTTTTTTTCTTTCGGCGGGGTGACATACGATGGTGGAATTTAGGTCCGTTAAGTTCAATTTAACCCAGTCATCTGTAGTTTGCAGGTTCAATCATGACTTCGGGCGAAAATAACAGAATATTTCACATCACTTGTATCTGGGTATGGTTAGCGGAATGAGAATAGTCTAGCTCAGGGGAATTGAATAAAGGGTTCGGTTCGAAGTTCTGTGAAGGCTCTCGATTAAGACATAGAGGCTCCCAATTTTTGATGAGAAGATTTCCTTGTTCGACATGA